>JASSRZ010000049.1:52418-67852 GCA_032164315.1 Malacoctenus gilli
AGGGATCTCCTGAACCTTCACGACACAACGTCAGAGAAAGGGTGTCGGCGACTGTCCGTCATAGCTCCCAGGTTGTTCAATGTCCCTCCTGAACCCTCCTACAGCTTTGAGAGGAGCATACTGAAACGGGTCCAACGAAAAAAGAAAGCAAGGTTAAGGTAGAAAGCCAATTGTCTGCGTGTCTTTGGGTGGTGGTGGTGGTGGAGGGGGGAGGGCGCTGCAGTGTTACCTTCACCACCAGGTGGCATTTTAAACACAGAGTAATCGTTTAAGAGAAAATTACATTTCTCCGACTCCTTCCATCGGATTTCTTTTTCATGCTCGGCTCCTTCAGTGTTTAGATGCTGCGATGGTTCAGTTGCTCCGGAAGGTGCGCCACATAGATTTCATTTTGATTAACTTGTTCCACTTCGCTTGCTGTAATTGCTTCTCATGGCCTAAGCTGCTTTCTTAAGCGGCGCCTCGGGTGGCGCCGTCGCCACGGGCTTCCCTCCGTGGCGATCCAACCGGGCAGTGAGGGTACAAGTTGGCCTTGGTCGAGTTTCGGTCAAAGTTTGCGGCGAGCATAACTCACGACGTGAGATCAAGAATAGTGATTGAAAAGTCGTCACTTGGAGGGCGGGGGGTGAGAAAAAAGATTGTTTATACATTTTTGAATAACATCTTTTTTTCTGCTGCCGGCATCTGACTTTGTGAAGTTTCCTGTATGGAGTCTATAAATATGGATAACGCACAGAAGACTGAGCCGGCTGTTTACCTGTGAAGCGCTTCAATCGGTCCGTCTCTTGGAGGAAGAGTAAAGGAAAGGAGAAGAAAAAGGAGCTTTTCCACGGGTTTGGATGCTCTCCATATTTAAATGTGAACACTACACACACACACACATACACACACAAACAAACACCAAAAGCCCTCTACCGCTTATTAAATATAATAAAAAGGAACCTCCCGAGCTTGCGAACAGTTATGCTCAACAAACCAAAACAAACGTGAACAAGCACAATGAATTTACCCGTTTTTATTTTCCACCCCTTCTCTTTTTAATCGCGTTGCGCTCCAACAAAAAAATGTCACAATCTGCGCCGTTGCGAAAGACACGCCAGATTTCATTGATACAAGACCGCCGCACACGCACATACACACCAGATGAAGACTCCTACACTTCCGTTGCTGGCACTGAGTGGACCGCCGCCGATGGGATCCCGGCATTCGACGCCCGAGCACCGCCAAGTCAGACCCGGGCCGCCCGCGGTGGGTGGTCTCTCCCGCTTCGCGCCGGGGGGAGCGGCTCCAACCATCCGCCCCCCCCCCCCCCCCCCACGTCCCCACGTAATGACCCCAGATATTGGCTGCATGGAGGTGGAGGTGGAGTCAGATGGGAGCAGGCGGTGGCATTTTTATCCCTTATTCCGGCCCCCTCAATACATGTGAATTTACATTATTTTCATACTGCATATATGTAAAAATGTATTTATTTACACTCAGGCCTTAAGACCTTTTTCATCTTCACATGAGAGTGCCTGCCTAAGACTCAATATGCTCAGAAATGCCTTCAAATCAATGTTTCTCATTCACCTTGAAGGTACTTTTCCATCAAATCACTTGCGTAGAGTGAATCTTAACACTTTGCAGGGTGTAAAAATAGAGATATAAACATATAGATTTACATTTGCGAGTTGGTTTGTAGCTACCGGGACATATGGTCGTCCGTTTTGCTCTGTAGCCATATTCGAAACTTCAGTTTTCAAATCGTATTCCAATATTTGGCAATAAATTGGGATCAAATTCTCGGCTCCTGCGAGCGGATAAATTCTTTTTTTTTTTTCCGGACTGCAGAGTCTGTGAATTCATCTTTTCCACACCCAAACGTCTGTGAAAAGGAGCGAGCACAGCCGATGAGCACGCGCCCCAATTTCGTCAACTCGAATCTGGTCCTTTGTTTTTTTTTGTTGGTATTCAAACTTTAGTCCGAATTGTGAAATTAAATTCAACAGCCTTCCTGGGTTATGTAACAGGAACCTAATTAATGGAGGAAGTTAGGCTCGAATAAAGCTGTAAAATCCTTTTTTTTCCCTTTTGTTTGTTCGTTCCACTTCATTGATGGAGACTTAAGTGCACCTGGCTCTTCATAAAACACACAACTATTCACTCAGACTTTGCTCTGATACTGAGACCCAACGAAGAAAAAATGGCCTCGGATGAGTTGAATTGAGGAGGTCGTGTGCCGATGACCTCTTTCAGTGATTTCGTTGACGGACCACAAAGAGCATTGCTGTTTCACCACATGCCTTCGCTTCCCGCACATACTACGAGCATACATGAAGAAGGAATCACTAAGTCTGCTGGCAGGTTCCATCCTGATTGTATCAGAATCAAAAAGCAGGCCATAGGTGTGTTTTCTTCATTCCTCTCATCTGCACTGCAAAAAACTGGCCTTCTAGAAAGAAGCAAAATATTCCTAAATCCAGTCAATTCATCTTGTATTAAGCAAAAGAAAAATCTGCCAATGGGCTAAGTTGTTTTTTACTTGACAAGAAGTCTTAAAATAAGCACCAAGTTCTCACCTCTGACAGACTAAGATGGGTCTTAAAACTCGGCAGAAAAAATCAAATTCAAGTAGGTAGAATTTTCAATTAACCTTTAATGGGTTTTTGGACTGTGGGAGGAAGCTGGAGTACTTGGAGAGAACCCATGCATGCACAGAAAGGCCCCCACCTGGGCGTGAACCCAGGACCTTCTTGCTGTGAGGCGAGAGCGTGAATCACCATGCTATCATGCCCATTTCTTATTTCTTTGCGTTCTTAAATGGTGAAGTTGTACAAATGGTCTTGCTCTTAAAATGAGGCAAATAATCTTGTTGTTGCATTGGATTTTATTGTGAAACATTTCTATACTCTGTTTTTGGTCTATTCCAGCTCAAAAGTAGCTAGGATATCTTATCAAGAAAAAGTGAGCCATGCTTTCTTAAAATCAGATTATTTTTCTCATGCGAAACATGCTTGTCAAGATTCACTTTCTTTTTGGGCAAAAGATAAGACTTATTTCCTTGATACAGGCTTTTTTTTTTACTTTCTTGAAATTCATTTTTTGCAGTGTGCTGATGCTGCTGGACGTAATCAGAACGATTTAACACAACCAAGTCAAGCCATCATTTTGCACCTCTCCCATTAAAGTCTTAAGGTCAACATTTGGTCTTCCAACGAATGCAGATGTTCGAAGATCACAAAAGAAGACGAGTCCTTTTCACGAGCCAGTCGAAGCCTTTGACTTCATGTGGTCAGACGGTTATTGTCCGTGAGTAAATGTTTTGGAAATACACTTCAGGCCTAAAAGGGAAAAGAGGGTCAACTTCTTTCTTCCTACTCCCTCGAAGTCACGGCTGTCACACATCATCGGAGTCAAAGCCGTCCCACCAGAGTCGCCCAGTCTGGCCCCTTTGGGTGACGCAACGAAGGAGAAACCTAACAAGACGTTAACTTAGTATATCCAGTGCACTCTAAGTCAGTTATGCCGAATCGCATTGTCTTTTGGAAGAGAGGCAGAGTTAGCGCAGCAGTCAGTTCCAAAACTGGCCAGCAGATGGCGGCAACACCCACTGACAAGGGATCAGTGAAAGCTAGCTACCTCAATGTCTGAATTGGAAAGTCGAACTTGGTTGTTTTGGAACTCGGAGCAGGAAAATAAATGGAAGACAGAAGTAAACATCAAGGAGTTTGTGGTAATTAAAGGGACGGTACAGGTGCTGCTGCAGCTTCTGAGCCACGTGAGCAGGAGGCTTCCAATTCCAGTGGATGACACGATTGAAAGCCGACAGAAAACCATGAAAAATGCGATTTGATTTGACTTTGGTGGCGCCGTTCATTTACAGACTCCTTTCCAATCTACTTTCCATCGAAATATGCCGTTCTGTGGGCCAACTTGATTGAAACGAGTGTGACACTCAGCTTTAAGCAGTGCCTCTCGAAATCTGCACCGTTCAGCTCGCCTCCTTTATGAATCACTCGTCCCGCTTTCAAGGAGCGGTTTGTCAAACGTCCGCAGCTCAATCAAACCTCGAAATTCAAATTTGTCACGTTGACAAGACAGTGCAGGAAGATTCTCTGCCAGATTTACGACAAAGCAAAACAGCGCGTAACCAAAATGTCCTGGAATTTGGAGCTCCATCAATGACAATTTCTTGGTTTCGCTTGAGCACAATGAAGCTTCGAAACCAGAGGCAGCACGATATCTGGCGGGGGGGGGGTGTTAAACAAATGAGCGGATTGTGCTACAGATGGAATAAGAATTAGAGAGTACATTGAACCAGAAAGCCTGAAAAGGTGAGAGAGAGAGAGAGAGAGAGAGAGAGAGAGAGAGAGCCCTCGCTCCGAGGCGCTCACCTCTGCCTGAAGAAACCTCATTTTCCTCCTCTGATGTCTGCTTCCATCCATCACTCTCCTGCTCCTCCTCTCCTTGTCTCCTCCGTTTCCAGCGTCGGCGTTGGCTCTGATTAATGAGCGGCGCCCTGCTTGAACCTATTAACAGCGTGTAATACCGCTCTGTCTGCAAATAGCCTGCACCGTCCAGACCTACTTTTTACACTTCTCAAGGTAGCGCTGGCCTATTAGGCTGAGCTCGGACTCCTGTGCCACCCCCCCCCCCCCCGCCCCCCCATCTCCAAGCTGGGTAGCCCCCTTCTTTTTTTTCTCTCTCTCTCTCTTTTTTCTAAAATCATAACTCTATTTTTTGCCCTTCTTCCTCCCGTCACGTCTTTCGGTGCCTCCTCCCCAGTTGTCTTCCTCGTTTCTCCGTGTCAGTTACTCCTCTCTCTCTCTCTTTCTCTCTCTCTCTCTCCATCCTCCCTGGCTATCCTTGGCCCTATTAGGGTGGTCAAGTCGGGAGATTAATCGACCTCAGAACCACATCAATCAAAAGCGGAGCGGATGAGATAAAAAAAAAGGAAAAACTTGAAGGAACTTGCCGCTCCCTAAACCTAGTTTTTACAGTGAGAGCTCCTCCTCACTACCATCCATTTGCCTGCCAGACGTTTGCTTGAGATCCCGTGCAACAGCCTTTTTTTTACCTGCTCAAATCAATGTATGATTGTAGAGAACACTGTTTCCGAAAGACTTCATTAAGCTCATAGTCGAGGATCAACTGACCCTACCAGAAAAGCCGGACGCTTAAAAACAGGGAGCAGTCGGTTGAATGTTTGAATAACGGAAAAAAGGGGTTCAAGCAATTTTCCTGCTGATTAATAATATGTGTGTGGCAAATGAAGTTAACTTGATTTGAATCACCAAAAACATTTAAAACCCTGGAATTTTCTTCTACTCCGCTGTCTTCAAGGACAGTTGACAGCCACTGCCTGACGAATAAACTGTTCTTGTGGAACAGCATCACTGTCTGAAATGTGGAGTTACAAAAGGAGACCTGCTGCAACACCATTAAACCATACTTTGCTGCAACACCTCAAAGACCCTTCAAGGGATCCTTCAAGACCCTGAGAGCGATTTTCTTTCAAGTAGTTATGAGACAAAGTTTGAACCAACGTATAAACTCCTTGTACCAAAACCCTTGAAATTCAATGCAAAGGGTGCATAGCTGATTGGCTGATTGCAAGTAATTTTGCTTGAAATGCTGTACCGGTGCACCACCGATGTGCCTTTCAAACACTATTTCTGAACATGAAGCCACCATGGACTGTGGACAGGAAAAGATCACTCAGCACTTGTGCTACATTTTTTTTTAAATAGAAAGGACTCTGCTGAACCTCCAGGGGGCCATTGGGTAACCCTTAGATGGACGTGGGGGGGTGGGGGGGGACTGCTACAGTAAAATAGCTTAAGTTTTGTACGATGTAAAATGTCGAGACGGAAAGCGGTGCCAGATGAAGCGGGGCAAAAGAAACACTTCTGTCGAAATGAAAGCAGGCATCACTGAGTTTTAATATAATGATACACATGCTGCAGGGCACAAGGAACTGTGTTACTGAGGCTTCCATTGAGAAACTGTTGTCAATTGTGGTCACAACCCAAAAGGTGCTAAAATACAAGAAATTTTTTCAAAAATGTACTTTTTATGCAAAAAAAAAACATCCAAAAGGGTTACAGAAAAGACTCATGAGGATGTACATTCACTGATCCGACAACCGTCTTCCTTGTGAGTTATTTGTCATCCCCTGAATGGCTTTTGCTGATGGACTACAACTGGAAGAAACTGTTGGAGGAAACTAAGACCACATGCATTAGGAAACATATCCTACATCTGTGATAACAAAGGTCAGAGGGTGGGACATGTGACAGTATGAGCAACAGATGGGTTGTTAGAAGAAGAGGGGGCACAGTCCTGGGTGCTGCTCTGACTTTGCACGGTCCGAAAATAAGCGTGGCAGGTTCGTTGGCCGTGGGTCACAGCCTGGTTCTCTTTGATGGAGAACCATTCTGACTCGGATGTCCCTCTATGTAGGCCAATGGGGGGCGGGGATAAAAACTCGAGCCTCTCGAGCTGGTCAACGCTCTATGGGCTGAACAGGGTGGTCATGTTGAAAACTGTAGTGATATCCTCGGATATTCATCATTTTTGATGACCTTTTAATGAACAGAGAACACGAAAGAAAAGTGTGATTGTGGTAGGAGTTCAGCTTGCTCAGCTGTGAGCAGTTGGTAGCATTGGCTGGCCTTCAAGCCAGAGATTGGCGGCCCGATTCCCACCTTGTCCTACCCATATGTTGAAGTAAGCTTGAGCAAGAAACTTGCGATATTTGGCTGAAGCCAGACATCAAACTGGGGAGGGGATGCGAGCGACTCTGGAGTCTGGACTGCCCATGGGCTCCTTTAGTCTTGAGGGGAGATCTTCTTCTTCTGAAACAGCCCTTTCATTGGGAAGCTCAGTCTCCACACTCATGTGTAATGTCCTCCTTAAAGGAGCCCTATTATGCTATTTCGACTTTTTTCAGGTATTCACAGTGTAATAGTGTTGAAAGCTCATTCAGACAAGTGAGCAACGCTCCCTCTTTTCACATAAACTCATGTTTGAGATGTCTACCGTGCCTCTCCATTCAGTTTCGATGGTGGTAGAAACGGTCTGTTTCAGGGAGTTTTTCAGTTTTTTACTGACGTCACAAGTGGGGGGGCTCAGTGATTGGACAACTTCTCTACACTGGGCGTATGGGCATGCTCCCGACAACTGCTACCAGCAGTTAACCAATCAGAGGCGTCTTGCATCTTGTAGGGGTGGGGCTTAATGCGGAAGAGCCTCATTCTGCTTGTTTCTAAAGGGGGGTCTATTACGGCTGAAGGAGACGATCGAGATTTAATGAAATCCGGCATTTGAAAAAAAGAGCTTGATGAATTTCTGTCATTGTGGACTTGCATACGAAGACAAAGACATCCAAAATGTGTAAATTGGGGCCACTTTAAATCACCCCCATCACCTTTAAGCATTCGGTCTCCTACCTTAGGGAGGTGTGAAGTGGATATCCAACCAAAATATCTATGTGGTGCCCGACACTGTGGACCTTTGAGCAAGGTCCCCACCATCCTGATAGCTCCCCATTCACACCCACTTAACCCCAAAACATTGCTTCTTTATAGAACGAATTACACTACAGACACATTTAGAGATTGTTGTATGAAGAAATGGCACACAGCGGCCTCCTGAGGGAAACGAGAGTGAGCCAAAAATGAGGGGGTAAAAAGCCAAGAGGACCTTCAGATTTTTAGTGCTGATTCTCTGCGGGTTCATCACTGTGAGTCACCCACTTGACAAATTATGGCTGCTTTCACGTCGCCAGCTTGTTGATATATGAAGGGGCATTAGCCGGTGTTGATGGGGAGTCAGGAAGAGCCGCCGCGAGTGGATGAGTCCAATGTCCCTCACTGTCATCTATTGTTACTGATAATGGGAGACAAGGTGAGCCCATAAAGTGGTCCAAGGAAGTTATTTCGAGCGATCATGGGCCGCCGTTTACACTAAAAGGACATTAACAGTGCTTGTAAAGAACTCGCTCCTGGTGGCGGCGTGAGGTGAAAGATGAGATTTGGAAAGGAAATAGAACCGCTGAAGGAGAAAAGTGAGAAAGGACCAGAGTGGGAGCAAAAGATAATGAAGTCAATTAAAGGGGCTTATTTCTGCCTATCCACCGCGAAGTCCGGCAGGAGGGGGGTTCCCGCGACCTGGCAAGCCGACTCAGACGAGTAGGTGAAGTCGAAGTCTGGGTTGACTCTGTGAGGTTTCCGTTCATCAAGTTAGGTTGCGGCAGGCCGGTCACGGAACCCTGTCACTAACCCGGTGACTTTCCAAGAAACAAGTGGGGGGAGGGGGGCAGGTGGGAGTCATGCTACTAATTAAATACAAAAAAGACACTACTTTCCTGTGCCAGTCCTCACAGCTGCACACTCACAAACTTCAACCTGGACAAAGGTTCTCTCCGATGCATTGGCGATGCTATTTCGAGCAGCGAGTGTCTACATGCAAATTCAGGACAATTTTGTCCACCTCTGTGTGTTTGAATTTTTTCCCGCCGCTTTGCTTGACCGTATCCGCGATGCAGAGCAGACCAGATCTCTCGCGTTCGGGGGGGGGGGCGAGAGTTCTCCAGTTTGTTCCTCACAGTTTGCATCCACGCTGGCCGACTCTCCCCCGCAGGTGACTCCCGTCCTCGCAGCGGAGACCAGACAATAACTGGGTTTGAACGCATCCTTGAGGATAATCTAGTGAGCCTCCAAAAAAAATCCCAAAACAAATCCACCTATCCACTTGATTCCTGGGCTCCTTTACAACCTGTAGTGACAAACACTAAACCATTAAACACTAAACCATCGTTAATCGCAAAAAAACAAACAATAAACCAGATGAAAACGAAATCACAACTGTCAGCGAGCACAGATATCTGCACTTACTTTCCATCTGACGCGAATTAGAAGCAAATTATACATTTTTTCATCTCGCTGTTATAATGACTATTATTTTCAGAGAGGAGTGAAACTACCTCGGTGAACTGCCGGCGCGTCTTCCCCCTGAATGCAACACTAAATAAGGCGCTCTCTCTCCGCAGCTCTGCCGAGACAGGGAAACGCACAAACAGAGGGAATACAATACATACATTTATTCCCTTTCATTATGAATGGATGATATAATTTCGCTCAAAGCGGACCGCCGCAGAACGACGTGTACCGACATTGCATCGAGAGCCAAGCGGTGGGGGCGAACACGAGGAGCCGCGAGAAGAAAAAAAAAAACGCCGGCGAATGAAACATTGAACACCGTCGGGCCCGTCGGCCGACACTTTTGCCCTCCGGATAGCGAGGAAACAAGTGCACGAACTTCGGGGGCGGGAGGGAAGGAGAGAAGGATAGGGGGGGAGAAAGTGAAGGAGGGAGGGAGGGAGGGGGGGGGGGAGCGGAGAAATACCAGATCCTGAAAGGTTCGAGGGAGGAGTGTGCGTCTGTGTGTGGAAGTACACAACGAAGGGGAAGTGAGAGGGAACGCGGCAGTAAACAATGGTGAGAAAAGAGAAGATGAAGTGAAAAGAGGAGACGCAGATTCAGGCGGACAGATTAGGGAAAAAAAAAAAAGAACGAAATGCGAGTGGGGGAGAGGGAAAAAAAAGAAAAGAACAGTGGGATGCCGCTGCGGTGCTGGTGATCTCACTATGGAGATGGTTTGATTTGTGAAAAAATGGAGCTTTGGAAAATGTGACAATTTGACAGTAGCCTGGGGTGAGCAGTCTGGGATCACCGCACTTCTCTCCTGAAACGCCGCCTCCTCTTTTGCTCTCTGGATCGAGGAAGAAGAAGGAAAAAAAAAAAACCTGGACCTGTGTACCTGTTATGTAAGCGAGACCTGACACAAAAGACACAAGAGGAGAAAGTCCATATCCAGAACAATGGGCGAACCTGGAGAGCTGAAATTGAGGAAAATTGCCCACTAAAACTGTCAAGTACAATTCTCTCGCTGTAGTTCTTTCCTGGTTCCTCTCTCTATGTCTCTCTCTCTCTCTCTCTGTTGATGGCATACACACCGGGAGAAATAGAAAAAGGAGGCCTGAGTGTAATTGGGTTGCCATAGAAACCTGTAATTGGACTGCTCTCCTTTTCATCCTCACCCCTCACTTTTTTTTTTTTCCTAATCTATCTACTGACCCAAAAACACACATTCGGCTCCATGCCGCAACAGTTTTCCAAAGGAAAGACGCAGCCCCTGGAAAAGTAAGAACCAGGTCAACAACCCGGGGTTAACCCAGCACATCCGACGCACATACTCCCGTCAGCGCCCCCCCCCCCTCCGTCTCTTTATTCGTTGATGTACATTGTCTAAGGGTGGTGGTCCGAGAATAGCGTGACCCCACGAAGGTGGGACGTAGATGTTATAGATCAGCGAGCCTGTCTCCAAGGCGTTCAACGTGAGGACGACTGCAGATATCAATAAACAGGAGGCTGTCGAGCCAAAGCGGAGCCTAAAGCACCACCTGGATGTGAAAGACCATGTTAGTCCTCGTACGAGCAGGTCGTGTTGCCAACCCACACTCGATCAGGAACAGTGTCAGTGTGGTTCCAATTTGGTTATAGTGGTGCTTAGAATACCTAAAAAGAGTACCATCACTGAAACCTGCACAGGCGGATGTCATCTGAGTCAAAAGGGACCATCTGGAGGAACGTTGGTAACCCACTCTGAAGAATGGAATATGAATCACTGCCTGAACCAAGGCCCGATTCCAATTCTCTTCCTTGAGCCTCAATCCTTAACCATAATTCTCAACCTTAACCCAAGTGTTCATGGCTAGAAACGGGACACTCCTTAAATGCAGATACGTCCTCAGACTATAGGTGGCAGTATTACGCAAAAGCGGCGTTGAGTCTGTCAAGTCAGAAGAGAAGTAGCCGTAGCCGTAGCAACAGCAGCAACAGTACCGCTGCAGGCCACTATTGACAAAAGTTCATAAAATAAAAACAAAATTTAAGCAACAATAAGGTAACTAATCCATGACATGGGCCTAAACCAAGAGATTACAATGTTTTTCATAATATTTATATCTCTATTACCTAAGAAAATACATTTGTAGCTCGGCATTTCGTTTTAACTGGAAATAACGCATTGCATTTTGGGCAACCCTTACTTTTGAGGTAGGTGCCCAACACTACTTAGTTTTAAGGAACGTAATGGCCATTTCGTTCCGCGCCTCATCTCAACTTCCTAAGAGTTGGGACAGCACTTGCACCACCTTTTTGAGGAACGAGGGTTAAGGTTGAGGATCGAGGAGGGAATTGGAACGCCTCCTTACTCGTTTTGGACCACTTCCTGGTACAGTAGGCCCCATATTCCCCCTTTGACATGAAGGGGCTCCAGATAAACACTCGCTGACGACCAGTATGGAAATATTTTGTTCAAGCCCCTTTCGCATGAATTGACGATCGACTACCATGCCCCTCATACCGGTGGACATTTTTGACCCCCTTAAACTCGTGTAGTTACAATTAATTAAGAAGGATTTGACACAGCTGCGACCGCCTGCGTCTCACTTACGAATGTCAAATGGTTTTTTCTTTCAAGTTTTAATTGAAAACGCGGAATCGCCCGCCTTTCTAATTGTGGCACTGGCGCTCCCATTACGAGCGCGTGTGTGTCTGTGTGAGGAACCCCTCAATAATGTCATCTCAGCAGCGTGTTAATATGGGCGATAAGTAAGTTGGCCCATGTCTCCTCAAGAGGGGGACGGGAAGACGGAGCACGGTCTAAATTTGGGACACGTTCCTCCTCCTCCTCCTCCTCAGACGTTCCCGTCAGCATGTAAATGGGCCGATCGCCGTTTACAGACAGAAATATTAGGCTCCTCAAGGAAACGAGACGCCAAAACACAGATAGTAGACACATTAGGCAACGTGAGGGGAACTTTCTCCCGCACTGAATTAATCAAAAACGAGTTGAATTAGAAGGAAGTAATGTCGGAATTTGAAGAACGAATTGAAATCCGAGTGATATAAATCCGCCCGTAATGAAAGAATATTGAATTTTTAATGTTCCAACTTAGAACTGATAGAAAACTAATAAAAAATGGCACATTCAAAAGCCAGTTTAATGCATGAAATCAGTCACGGCAGGCTTTTTTTTTTCTTCTTTGGTTGGTATTCAGCTGGCTGCAAATCAATCAGGCGAGAGCGATGCAAGTCATAATAAACACAAGTCATGCAGTCGAAGTGATGTTGATCCAAAATGATTAGAAAGAGCCAGTGTCCTCTTGGAGGTTTTTAATAAGATAATCATTCCACTAAATGAGTGCAGTCAAACATGTATTTGCACTGTGCATCTGTTTTCACATCAGAAGCTTCCCTTTCAAAACAAAAGCCGCAAATTCCGAGGGTTAAATTGAACTGAAATGTTCTCGGTTTGTGCATATTTTAGTGCTTAAAAACTCAATGGAATTTATAAAAAAGCATTCTGTCAAGAGTTGATAAGTCAGACGAACTTCTAACACAACATTTTTTTCAAAATAAAAGCATTCCAAATCCCACTGTTAGAGGTTAAGTTCATTCAAAGTAAATCACCGCTCACCTGTTTACTGTCTACTTGAGAGATGGTGGTAATTAACTGTTGAACAGTAAACATAAAAAACAAACAAAACAAAGCACCTTTGATGGTTCAGTCAGGAATGTCACTACATCGACAGCGTGCCAACGTGTCCTTCGCGGTCCCCCGGCCCACTCTGCATTTCGATTTTAGTTGGTTGGGAGGGACGCTTCGTTCCCTCTTTTTACATCTTACAGTAAGTGGAACAAATTCTGTGAGGACCTGCCATGTTTTTCTTTGTCGAACGAAAAGCCTACGCATCGGCGACGACTTTGTCCCCCCCCTTTGACTTCTTTTCTGGCATCTTTCTGCTCATTTGCCTTCTCCATTCTCACCTTCTTCCTCATTTGCCACCATCGGTTCCTTTAGCCCCATAGACCAATTATGACTGCTTCACCAACTTTATATCCACACAAGCTGCCAGCCAGGCCAGTGCCGGTAACTCCGAGAGAGAGGAGAGAGAGAGAGAGAGTGAGAGAGAGAGAGAGAGAGAGAGAGAGAGAGAGAGAGAGAAAGATGGAGGGGCAGAGGCAGCGAGACAGAGAGATTTAAAGTGACAGCACGGCAAAGACAAAAAAAAAAGAGGAGAGAAACAAAGAAATGAGAAAGTTGAAGAGTTGTATTAAGCCAGATGAAAAGTGATTTGCTGGTTCAGAGCGTGTTGTGGCCTCTCTGTAAGCCCTGAAATAGCTTTCTGAAGTTCATTGTGTGTGTGTGTGTGTGTGTGTGTGTGTGTGTGTGTGTGTGTAATTTGTGGTGTGGTCTTAGAGTAGTGTAGTGTGTGTGTGTGTGTGTGTGTGTTTGTGTGTGTGTGTGTAATTTGTGGTGTGGTCTTAGAGTGGTGTAGTGTGTGTGTGTGTGTGTGTGTGTGTGTGTGTGTGTGGGCTGTGTGCATATGTTTTTTGGTCTTTTTTGTATGTGCCTCGTGACAACAAGATCCACCAACAAGCTTCCGTTAGTACATGTGGTGATAGAAAATACTTAGCTGGATCTACCTCTTAATTATCTACACGGTGGATAACTGCCACTGCTGTTTGTGGCGTGTGCCCGTCTGTTGTGTCCTGATTGTTTGTTTTTTTCTTTGTGCTTGTCATTTTCTTTCTTTTTTTTTTTTTCTATGATTAATAGCGTTTCCAATCATCTGTGCCCAAACAACAGAGCCCAGGCAGAACAAAGGACTCCATAGAGGTATGTCACAGAAAGCAGAGTAAGTTAAGCAGAACCTTCAAAAAAAAAAAAGGAGACCCCGAAGGCAACGTTGCACAACAAGGAACTGCTTCAGTTCACAATTTGCTTCTCGATCTGCTGGATTTTAACAACGTTGTGGTGTCAAACGCTATCGTTTTTCATTTTCATGCCGACGTGGAAGTCTGTTGGCTGGCTTCAGGCCTCTTTTTCTCCGTTAGAACACCAAATATAAATATATAAAAAAATATATGTATATATATATATATATATATATATATATATACATAGGGTGAATTGATTTGTACACTCAGGGTGAAGTGACCCAGGCTGGCTTCTATCGCCTGTCTGTGAGGGTTTTCCTCGGGTGTTTCCTTCAACCAATCAGAGACATGATCGTTGGGGTTTTTTTTGCGACTTGTCCAAATTCCACATTTTTTATCATAATATGTAAAATGTGACATGATATCTGTGGAAATGTGTCCACAAAACAACTGTAACCTGTGCTGTGTGTGCTCTGCCTTTCCTTCTTTCTGAACAATGCCAGAGCTGCGGCACTCACACCTATGATTATGAAGGCCGGCCGGTTCCTCCGACGGCGATATCCTTTCCGACACCTTCGGCTTGCATCGGCTTGCCCACCGCGCTACCAGTCGTCGGACGATTGCCATCGCCATGGCGACACCGCGCTGCACCGAGCCACCTGGAACACAGCGGGAAGCCGTGTGAGGATGCGCTTTACAGACAATAGCCGGTGGCTCAATAAGTGGCTGACCAGAAACTTCTACATTGTTGATGAACGGATGATGTTTTCTTTTCTTGTGTGTTTTTGTGGTGGATTCACGATCGGTGCTACCCAATATGAGCACCTCCGATGTGAGGGTGCAGTCAAGTTTCAGTCATCACACTCGATCCTTCACCGCAGACACTCCTCGGGGGTACAGGCGGGACCACCCGATTGATTATTCAGGACACATAGGGGAATATCGAGTGGCATGACTCAGTTGAGAAATGAGGGATCTGCTGCTGGAGGAAACTGCTGCTTAAGCAATATTTGAGATATGGGAATCAGAGGACGGGGGAGGAGGAGGAAACGCGCAGTGTGTCGAGAGAGGTAGACTTCTCGAAAATTGTTCGAGGAAGCATGCTGACGATTCCCGAGGAAGCATCTTGTCCGAGGGATAGGGGAAGGTAGCCGGAAAAAAAAAAGACGGACTGAGGCGAGGGTCTTTTTATGGAAGTTACCTCAGTTGGCTCGAACGCGCCGTTATAAACGCCCAAGTAGGTTTCCAGGACAAACTTCAACCTGGGATCCACCAAAGTGATCCGCTCTCCAGGGACGCGTTGGCCTTCTGCCGCCGCTGAAGGTCACGGCGGGAGGAACGGGACGAGGTGCGTTCACTTCTGACTTAAACGGGTCGTTGCAATCGACGCATCTCCGAAACGCTAAGAAAGCCTTTCTTTATTTCTGCCAAATACAAAAGGTGGTGATTCTTGAACTCGCTGCCCCCCTCAAAATTTAAGAAATATCTGGATCGAAAAAAAAACAAAAAATGGGGGGAGTTGACCTGACCATCATCAGTCTGGGCACCAAAACAGCAGCATCTCCAGTTTAGACTCAGCCAGTTCCAGGGCCGGATTGGGATTAATTTTCGGCCCTGGACTTAGTCCTCAGACCAGCCCTCTCTGGATCATGGCATGCTATA
>JASSRZ010000049.1:117007-128610 GCA_032164315.1 Malacoctenus gilli
TAGGCCCCCCCCCCCCCCCCCCCCCGCCTTTTTCATGCCCCTCTGTCTCAAAAGCGGTCGCCCTGACCGCCGCCAGTGCCAAAAGCGGGCCCCGGGTACCATTCCTCAGCACGTGGTCGCCATTCAGCTTACAGGACTCCGCCAAGGCCACCAATGTTGCTCCGCACGCAAATGGGATGTCAAGGGGGAAAATGAGTAATTAAAGCAAATACAAGCACTTCGACTCCAAGCGGAGCGATTTCGAACCAAATCCAACCAATTATGCGAGATTTCGGCCATCGATCCTAATGGTGTAAACAAATATTTCAATGCTTTGTTTGAAGCTCTCTGACCAAAACCATTAGGACAATTATCACACACCAAAATAAAAAAAAAAACACTTTTACTTTGAAGGGCTTGTGGTTTTTTTTTTTTGCCTGTTCTGGCTCATTTAGAGCAAATTATTCAGCGTGTGAGACTTGTCACCATTTCCCCTGCGGTGTCGTGCACCCGCGACTGTTTGAGTAAGGAAATCGTTGTGTGGCATAGGGTGGCCCGAGCTTCCCGCCACCTGCACAGTCAGTTGAACTCCGATCTATTATGTCATACCTGCGGAAGTGTTATGTTGCACATGCAAAGGTAATGAAGTGCAAACCAATGCAAAACAGTCAGCATAAATTACCATCACATTTTCATAGTTTGGGATTCATGTGGAGAAAAAAAAAAGGGTGGGGGGGGGAGCACAGAAAAAAACAAGACAACAACGTGCCCCAGATACAAAAAGAAAAAAAAAACAAAACACAAACATGGCACAGCACCACTTTTCCCACAATGCAATGCTGTAAAAATGGACAAACTCTGAGCCACGCATAGTGTAGGACTGAAACACAGACAACATAATAAGGCAAAAATACAGCTTTCCTAACACTTGCTGTGACGGTGTGAAGTTAGTTGATTTAACAGCATATTACAGGAGCAATACAATGAGAGCAACAAAAAAATAAAGCGTCAATATCTTGGCACGATTAAAGGTATGCCCAGTCAGCTTTGTACATTCATTCGCAAAGATTGGTGGCGTTCAAGAGCCCGAAATTGAAGGGTGAAACGTCTCAGTCGTTCCACAGGTGGGCTTTCTTCAACAGTTGACGTGACGCTAACACAAACAACAACAAAAGTGGACGACTGAGGAATTAAAAGGAAGGTGATGTGTTTGCAGGAGGACGCTGCTTGTATACTCTGACGCGAGCAAACAAAGAGTGCGCCATCGTTCACACTGGTTTCATTCCAAACTATAGATTCAACCTTGAAATGACACAAAATTGCCCTCTCGTGATTTCAGTTACCGTGACAACAACTAGGAAACACAAATGAAAATATAACGACACCAATAGATGGGTGATCCAAACCACCAGATATTGATTTCCTATTTCCAAAACTGTATTTTTGATGGACTTCGTTCATGTCAAGACTGCAACTATCTTTAATTTCCTACATTTTTGACAGACCACCCATTTTTTTTAAAAAAAAGGAACCTTTAGGGGTGAAGCATTTCCATTACATTCTGAAACTAAACTACTAAATTACTAAATTACATCAAAGGAAACAGGAGGGTATTGCTATTTTGCAGTGACATGTGTGTTTCAGCCTAAACAGTGGTCTTTTTTTTCTCAATGTAACCATGATGTGGCCTCTAAAGTTAACCGAACTCAGCCTGGTGTTGATGTGGTTGGTTTGACGGATTTTGCTATTTGCAAAGAAACAACGCAAAGTATGCCCAGAAAACCGGAGCTTCCAGAAGTGTCCGAAGATGGAGTGCAAAAGCAGAAGACTGCATTCTGTCGCTGTCATGAGACAACTAAAAGGATGTGGGCATTTCTTATCGCTTCACATTCCTGGACTGGCGACCTGTCCGGGCTCCAGCTTGCATTCGCCCCGTTGGAAGCTGGGATCCAGTCCAGCATAAGCGATTCATGAAAGATGGATGGACGGACGGATGGATAAATCATCAAAGGCTCGAATTATACATTCATGAAGGAACTTAATTCTTTTTTTAAAAAAAAATTGACGTTAAAGAAAAAAAGGTTTCCTACTTGGTAATGGATCGGTGAAATAGGAAATTTGGCTTAAAAGGCTCGAGAAATGTGACATTTATATACTTTCGGGGAAACTTTTTGAGACATAAAGCCTAATGAAAGCCGTTCTTCACACGATCCTCCTTGTTCCTCTGGCTGTACTGTATATAAATGACAACTGAGTGCACAGCTGTCATCACAAAACTGAGCTTTTCGTTCTTTTTTTTTTGTTTCCTGTTCCGTGGCGACGAGACAGACTGAGAGCATTTACAGGAAAAAAAAACACTGACATTTGCGCAACAGTGCACCAATTTGCGCTGCAGAGGAGTAGCTTTCCATCGTCGCCTTATTACTGTATCGCTAACAGGCGGCTCGTGTTCATTTGAAACGGGAACCAAAATGGAAAGGGGGGGGGGGGGTTAGTGAGCCTCAAAGAATGAAGGGGGAAAGGGGGGGAATAAAGAAAAGTTGAGGCAACATTCAGGGTAGAGATGAGACATTCTGCAGGAGAGCAAATAATTTACATAAAAACAAAGTGCAAAGACTTGTAGAGACGGGGGGTGCAGGGGGGAGGGGGGGGGGTGAGTCACAGATAACATCTGCACCCTAAAGATGAAGCCGCATGCGCTTCACAGGCCCCGAAACCTTGACACGAGGCAGCAGGCTTCGGCGGGAGAGAGAGTCTCCAAATTAGGAGAGGCGCCGGGGGCTCACCGTAACGATCCGGATTTGGGTGCTTTTATGAGAACTTGCAAGGGGGGAGCGTTCGAGAACGGAGGCTGTCAAAAGCACGCGGGTTTGCGCAGGATTCCGCAGCACAACAAACGAGTTGTCACTCGTTCGTCAGACACGTTTAAAAAACTACACAAAAACCATGTTTTCTTGTACAAAAAAAGTCAATATATCAGGGTGTCAATATATTTTTACGACAATAACATCCAATAGTTGTTTTTAGTGATAAGAGGGGAAGATCCACTAATTCTCCACACCTTACAGTGCTGATTATGCATTCCCAAATATGCTTGTTTGCACTTGAAGCCACACAATGAGCTACTCAAAGCTACTCAAATGGTGAAAGAAGTCAGGCCATGTCCAACAATCGACGTGGACCCCAGTTTGATTTGGTCCCACAAAAAGTTGGGACAAGGCAGAGATCCGACAACAGCTCGCACCAGTGTTGCTACTCGCACTGTTGCGTTGGGGCGGCTGAAAAGACCAGTTATTCAGGGTCACTATGTCAGCAAAAAAAAAAAATTAGTTTCAATGCCACAGCATGTCTCCATAGTGAGAGTCAAGGCACCGGTTCATCGGAGACGTCATCGAACGAACGTTTGGTGAAGAGGGAGCAAGGCGGGGACGCGCGTGTCAAGCGTCTTTCACCAGGAGTCTTATCATATGAGGCCCCCCACTGTTCAAACACGAAGGCAAACATCTCCGGTTCACCGTTGCGATCGGTCGCCACAGTTCCCGAAGGCTGCGAGAAGAGAGCCGATGCAACGCGGCTGTCGAGGCGCAGCGCAGCTCCTAAAATCGTCAGCTTTGTGGAACTAAAGGTCACATCGGTTTCATTCAAAGGTCCCTCTCTTCTGTTTGAATTCATACTTTTACAAACAAGACTTTGCCCGAAGAGACTGCTGACAGGCCCTTCAATGAACTTTGAGGTTCAAGTCATCATGTGATCAAAATCCACGTTTTTTTTTTTTTATTGATTAATTCCCGTTTGTTTGTTTACTCTTTCCTTCATCATCTCAGGTTGTTGCTGCTGTCAAATTAGAAACACTTTGAGATGGAGCATGCCTTGAAAGTTGGGACATGTCAAACCTTTTCTTAAAGTCTTCCTTTCCAACATATATCACTTTTATTAAAAAAACACAGGTCCTCGACGATGTACTGTCGTCGAAATCCCCATAAACGACCATTGATATCAGTTTGTGGTCACAGATGACCTGAAATGTCAGTCGAATTCAGGAGAAGCAGATGACACTAAAAATAGAGGCGGAATCTTCTCTCAGTATTTAAACCAAATCCAGGGATCATCAGTAATCCTGCAGTCCACTCACACCATCTCCCCCCCTCGCTTTGCCGCCTCACCGGCTCGCAGTGCCCCAAGTGGCCAATCCCCGTCCCTCCGCCGATCCACAATCCTCTCCCCTTAGGGGCTCTACCAACTGTTTTCGCCCCCCTTCCAGCTTCCAAATCTCTTCCTTTTTTTTTTGGGAGATAAACACGCGTTTCCACCAGCGGACGCGGGCAAAGTCCTGAAAACCCAAGGCTGACTTTTTTTAATTTTTCGGCGGTTCTGATTTGGTCACGGGGTTGCGTAACTGTCTCTGCAGCAGGTGGGACGAGAACAGCAGAGGGAAGAGCGAGAACGGAGAGACGAGGAATCATCCGGGTACTCTTTTAGGGGGGAAAGGAAGAGTGAAACTAATGACACACTGTCCTTGATTTTTTTCTGGTTACAGTACTGGAGTCCCCCCCCCCAACCCCCTTTCTCGAGGACCCACACCGCTTCCAGGAACGGCACCCCTCCACGGGAGGGGCAGCCAAGTCACTGCAGTAAAACGTTGGACTGAAAAGACGCTTTAACAGCCAATTTGAGTCAGTCCCCCCCCCCCCCCCCCCCACCTCCGTAGCTATTTCTGCTTAGTTTGATCGAATCGACGACAGCAGCGGAAGCAATGACGGGGGGGAGGGGAGATTTTGAGCTGGGCCGAACACATCAGATTCAATTCATCCAATTCGAACCCACCCACCCACCCCAAATCCCCCCCCCCCTTTTGCGCCCTTCCCTGCCCACGTCCCTTTTTTAGTTCATAACTGCCATGGGTATTAATAATTAATGAGGACAATTCTCTGGCGTCTGGATGAGTCATACTTTTTTTTTTTTTCCTTCTACTCACTTTCCCGAAAGCCCAAAAGGTTGGATTAACACAGAAACGGGGGGGAAAAAATCTGAATATTTAACCCCCCCAAAAATGGAACGGTGGGGTTATGAATGTTTGATCGGTGCCTAAAAACGGATATAACCCCGATACTTGCTGTATCCAGTCAAGAACACGGGACCTAAAAATAAGAACATACCGGAAATGGTCTTACAAAGAATGGGGGGGGGGGGGAAGGCACACAATGATATTCCATCGCCTTCGAGAGGTCCGAAGCAGAAATGCAGCACGCGTGGCATCGAAACCCGGCAAACGCAGAAACGAACAAGCAGGTCGACTGTTTCACAGTAAAATCATGGAGTCGAAAAAACAGGAACCTTTGAATAGTTCTCCAGCTCTCGGGGCCAGCAATCCACAGAACCCAACAGGAAAGACATTCCGTTCGGAAGGGAACAAATCGCGAAAAACACGCACAATATTACGACAATTACCTTTTCGTCCAACAACAACAAGGAGGAGGGGGGAGGAGGCAAAAAAAAAGCAGCCCAAGCTTGCCGGGAAGCTAAAAGAAATATTGGGGACACACAGTGCAAATAGGTGCTATTTTTAATACCTTTCGATTTCAACATGATTATACAAGAGGAAAAAAAAAATGAACCAGTATACAGAGATCGATGAAATCGATAGAAAACTGTAGTTATCATACTTGCCAAGTTACATTCTAGTCATTTTGTAATGCTGTTAAAACACTCATCAGTTTAACTTAACAATAAGAAGCTTTATTTTATAGAAATTATAAAGGACCAAATGGAGTTAAGTTGATAGGAACGAAGAATCGACAGGAATACCTTTTAGACTTAACTGAATAGAGAAACAACCTTAACAAAAGTGACTCGAAAACCATCATGACTCTGCATTATTAATAATTTTTTTTATCTACTATTGCACATAGTGTTTGCACAATTCCGTGAAGATCTAAACCGATTTTGGGCCTCAAATTTATTTATTTATTAACTTTTTTCTTTGATTTTTTTTTTCTCATTTCATAGCGTTTCTCAGAAAAGACAAGTGGAAAAAAAACCCAAACAAAAACAAAAACAAAAAAAAATCACCCCCACCCAACAATTTTCCAGAAGCATATCGAGTTTAATGCACATTTATTTTGGTTGCATAATGTTAATAAGAAACCTTTTACAAGATACCGTGGGAGGATAGAAGAATAAGGAAAAGATCCGCTTTCGAAAAAACAGTACAGATTCTAGATCGTCAGGCCTCGGCTCGTCATCGTGCGACACAATTGCAATCGTTAAAAAGAAAGAAAAAAAAAGAAAGAATCGACAAAAAAGAAAGAATCGAAAAAAAAAAATCAGGAAAAAAAAACATCACAGGTCACATTTCACAACCCCTTCTCGTCCTGACGGTAGGGGGGGGGGCGTCGAGATCAGAAACGAAACGGGGAGGGGGGAAAGAAAAAAAGACAAGTCGATACTGTCACCGTCCGCGTGGCCTGAACTCCCCTTCGCCCCGCGTCGCCGTCCTCCCGAGTCCTTCCTGCACTTTTTTTGTGTGTTCCTCTTTTCTTTTGTTTTTTTTTTGTTTCTCTTTTAAATAATACCAAGAACTCTTTAAATAATCCTGCATAGAAAAATAAATTAACTATGTCGTTAAACTTTTTCTTTACTACGAATTGAGAGCTGATAAGTAAGGGGGCGGGGAGGGAGGCGGAGGGAGAGGAAGGGGGGAGGAGGGAGTCAGTGGGTGGGGTCACCAATCAAATTCTATTACTCGTTGGACAACTCTGGCTTTTTGTAGTCTCTTGATGATGACGCTCCGTCGGTACAGTATGAGTGCGCGAGTCTCTCCTTGTAATTTACAAACCAGTCCCACAGATACAAATAATGTAAGACTTACAAAATAAATTCCAGGTTACGCTTACATGGCAAGCAGCTTTTGTAATAGTTTCTTTTTTTTGTCATTTTTTTTCCTTCAGTAATCCATGTTTTGTTGGTTTTTTTTGTTGTTTTTTTGTCTTCCGTTTTTCAGAAACAGTGTTCTCTGACAGTGTATGTGCCGTTAGATTTCAAACCCCTCCCTCCCCCCCAAAAAATAACAAACAAAAACGAACATACACCTTTAAGTAGCAATTTTTCTTGAATAGGAAACAGAACTCCATTCAGAAGACACTATATTCAACATGGCTCTTTACACAAAGAAAACAAGTCATGAAATCAATCCCCTCCCCCCCGCCCCCCATACCCCACATCCCCCGCACGCTGCTTCCCTACCTCCAAACCGCCAAAATAAGAGTTTCAGGGTTGCACTCCAGGAAAAAAAAAAAAGGAAAGGCGGGGGTGGGGGAGGGAGAGCAGGTGTGCCGCAACCGGTGCAGTAATCCAAACGAAATGGCAGAGAGTCCGGGAACATCCACCGTCAACAGACAAACATCCCTCACGAGTAACAAAAGTTTAAAAAAAACCCCAAAAAGCAACAAAAAAAGTTAAAAAAAAACCCCAAATAAAAGCAAAATAGCATCCATTGAGTCTGTGATTTTGCTAATCTCATCCGAGGAGAAGTGATTTTTGGAAACGTTCCACAGCAAAACAAAAAAACGCCAAAAAAACCATCGCTCCCCCTTCCTTTTTCCATCCTATGTTTTCACATGTTTATATTTTTTTTCTTAGACCAGGGCTGAAGACGGCGAGGTATATTCTCAAGCACAGTTCTCAAGACCCCTTTGAGTGGGTTGGGAGGGGGTTAGAGGGGGCAGTGAAAAAACAAAAATCAAAAATTGAGAAGTACCCATTTCGATAACAGCAAAAAAAACAAACTACAGCTGTCTTTCTGGGTTTGCTTTATGGGTTGTCCTGCAGGGGTAGGGGGTGAGGGGGGGTCTGACATATTCATATGGGAAATTCGAAAAGGGGGGGGGAGTAAGGGCGGGCTGGGAAGGGGTGGAGGGGCAGGAGGAGGGTGAGGGGGGATCTTCTACTGTGAAAATATATCCACGCTGATTCTAGTAATAGCTTCGTAGTGTGGAGCCATTTTGTCCGTCTCTGCATTGGTCATTAAGGATTTCCAGAAGGCACTTTTTTGCTTGGTGTGTGTGTGTGTGTTCATATGAGGCTGCAGAGAGAGAGAGAACAAAAAAAGGAGAGAGAGAGAGAAAAAGAGAGATAAATGAAGAAAGGGGGTGGCGAGAAAGCGAGGAAGAGGGCGAGGAGCGATTGAAACTCGAGAAACGTGTTCGCTGTCTGTCTGTCTGTCTGTTTGCCCAAGTAGGTGTGTGTATTTTTGTGTGTGTGTGTGTGTGTGACTCTGATCTCATGTATCGGAGTCTAATCAATGCACAAAAAAAAAGGAACTTCGCAATCCCTACATTTTACTCAGTGCAGTCTGCTCCTCGAGCACCTGCAGGTAATCAGGTGTTCCTTGGAGCTTGGCTTTCAGCTCGTAATACTCACTTTTCCTCTGCTCCACCACGATCTTACTGTGGTTCCCGCCTATCAGCGACGTCTTCTTCATCTTTCTATCCAGCGACTTCTCGGGGTAGCGGATCTCGTAGCCGCCCATCCCTATACTGTTGAAATCCCGCTTGCTGTCCAGGAAGTTGTGGATGAACATGCTGGGCTCGCGGTGCGGCAGGAACTCCTCCAGCTCGTCGATGGTGCTGAGGCGCTTGTTGCGCTCCAGGGTGGACAGGGCGGAGAGCGAGTCCTTGTCCTTGTCGGCGCTGTTGCGCAGGATGATCTTCTGCCGCTGCGAGTCGGCGAACTTGAAGCCGGCGTCCATGTCGGAGGAGCGGCCGATCCCGCAGGTGTGGCTCTTGCCGATGTGCTCGATGGTTTGCGGGATGAAGGCCTCGCCCCCCAGGTCGTCCCCCGGGATGGAGCCCTTCTTGCCGGACTTGTGGCTGTGCCGGCGGAGCTGCAGCGACATGGAGCCGCACTCCTGGCTCCCCAGCCCCTCCTGCCGGCCTACCGGTTTTTTATTCCGCCGCAGGACAAAGACGAGCAGGCAGAAGGCCACGAACACAGTGAGGATGAGCACCACCAGGATGCTCAGGATCATAATCGAGAGCGGCACGGGCCCTCCCGGCGGCGCTTTGCCAACCCCGGCGGGCGACACCGAGGTCAAAAGAGGGGTGGCGCTCGTCTGAATGAACGGCGGCCTGGCGAGCTTGGGGCAAAGGATCTCATTTTTCAAGAGGCGCAGCTCGATGTTGGAGAACTGCACCGGGGAGGCACATTTCACCTCCCTGGCAGCCACTCCATCACTGAGCTTTTCCAGCCAGAGTTTGAGGGCGACCAGATCGCAGGAGCACTCCCACGGGTTGCCCTCCAGGTCTATCTGGGTCAGCGACCGCAGCTGGTCCAGGACGCCGCTCACCGGCAGGGTCATGAAGTGGTTGTTTTTCAGGTTCAGCCGGGCCAGGGAGACGCCGGCAAAGACGTACGCCGGCAGGCTCCGCAGGACGTTGTTGTTGAGATACAGGAGCTGCAGGTTCGGCATGGAGTCGAAGGTGCCCGCCAGGATTTCCTTGATGGCATTGTATTCCAAGTACAGGTACTGCAGATTCATGAGGCCCAGGAACATCTCGGGGTGCAGCTGCTCTAGCTGGTTGCCGTTCAGGTACAGTCTCCTCAGGTTGGTGAGGTTGGCGAACACGCCTCTCTGCACCGTGACGATCTGATTGCTGCCCAGGTGGAGCAGGTCAAGGCCCTCGAAGCCCTGGAAATCGACGGGGCTGATGTCGCGGATGTAGTTCCCGCTCAGGTGGAGCTTCTTGGCGTTCGGGGGCTTGGGGATCAGGTCGGCCAGGTTCTTTATATTCCTCTCCTGGCAGCTGACGCTGATGCCAAAGTCCGAGGGGTGCGCTTTACAGCTGCAGGGCTGCGGGCACGTGAGCGGCGGGGTCCGCGTCTGGAAGGAAACGATCTGAGTGTTCCTGCCGAACGGGGGCAAACCGGCCACGATGCCGTTGCCGTAGATCTTCGAGGAGTCGGTGGCTTTGGGCGACTTCGTGGCGACGGGGCCCGCCGTCGTCGGGGACGTCTTGGAGGGCCCGCCGTCGGGCGGCCCGGGCGGCATCCTGACGTCGAAGTCGCTCCCCGTCCCCATGGGGCAGAGCTCCTGCTTGTTGGTCTCTTTCAGGAGCCGCCCGTACAGGTCGCTCGGCGTTTCGCAGATGGCCTCGCCGATGAAGATGTTGTAGGGCATGTTCTCCAGCCACGCCTTGAGGGGCGCCAGGTCGCAGGTGCAATTCCAGGGGTTGTCGTCCAGCTGCAGCTCCACGATGCGCCCGATGTGCTCCAGGACCCCCAGGTAAGGGAGCTTCTGGATCCTGTTCCCCCGTATATCCAGGTGCGTGAGCGAGGCGAAGCGGAAGATGTTGTCCGGCAGCGCCTGGATGAGATTGTCGTTCAGTATCAGCACCTTGAGCTTGTGCAGCTTGTTAAACGCCCCCTTTTCGATGTATTTGATGAGGTTGTAGTCGGCCTGAAGGTACTCCAAGTTCTCTATGCCTTGGAACGTGTCCGCGCGCAGCACCTTCAGCTCGTTATTGTTCAGGTGCAGCTGCTTGAGCGCGCTCATGCCCATGAACGCTCCGCCCTCGATGTTCTGCAGCTTATTGTTCCCCAGCTGCAGCGACACGGCGTGGGTGAAGTTGAGGAAGGAGTTGGGGTAGAGGATGATCAAGAAGTTGTTCTGGAAGTTGAGGTGGTAGAGCGACGACGCCGGGGGCACGAGCTGCGTGGGCCGGTAGACGGTCACCTTCTCGCAGTTGACGTACAGCACGTTCTCCACCGACATGCAGGAGCAGGCGGCGCACGTCTCGGCCATGAGGTCCGAGGGGGACGGGTAGGCCGCCGGGGGTCCGTCCGACAGGGAGGAGGAGAGGGCGCCCGAGATGGAAGCGGAAAAGGCTGCCAGCAGGAGTACGAGCAGCATCTCGCCGGTTAGAGAGCCTCCCCCAGAAAACCATTTAGTAACCTTTGAAGGAGAAGGGGACACACACACACACAGACACACACACACAAAAAAAAGGAGAAGAGCGCATGCAGCAACAGTCACACACACAAGTGTACGGATGTGCAAACAAAGACAACACACGCACAGAAAGCAGACCGTCAGAATGCATTCTTGAGACGAAACAATCCTCAATCTACTATTCTCGTCAATCACTCTTATCCCCCCCCCCCCCAAAAAAGCCCCTCAGGGACCGCCTGCTCTAATTATTGCACTTCTCCATTAGAATCATTGCAGAGAGTGGCTTTGGCATTGACACAATGCTTCTCCCTGACAGCCCCGATGTTTGATGCAGATCATTCAGTACTGCGGGAAGCGGAGGAGAGAGAGAGAGAAAGAGAGAGAGAGAGAGAGAGAGAGAGAAAAGTACCACACTGCTCTCCGAGGACGCACTCCTTCCTCGCAAAAAAACCCCGCCGCACATCTAAGCATCCCGGTCCCGAGCCCTCCGAAACGCTGGGCTTGGAACACGTCGGGTTCTTACCCCCCCCCCCCCTCCTCCAAATTCTCTTTTTTCCCACCATATTTGCTTTTTCTTCAGATTGGGGCTGGTGTAAGTGTTGGTGGGAGTGGTGGTGGTGGTGGTGGGGGGGGGGGGTCGTCTGCAGCCCCCGCAGACACCACCACCAGCACTCACAGA
>JASSRZ010000049.1:128710-147766 GCA_032164315.1 Malacoctenus gilli
ACTTTTCATCCAAGCCCCCCCCCCCCCCCCCGCCCATTGCGATCTATTCAAAGGGGTCGGCAGTAAACTGTCGGTTCATCATTACTGAACTTTGTTTTTTCTCTCTCAACGGAGGGATCGCAAAGAGGTGAAGGGAAAAGAAATCGGGGATCTTTCAAACGGGGAACACGGAACTGTCGGGTGGAACTCCGACTTATAGCGTCGCGTGAATGCATGTGGGTTGTTTGAATTGTGGCTCCCAACCTGGGGGTCTGGGACCCCCAAGGGGATCGGTCATTTGAGGCAATTTGAGGAAGAGCCTTCCGTGCATTTCACTGTATTTGGCCCTCGTAGTTAACACACTCCCTCCCCTAAAAAGTACTCCCGACAACCTTCTAAAAAGACTACAAGCAGCTCAAAATTTCAAGACTCCAGATGATTATCACACCAAAAAACAATTATAAGAAGATAACCCAACCAAAATTGGCTCCAGTGTTCGCTAATAATGTTACTCGGT
Source organism: Malacoctenus gilli (assembly GCA_032164315.1). Classification (NCBI taxonomy): domain Eukaryota; kingdom Metazoa; phylum Chordata; class Actinopteri; order Blenniiformes; family Labrisomidae; genus Malacoctenus; species Malacoctenus gilli. The sequence goes on from JASSRZ010000049.1 coordinate 129,207, forward strand.
GGACGACGCAACACAAAAACAGCCGCTAGTATGACCGGCTTTGATAAGAGCATTAAACATTTAGCTGCTACAGTGGTTTGTGTGAATAATTTAACGTCCTCATTAATGCATGAGTGATTTTATTCCCCCTAAAAAGTTCACACCCGGTTACCACCGAGCCATTTCGGGGCCGCGGCAACCGCAGGAATCTGTTTAGTCACCGGTGGCCGAGCTGTTGATCGCTGTCCTTCCTTCGGTGGGTCGGGACCGAACCAGTTGCTTCTGGCTTTGGATTGGAGTTCACGAGACTGAAGCCCTTTCTCAATACCCGTACTTGTCTGTACTTGCGTTCTCCCGGGCTTGAGAGACGTCGTCAGTCAGCGCCCAAGTCCTGTTCCAATACACAAGTTCGCATTTTGGCAAGTCCCGTTAGAGACCCGGATGTGAACTCGTTACGCCCATTTTACCGAGGATGCATCGGATGGTGACTCGTGTGGACTCAGACAGCCATGTATCCCAGAATGCATTTCACTACAACCAGGGATGGCGGAGGAGCGAACACAAAGCTGTAAGCAGTAATTAAAAAAACGAGTAAGGTGTTTGTTTTAAGTAGTTATTTTATTTTTTATTAAAATTTACAACATAAAATAAACTTTTCTTGGAAAATCACCGGCGGCATAAACCGAAGTCAAGGAAGGGACGTCACGAGTACGCTGCCGTTCCAGTTGTCAAAAAATAAACGTACTGCGAACTCCCATCCTCAGGAAGTTTCCACGTTTGCAAGTCGGAGCTTCAGAAATTCGGGAGTCCGCACTCAGCGTACTTGGTATTGAGAAACGGCATATCTCCCACACTCTCATTTCCTATTGGTTGATACCATTCGAGTTCCTACTAACCTCTCTTTTGTCTTTTGGACAATTTTGGACCATGCTCAACCACATCTCTTTCGCCGTCGGACCAAATCCGGTTGCGATGCTCCTCCGCGGCCAAATAAATCGCGCAAATAAGAATCTGAAAATGCAAAATATAGATAATGACATCATTCAGCGAATTCTAACACAGCCGACAGACTTTCTTTTGCTGAGGCGTCGGCAACACAAGGTGCCTCATTCACACCCAGAGAGTCTCCTTTCGATGGGTTTTAATGTTGAGTCGAATCCGTAAGGACCTTCATGCATAATTCTACTTTTGTGGCTCCGCCACTCCCAGAGATCACCGCGCGAATTGAAACTGATACGAGCCTCAGAATTGTTTTTTTTTTTTTTTTATCAGCCAAACACCTGAATCTATGCGAGCAATAGCAGCATCAGCAGGCTTATTTAAGTTTAATAAACCGTTCGCTGCCGATCCAAGCGCTCGAGTGCAATCTCTCGCTAAACTGGATTTGAAAGAAAAACAAAATAAAATCAATCTGTAGTTTGTTTTTGTATCTGCCTTTATTGAACAATTTATCCCCCCCCCCTCCCCTCCGCCGGCGAAGTGAAACCAGGTTTCAGACCCCCTTATCGAGCTTCCTGCCCTCGGGCATGCCTCGTGGTCGCCACGGCAGCTCAGCAACAGTAATAAAATAGAAATGAATGAAATATTCATGGTGCGATTTTCATGAAATCCTACACACAATGGGTGGTGGGGGGGCTGGAAGAGAGGCCCCCAGGTAGGCATTATCTTGCCATGAATTACATTATGTGCTGATACAAAAAGGTTTAATTTGCTACTCTGGGTTACGCTCGCACAAGGCTACAAAGGCACCACCTCCATACAACTGTTGGAAGTGGGGAACAAGACAGGGAGTAATAAATACGTGGAGTGACCGGGTTGCATGATTTCAGGCAGGCGGGAGGAAACTGGGAAGATTCGACACAGGAAAGGCCAGGTCGAGGGCGCGAAGGCTCACCAGTTTTGGGGGCCATCAGCCAGATGTTTAACAGCTATGAGCCAAAGGGCTGCTAAGTGGAATGGAACGATATATAAACATAAGAATACATTTATTTTCTAAACACAGGAAATGATCAGTGCCGAAAGTTCCTGTTTCCAGGATATGAACAGGAAATGAATGCTGAGAGAAGCTGGATACAAAATCAAAGTGCTCAAAAAGAGAGGATGAGCGCAATGACGGGGGGAAAAAAAAGATGGGAAATAAAACGACAAAAAGGGATGTGAGTTTGGGATGAAGGGTCACCAGGTGTGGACTCGCCAGACACAACGCTCGCCTAACTCGGTTCCTCATCGGGAGCCTCATCAGAAGCGGGGCCGAATTGAACACGCACAGCCCAGTGGCCATGAACAGAAATCCAATCACATCAGAAATCATTAGAGCAGATTGTTCCTGGAGCGTGGCCTCAGCTCAGAATATCCACGTCTGCGCGCACGCGTGCTTTCCGTGCGCCGCTTCGTGTCGGCACGCGCGGACGAAATTGAGATGCCGCGCAGCTGCTCGGCGATGGAGAGCGTTGTTGTCCGTAATGGTCTGTTACATTTAAAAACAGTTAGGGGAAGGAGGAAATGAGAATGTCAGCCCAAGTGGTTTATGGGTAAATAAACAAAGGATGACATTCAATATGAGAGAGTGAGGACTGAACTCAGCGTGCAGTCTATTAGATCCATGATAAGCAAACAATTGTGAGTCAGAGGCTTTAGATTGGTGATTGCTGATGCTTGTAACACTCAACCGGTGGCCTTTATTCAGCTGAATTGTCTTTTTTCCGTTCACTCCAGAGTGCAGGGATGACTTTAATTGAATTTGCCTTTCATTAAAAAGTAAATCTCAATAGGAGTGGCTGCCTCGAAACGAGTCGCTTCACACAACATTTGTCTTTTGGTATTCTCCCCTATGTCATCCTGATGGTACTGAACAGGGCTCCTAACATTAGATTGCGTTTAATTTGAGTTGGGGCTGCACGGTAGATGGTGGTTAGCGCTCTTGCCTCAACAGCAAGAAGGTCCAAGGTTCGCGCCCAGGTGTGTGTGTGGGGGGGGCTTTCTGTGTGGAGTTTGCATGTTCTCCCTGTGCATGCGCGGGTTCTCTCTTGGTAGTCCGGCTTCCTCCCACAGTCCAAAAAACCTGCAAAAGGTCAATTGGTGACTCCAAATTGTCCACAGGTGTCAATGGGCATGTGCATGGTTGTTTGAACCTGTGATCGACTGGCGACCTGTCCAACTGGATGTCTGACGTCCTTCTGCTTCATATGCCGAGACGGCATAATCCTCCATTGGATGGATAAAGCGTCAGACTCAAACACGACAAAGAATCTGAAACTCCTGGGACAGATTTTCAGCCCTGCTATCAATGCTTTTTGGGGGGTTTCTCCAATTCATAGAATGAAATCTAGTTACTACTTGCTTTCACTCTGTGTTGACTGGATAACATCTCTGTTGTCTTCTTGTCTCACTTGATTTCATACAGCCTCCCCTTTTTTTTTTTTTTTGCCAGGCTGAGTATTCGTGCCCGCAAGGACTGAAGTGACTGACATTCGAAATAGGTGGACCACATCTACCCCCCCTATCGTTTTCCGATATCATTCAAACAGCACGGCTGACGCGAGGTCAGTTTGGCTCGTCGGGCCACTGTTAAATGTTTTAATGCCACGTTAGCTAATTGATATTGCGGCCCGTCTCCTCGCCTTGAGTGACACATCTGGCAAACATTAAAACCAACCCGCGGGGTCGAACGCTGGTGCCGCGTACCTGTTATCTGTCTCCGGTTTCAAGATATCGCCTTCCAATCCCCGTCTTTGGGAGGAAACTGGCAACTCTGAGGCGGTCGGTTAGACAGCAAACGGCTACATAGGAGCATAACCGAAAATATATCCCACTGTCACTCAGTGACATCACATGTTGCCGGGGAAGAAAGTTCGAGCAGACCACTGTAGTGCTCGCAGAAGTTTGCAGAACTGTTCGCATGCAGACAAGGGGATTTTAGACACTGTGGATGGTGATCTGTAAAGTGTTTTAGAAGCTGTTGCTGTCGCCACCACATCCATGCATTGATTCACTTTAATTAGACTGCCCGAGAACCAGATACCTCAATAATTCTGCAGATAAAACGTAAAACCTCAGTGAACCAGCTGACCGTGACCAGTTTGAGTAAACCCAATCTGGAAGCCAAAGTTTATGGCTGAGGATTACAGGCTAACTCAGGCCACGAAGTTACAACTACCAACAAGATAGCCGAGTCTCTGTTTTGTCAAATTTCCATCCTTCAAACCATTTATTTTTTTTCATTCTCAAAACTTCAGACTGTGCATGGAAGGTTTTCATCATTGCATCCGTCTTCTTTAAAATATCAAACTATCTTTTTTATAACGAACCGCAAAAAAGGGGCCTCGTGTCATTAAAGTTTCAACAAGTTGTGGTGCAAGAGAAGCGAACTCGAAGTTGTGAATAAAAATCCTTGAAAAACGAATATCTTGAACGCCGTCCTCAATTTTTGTTTCCTCCCGTTTTGTTCGGCAGCAGTAACCATGGTGACTTCTGCTGTGTTTAGCAGCCCCTAACTTTCCTGTATTGAAATGATTTAGATTCTTAAAAAAAAAAAAAAAAAAGACTCCAACATGCCTCCAAGTTTGTGTGATTAATACGGTTTCTTGATCATCCTGCTCTTTTGATGCTCAGGCCCAGATACCATCAAGATCGTCCTGAGCCAAACTGTATCTTAAGGGACCTTGTTACACTGTGTCTAATGAGGAGAGGAGTAGATTGTGGAGGCATTTATGGTGAGAACATGGCCCCAACAATTGACAAATGCTTTCTACTTGGAAAGAAACGCACCACATATGTGGCCTTCTAAGTCCTGGCCCTCCAGTGGCAGTCGCGCTAAAGATGTTGCGACACTCTTGTTGACCTTGCAAGGACTCACTTGAAAAGACTAACTGTGGAAGAAACACCAACTACTAAATGGACAACTAAGTGGGCAGTTAATTTATGGCAGTCGACCTGCTGACTTTCCATAGTTTAAAGTCCACAGACAGCAGAAGACCCCGTCGATTCATCGACCCCCCTGAGGTTAAGGGTTCCCGCACTCGGCCGGTGGGCCACTCTGCTCTCGCTTGTGCTGAGACTTACTCTTTGATTACTAATCTGATTGGCCACTAGAGGCACAAGCTGAGTCAACTGGAGTCTATCAAATAAGGGCCAGATAAGCGACCACTCTCCCTTCCACCAATTGAAAATCAATGTGGCATCATGTACACTGATGTGTTTCGGAGCTTGCCCCGACGTGATGGCTGCACGGTTGCTGTGGATACTCTTTGTGGTACCAAAGCAAAGCAGGGGCGAGATTAAACGTACTTTTCTGCGTTCAAGTGATACCGAGAAAAGCTGGTGCAGAAGTTAAACCACTAACTGAGAAACAACCTTTAATATTAAGCAACAAGCTTGAGGTAGACCAACCAATGCTGGAAAACCTCATTGCTAATTCAGCATATAGTGAAGGAAATTAGTCAGACAACAGTTTACAATAACCAAATCTTTACTTATTAATTGCTAAAATGAGGGTGAAAAGTTCATCATTGATTAGAGTTTGTGAGAAAGTAACAGGATGTGGCAGATGTTCTGTGTTTTTTTAGGGTGGGGGTCTGGAGCCCCCCCTTCGACTCCATTGATTAGTGTCTCTCCACACTCCTCGGTTCTTTGCCCTCTGGCCTCCTTCCTGTTGGTGTTTATAATCTCTTTCAGGTGACTAAGCAGTTTTGCAGACACTGAAAGTTGAAAACCCCGAACTTTAGGTGGCGACTTACGACCCCTTCCAGGAGATCGGGGGAAGTGATCAGTAACTTGTTGTTAGGAGTGGGGGAATGCTGCAGGACATTTGGGAATGGCCAATCAGGTCTTTGGACCTTGATCAGGCCATGATTCGAACGAGCCCCTGCCAATGGGAGATGAGATGATGGGACTGGCCCAAGGACCGAGGATGATGAAAAACCAGAGCAAGGGATAGTTCGGCATCTTTTCTCTGCTGAGCATAAGATGGTACTTTTTGTCTGGTTGCTAGGGAGAAAATGACCCAGAGCTCTGCACTGCACAGAGCTCTGGAGAAGTAAAATACTCTTTTTCTTGAAATTGATTAATGACTCCATTTTAATCCAATTAACGAACACGCAGGAATTCAAGGTAATAGGTAAATAAGAGAGCAGAATTCCAACAATAGTTAAGATTAATAATCGTATTTTGTGAATAGTAAAGTGTTTTTCTCAGCACTCAAATGCACATCACTCTGTTTGTTTATTTGGTCGGACCAACTCGCTCCTCGACGTGATCCGACGTCACTCAACCACACCTGATCTCTAGTCGTCTCTGGATTGCGTCGACCTTTCGGCTCCACATCACCCCGGTGTCGCGTGCTACATATAACTGGTGTTCTGCAGGGGAGCCCTGGATATTTCCCACATTAATCAATTGCTTGCCCTGCATACAAAATGCTTTCCGTGGTCAATTACGCTCCAGCCATTCGTATGCAAAAGGAAACACTTATCTGATTAATCAGTGGGATAATTAGCAGAGCTCATCTACAATCGATACACTTTGGCATCTTAGCAGTATAAACGTGCGTTTAAAATATCAAAAGGATAGAAATTAGTCAGCGGAGCATTTAACGAGAAAACTCGACAGACGCAACGGGACTGACAGGAAGTCCATGGTTCTCCCATATGAAGTGCAAAGAAGACTTTATGTTCTACTTTAATTAAATGGAACCAACATAATAAAATCCCTTATCCCAAAAATAGCCAACAGACACATTTTGCACCAATCAATGTAGTAAACAATGCCATTGACAATGCCAACTGAATGGGGGGGGATTCAGCAACTGGTGGTCATCGTATGAAAGTCAAGGGGTCTCCTTGAGATTTGTAAATATATGTTATTGTATTTATAAAGAGTCTTAAAGAGAACTTTACCAGATTTTAAGGAGTGAAGATAGCTTGGCTTCCAAACTGCTTCAGTCCCTGAACTCAGTTGGATCTTGAGAGCTGCATGTGGGCATACGCAGCCCGGGGGGAAAGAACTCCGATTTCACACCACAGTATTTCCTGCGAGTATCAGATCACATGCTCCCTCCTCATCATGATTCACGCTCCCCAGGAGGAACCCAAAGCCTCGTGTCATTCCAAGGCTTCTGATTATTGGAGCCCAGGTTCGGGCCTGGGGAATGATGCGTCCGGGGGAGGGGGGTGGGGGGGTGGGTGGCGCTGCTGACATCCCTCCAGCTCGCCCACTCACTCTCTGTTCCCCCTCCCTACACGGGCGCTCTATCGCTCGTTTCCGGCATTATGGGCTACGGTGAAAATGCACGAACAGCCCTCCCTCCTGCGCCCGCACACGAGTATTCCCCTAACCCCAATGCCCCCCCCCCTCATCACACACACACGCACACATGCACACCTTATATCGGTGCCTGTGTGTGTCTTTTTAATAGAGAGGAAGAAGGTTTTGTAGACAGGAGAATGAATAACACTGTGAATGACTGTGTCGGCTGCTGTGAGGAGGGCCCAGAGAAAAAGCGAGAGAGAGAGAGAGGGGGGGGGTAGTTTGAGGGGTTAACTTCTCCTGGGTATATGCTCCTCTACTCTGAAAAAGAAAGAGTTGTAACCATGATGCTCCTGCTTCGACGGTGTATACAGGCTCAGAGCATCACATACAATAGACACAAATCAATATGATGACCTTCTGAGCTCTCTTTAATGATGCATACGGTCTGTTACAGAAACCAGGGGGAGCTGTGTTTTCTGAGACCGAAGAAATGGCGCATTGTTGGAAGGTGCGAGTTGGATTCCATCAAATTGCAAGAGAATGAATGTAAGTGCAAGTTTGAGTGACAACTTTAAGGGGAAAGCCGAGCCAAGGGGTTTCCTTAGTTGATGATCTCTTTTTGATGTTGATGGATGTTCAGAACTTCACTTCCTGGTAGTGACGGGAACACATACAGCTGCTCACGAATTGGGCTCTCCTTTTATGGGAGCATTTTTGTGCACACTTGGGTCGTGTTTAAGAAAAAAAACAAACCCTGTCAAGATGTTTTGTTCAAGAATCAGACCAAGCTGTGCTCAAACTTGCGTTTCTTCCTCATTCTGATACTCCTACTGGAAAAAAAAAGAAGTTGCCGTGCCCGAATCCATGAGCTTAACTGCACTTGATTGTTGCCACATAATTGGCTGATTAGATACAAACATTAGCGAGCACTTAAACCAGTGTGGCTCATGCCGCGACAAGCGAGCGCATTCTCCCGACACCACTTCACTTGTAATCGTGCACGTCTGTGAGAATCCACAAGCTGTCACTTTGCACCGATTGTGAACACCCCCACCCCCCACCCCCTACCCCTCCAGAGCGCACTGGAGTCTCCTGGTGTCAGATGTTGGCGACACTGCATCCAGTCAATCAAGCGGAGCAACGCTTTTTTTTTTTTTTTTCCGTGCACGCGAACCCCCACCCGGCGCCCCGACGTGTCGGTGGCGATGCGAGACGCTGGACGGGCTCGGTCCGCTGCCATCACCCGAGCGCGCAGGTACGCACCCCCCCACCCCCCCTACTGAATATTTAATGGAAGCCTGTCTCCTGTCCACCCCCACTCTTCCTCCTCTGTCACAGCAATAACCATAATTGATTCCTGCGTTAACACGGTTTCCACTTTTTACCGCCAGTCGGCATGTTTCAATTGGCTTAGCAGAGTGTTTTGTTCTTTTTTTTTGGTTTGTTTTACCTTGCAGAGATGCAAAGTAGCATCCAATGTGGTGTATGTGTGTGTGTGTGTGTGTGTGTGTGTGTGTGTGTGTGTGTGAGTGTGTTCGCGCGCGTGTGTGTGTGTGTGTGTACGCAGAGGGAGAGAGAAGGAAAATAGGAGATGACATTAGTTGGCTGTTAATTAGACAATTACCCAAAATGAACACTGCAGGGGGGGGGACTTGAGCTGTTTTGGTAGCTTTTTAGAGAGGAGTGCTCCAAACACAGCAGCCTCTCGGTGGAGCCGCACAACTTAAGTTTTTGACTTTGGGCTCAGCTATTGCATCATGGGAGAGGATATCGTCGTAATCCTTGAGTTCCAGTCGTCCTTTTTTTTCGGGGTGTGTGTGTGAGTCTTTGTCGTTAAGCCTATTTATCTCCATTCTGTCTTGCTTTCCTCATAACCCCTCACTGTAAAATCCTACCCCTGTTATTCATTATAATCAACATACAAAAAGGTTATTTAGGAATCCCACGGAAAATGTTTTAATTCCCAGGTTTTTTCAGCACAAAGCCATAATATCTCCTCCTTCACAGTGCGAGTTGAACTGTAGTACTCTGGCGATGTAGCCAGTACTCTGGAAAGGAGACTCTCGGTGCTGCTGCTGCTGAAGTCGCATTCTATAAGGGCTCCTACTGACCTCCAGCACATACTATACAGCGCTCGGCACGAATGTTTTAAACATGTCCGAGTTCACTTTCACCACCTGAGGGGGAATTGCCTTTCAATGGCGAATTAACACCAGTGTGTGTTTGGGACCAAATGCGAGCTCATCAGAGCGCCGTCTCCCAACAGACTCGCTAACGACTTGTTCTTGGTGGCGACGCAGGCGTTAATACAGAAATCCAAGTCCAAACTGTAGCTGAAGCCTTCAGTGGGTTCACAGTTTGTTTGTTTTGTTTTTTTAAAAAAAAGCAACTGCTGAGTGACAAACTGTTTCTGCGTGACAGCACATTGACAAGAACGTGAAAAAGCCAAACATGAGTGGACCCCCTTCAACTCTCAAACCTTCAATATTATAAACAAGGAGCTGGTTTCTTCTGTCTGCTCTCAACTCCACTCGGTGTCTTTGTGGGGGGGGGGGTGTTTTTATGGGAAAGTGTCTCACTTTTGACAACTTCAGGCCAGGCGACGCCACGAGCTCCGGCTCTGATCTCTGCACTGTGTCTTGTCTTTGTTTGTAGGTGCACTCTGTCACACGCTTAACATACTCCTACAAATGCCAGAAGCAACGCAGCACAGACGCGAGTCGTCAGAACATCCGGGGTTGAAAGAAAAAAGAGGGCGCAGACTGTGCGAGCTGCCAATCAGTCAAACCCAATGAACAACAAGGCAAACTGTGGCTTAAAAGCCTGGTTCAAGGTTGCTCACAGGTCCTACTGCAAATGTGGGTGATGCACAACCGAAGGAACAGAGGTAGTCCTACATGGTCTTTTTTGGACATTGAAGTAAGCGGACATGGGGAAAAAAATGATTACGTTGCTATTACTGGGTTCTACCGAGCCAGTTATCACTCTGTAGTGACACAAACACCACTGTAAAGTATATATATCGCATAGGAATAGGAACGGCAGCCATGCCAAGCCTGCACCCAGGGCTGCTGTTGCTACAGCAACCATTAGCCATTGTGATTGTACGAGTGAATGATGGATATAACTCGTAAAAGACCTTGAGTGTCTTGAAAGATGTATAAGTACAAGTCAATATTATTTTTTATTAACCCTCTCACAATGATGATACTGCGGTTGTCAAAGCAACAGAGAAAAGAACCTCAGCGTATATCAACTACTGACATTGGGAGTGGGATACAATACATACTATACATATGCCCCCCCCCCCCATACACACACACACACACAAACACACACACACAGGTTAGCTCTTCGCACAATGTGCCGGCAGTCATGATGCATGCTCCAACCATTTGGACAGAAAAGTACCCTATTTAGCTCAATCAGTCCTGCTTAAGAATGGAACTCAGCCAGAATTGATATCCAGTATCAAAGGGTTGGTTAGGAGTGGCAGTCTGTCGAGCGTTTACAGGAAAACCTCCCCTGGATGACAAAAGATGTTTAACCGTTACGTAGGGTGAATGTCATCACTGCGTGGTAATAGTAATCCCAATAGTGACTGATAAGAGATAGATAAGATAAATCAATCCAGTGTAAATGGTTGTTTGCAACTTTATTTTAATAAAAGCCGATTTTTGGATTTTAACACAATAAAACTAGACAGGAAGGTACATTCTCATTTATTTGGGAGCGATTTCTTGTCCTTGAGCGTTGGCACTGCCTGTCTGCTGGCGTCGGTGGCAGTGGCGCAGTCCACTTCATAAAAATCTATAATTGAGTATTAATGATGTGGGCAAGTACAAACCAGAGCTGTTATGTCCCAGTCCAGCTCGTGGGACATAAATCTAACACGCGCTTTGTTCCCTCGAAGCGAAAAAAAAAAAAAAAAAGGGCCTTTCCACCTCCTCGAGTGGATATTATGTTGGATCTAATGACAGCTGGAGTGGCGAAAAAAGCTGCAGCAGCACATCTCCATCTCGTCTTAAGAGCAAGAATGTGGGCAGAGGCAGGCTCGAGCGACACCAGACGCCGGGTAGAAAGCCAATAACGGCTGTCTGGACCGACTGCAAATGATCGGTATGAACACGTCTGCTCTGAAGTGAATCCTGTCGCGCATTTTTCGACTTGATGAATGGCAGCTGAAAGGTTAGAATTCTAAGCGCGAGGGCGTGTTTAAAAGAGATCAGAGAGCGCTGGTACATCCGGCCCCGACTGATGGGAGCTTTGTTGGAGTGAAAATAGTGGAAACAAATTCAAAGTCGAACATTCGCCGGTGTCATGTTTGACGATCTCCCAGAATGGGGAAACTCAATTACCGTATTTTCCACACGATAAGGCGCACCTAAAAACCTCCAATTTTCTCAAAAGCTGACAGTGCGCTTTATAATCTGGGGCGCCTTATATATGGACCAATATTGAGCTGCAACAGGTCTTGCAACCACGGTTAGCAGCCGCCAACTTCAAGGGCGTAGTTCATGCTGGGATATATGACTGCGCGAGGCGGTTGCGACCGAGCAGCACCAGCATGAGCGCGGCGTCGTTGCCGCCGCCGCCGTCCGTGGCCAGCCGGGGAGTGAGCAGTTTAAACTCAAGGCGATTCATTCATTCATGCAGTAGAACACGGGGATAGAGCAGCAGCGAGAGAATTTAACATTCACGAATCAATGATGCGGAAGTGGAGAAAGCAACAAGATGACCTGCGCCAAGTCAAGAAGACTGTTTATTCATTTGGGGAGTGAACGGAGTTGTCACAACGCTGGTTTGTAATTTATTAATAAAGTTTGACTGACCTATTTGAGTGTATTGATGACATTCCCATAAGCGCAGCTCCTTCTAATGGATGCATAAAGTAACCCCAGCCTCTACTGTAGCGTCTATTCTATTAGCCTTATAATGCTGTGCGCCTTATATATGAGCAAAGTTTTAAAATACGGCATTCATTAAAGGTGCGCCTTATAATCCGGTGCACCTTATAGTGCGGAAAATACGGTAGTATCCAAGATTGAAGCCATTGGTGGGAGCAGCATCACCGCTTAAAAAGCCGCTTCAGCTCAGAGACCGACTGACTGAATCTCAGCCTTCTGAACTTTGTCACCATTCCAACAAAGAAAATCCGTACACAGGCATCAGCCTCAATATCCTGGCCAACTCCACAGTCTGACTCCGGTAGATTGCAAGGCAGCTGATTGGTGAAGTGCTGATAACAAGAGGTGAGCCATGATGGCAACTGAGTGACAAGAATTACTACTTATTTGGAAAGTCTCCCAGCAGTGAGAACAGTGAACAGTTTGTATTCTGTGTCTGCTAATGAAGTTAACTGGAAAATGAAACCGCTGGTGTGATTTAGGAGGCAGTGATCGCAACATAGCCTTGGTGTTGTGTTTGGGTCGCAGACGAATGATGTCACCAGTGTTTCAGACACCTTGCTCGACAACACCCTTGTTGTAGTGGGATGCAATTGATTTGAAAAACAGCCAAAACCACGAAAAGTTGAGTCAAGTGAAGCTAAGCTGCGGTATAAACTGTCCCATAAAAATAGACACATTAGATCCATATGATTGACATACTTTCTGCTTTGTTCTAATGAGCACAAATGAAATCTATTTAAAGTATTTGTTACGACCAATCCAAAAAACACGTGAAGTATGAGATGTACATTACAGCGATGACAAGTGATACCAAATGTAAGGGAACTATTTTTGGACGACTGTATTTTTTTGAATAAACATGAGGTCTTCCCATGATAATCGCCAAGGATGAAACCAAACACTAAAGTCAGGATTGATAGAGCTTCTTGGAGGCTATGCTGCAGCGATTGCTCATCCGCTACAAAAGAAAACTGTTGCTAAGGTGACACTCAAGGCCTCAGTTCTGCAATTGTTTCTGACCGAACGGTATTTGAGGGCTAAATGCAAGTCTAATCAATGAGGAAGCCACACCATTCTAAGGGAGTTTGTTTACATCAGCAAAGCCATACTAAATGTTGTACATTCAATACTGCCAGGCCATTATAATAAACTCAGGTTAATGTGATGGTTTGCTCTTACTTTGAAGGCTTCTGCTTTTGCCTGATGGTGAGAGTGGATGGTGTCTGTGAGATTTCTTTTTGGCAAATCCGTCTGCTTTCAGGCACTCTGGAGAGTCTCCAAGGAGTAAAAAAAAAAAAGAAAAAAGGTCAGCTCTCACTGACGGAGATTAGTAATCGTAGTGATTCACCACTGCACACAAGTTTGACCGCAGCATCACCGTTTGCCTTTTTTTTTTTCTGCCGCCACATTCATTGTGGCAGCGCAACCTCGCGGAAGCGGTCCATCCTCCAAGCGGCCGAGATTCTGCCAAGTTCCAGCCGGAACGCCATATATTGGATCCGTGACATTTGTCGAAATTGAAATGTCACCAACTCCACGGGAGAGGCTAAATAATTGCTCCTTTAGAGGTTCTGGAGTGCAAATTAGAGAGTGACAAAAAAAAAAAACCCTGAAAAGTGTGGCCACGCCTCTCGACAAATGTGATCTATGTCGCACCATCGTGACGCCATGAAAAAGGGTCGAATTTTAAAGACTACCAGACTGATTTTGGAAACATTTTTTTTCCAGTAAGTTTTTTTAGGGCTTACTATTGGAACCAACGACACCAAACAAATACAACAAAAAAGACAGGTGTCATCAGTAAATATGTGAAAAACATGTAAATCCATGAATCTATGAGTTCATCCAAATGAGTTACTGAGGTTTCTAAAAAAAAAAGGTTTTTTTTCTTTAAAAAATGAAACATTTTCATCCGAATTTTCCACATTTGAGTGTATTTTTTTTTAATTAATTAACTGAACGGAAGTTAATGAGTACTTCACTTCACCTCTGAGTGGTCATATTGTTTTGGCTGACATGTCTACGTCACAAAGTGATAGTGTTTATCAGTCGAAAAAAACCCAAACAAAACAAAGACTGCGTCGGGGTGAAATGTTTTCGTGAAGGGAGCGCAAGGCGACGGCTCCGGAGTCAATTGCATTACGGCGCACCCTTCGGGCGAGCGAGCATGTCGCGGGGGGACGCTGATCAATCGGCCCGCAGGCGCGGCGGCACGCGGACCCGGCTGCACATTGATTTCACACCGAGCGCCGCCTCCCGCCGTCTGCCCTGCGATCCGCTGCGTGGCGGCGATTCGAGCAGATAAACGCGCATTTGCTCCCCCGAACGCCTCGTGTATGCGGCCGAAAGATGCGCGCATGCACATCATGTTTGCTATATGCTCCTCAGTCACGTGTAGATTTGAATCGCAAGTGTGTGTGTGTGTGTGTGTGTGTGGGGGGGGTCTAATAAATATGAATTAATCCCTTCACAGGAACACATTTGCATTCACACACACACACACACGCGTTCTTCCTCGGGGTGGGCTAACCTCCTGCATCACTCGTTAGTGATGCAGGACACCTGACTACAAAGTGCAGATGCGTTACCGCCGCCTCCTTCATCTTCGAAGGCGCGGCGAACCTGTCACGGCAGCGGCTGACGGATCGCGTCCCTCAAAGGTTCGAAACGCTGACGCTCGACCCCCCCCCCATCCTCTCCAAAGCGCCAGCACTTCAATCGGGGCCGTGCGCCGCCCGCGAGTGGGGGTGGAAGTCTCTTTCGTGGTCTCGAGCGGGTTGGGCACGCGCAATAGAAGTGACAGGAGGCACGGCGCAAACGCACGCGTAATGAGGTGGAAATAACCGGCTTTCAAGATACTTCCCTCGCTGTGAACCCCTCGTACATCTTGTTAGCTGACAAAGCTTTGAAGGCGAGGGTTTGGGGGTTTTTTTGTGGGTTTTTTTTGCTCGCTTAGCAAGGCGAGGTCGGGGGACATGCAAGCAGGTGCGTAGCCTGTATGATGCAAGGGGCGGGATCAAACCCTCCCAAAAAAACACCCCCAAGAACACAGGCAAACAATTGCCATTTCTCAATACCAAGTACGCTGAGTGTGGACTCCCGAACTTCTGAATCTCCGACTTGAAAACTTGGAAATTTCGGGAGGACAGGAGTTCATAGTATGGTTTTTTGACAACTGGAACGGCAGCGTACTCGTGACGTCACTTCCTTGACTTCGGTGTTTGCTACCCGTGATTTTCCCAGAAATGTTTATTTTATGTTGTGAATTTTAATAAAAATAAAATAACTTCATAAAACAAACACCTTCCTCATTTTTTTTAAATTACTGCTTACAGTTTTGTGTTCGCTCTTCCGCCATCGCTGGTTGTAGTGAAATGCATTCTGGGATACATGGCTGTCCAAGTCCACACAAGTCACCATCCGATGCATCCTCGGTAGAATGGGCATAACGAGTTCACATCCGGGTATCTAACAGGACTTGCCGAAATGTGAACTTGTGTATTGGAACAGGACTTGGGCACTGACTGTTGACGCTTCTCAAGTCCGGGAGAACGCAAGTACAGACAAGTATGGGTATTAAGAAACGGCTGATTTGTCAGACAAGAGATTTTCGGTGGAGTTGGAATGAAAAACTGTAAGCAGTGGAGCGGTGAGTAACGCAGATCTAGGTAGACGGGATGCGTAGAGGAAACAAAGAGGACTGGCCAATCATGTGTACTCTCCTTTCATTGTCCAGCGTCACGTTGGCGATGCGGGCAAAGATCGGCTCGACAGAATTCCTGACGTCTGCCCTTGTTGAATTCAGCTGTTCAGTGTCCGTGCTTGGAACGGGATCGGCTCAGATAACGGCTGCTAGAATCGTTCCAGCCACTTTTTGATGCCGGTTTCCCACAAACCTCAAGTGCTGAACCAAAATTCCGAGAGTTCCGACGAAAGCATCGAAAGTGGCTTCCAATCGGGCCTGCGAGATTATTTCTAAAAAGTGTTTAAAGTACAATGAACTTTCATTGCCACTTTTTATACAATGGGGTTCTTGCTATTATGTCAAAGTAGGGGCCACAACACAGTCGCAGGTCCAAAGCTCAACAGCAGACAGCGGTAATACCATCAAACAAAAGATTACCAAGAGCGAGCTACTTTACTACACGTTTATAAGTACCGTATTTTCCGTACTATAGGGCACACTGGATTATAAGGCGTACAGAATAAAAGCAAGTAGTGGCTGGGGTTGCGTTTTGCATCCACGGACTACAGTAGCCATAAGTGACCAATATTGATTCATATACAAAGCGCATTGGATTATTAGGCGCACTGCTGGTTTTTGAGATAATTACAGGCTTTTAGGTGTGCCTTATAGTGCAGAAAATACCGTATACGAGTTAAACTGGCTGTCAGTAAGTATGACATAACTGGTGTGGCCCCATTGAAATCAAACTTTGCAACCAGTGGCGCATGAACGAAGGTGTTTGAGACACCCTTAGTCTCAGGTCCATACTTCATCTCTCACCTCCAATAACCATATATATCCATCGCCAATTACATTCTGTGACATGGGACACGTGCACTTGGCTGGGATATTGTGTTTGATGTGAGCAACCTCCACTGCATCGCAGACGAAAGTTGCAGCGATGAACAAGACAAAACAGGTCATTCTGTGCATCTGCCGTGCCAGTTTTGGTTAGTTCGCAAAACTAAACAAGCATGTTTTTTTTCTACCATGTATTGTGATTGTAGGTGTGCCAGGTCCCAATTTGAATCCTTCTTGCTTGAAGGATTCGAGTCACGCAGCTCTCACGGTCTAGAATGGCGCCTCCCTGATCTATTTAGAAACGCAATTATATTAAGAATCAGGCAAGGTTAAAAAAAACCCAAAAAACAATAAAACAAGCCACAAATAACACAATAATAAATAAGGGCTGCTTGTCCACCATCCTCAACAGCCTTCCTGTGTTGAGTTTGATGGTGGCAAAAGTGGAGAAGGTCATGGGTTTTGCTTCAGTGTGACTTTGACTCTTTGCAGGCTTATGAAACAAAGGAGCATCGATGGAAGTATAATGACAAAACAAAAAATAGCACAACATGCTCGATCCTAAAAATGATTGATTTCTTGGCTGCTCCATTAAAGTAGAATAAAAAAGCCTAAGCTGCCCAGTTCGACAACTATGCATTTCAAAGTAACACGTACGTCAACAGCAATCCAATTCAGGTAATCCCTCCTTCTGTGCCGCTCAGTAAAGACTGTTATAGAAGTGCAGTGGTCCAAGGAACGTGCCATGGATGTTTATGAGCATGCTCGATTGTTTTTCTTTCAAATGTTATCGCACGTGTTTCCGTCCGTTTTCGTGTGGTATTCTCAGCCAGCTCGTCTTACGCGGTTAGAAAGCCGACAGCTGAGAGTCCAGGAGAAGTTAAACGCTCCATTCAAACCCAAGGCGCGACATTTTCCCCCCGCCGGAACACGATCGCGCCGACGCTCGCACGCCGCCCGTACCCACGACGAAACCGCCGGCCCTGCTTCCACCTGTTTGTTCCCGCTTAACCTAACCTACACCCATCACGCGTCAATCACCGTGGACACATTGTAAAAAGGGGGAGGGGGGATCAAAGAGGCCATCAATATTTAACCCCTCCTCTATCACCATTAGATCAGCCACGCTGGCCCCCCCCTCCGCAGTGTCCGCGCTACTCGCCCCACCTCTATTTTGTTTCCCCCAGGCGAGCCACAATTTGTTGGTTTGTTTGTTTATTTTACCAACAAAGAGTCCGCATGGACGACCGCGGAGGGTAATCTCACCCCGCTGCCGGTCTCGGGCACCAGGGGTGCAGCCGGGGGCCTTAATTAGAATGTGTTTTAAATATTGATGGGAGCCAGGTTGTCCCTACAGTACAGCCGTGTGGGGTGGTGGTGGTGGTGGTGGTGGTGGTGGGGGGGGGGGGGTGGAAACCGGAGAGCCAATGAGATGAAACCTGATGAGTGCAAACACGCGCTCTGACAGCTCCGAACCGGCCAGCCTATTCATTAATTAAAATAAGACGGATGGTTGAAAAGAGGGAACGGATGAGCGAAGTCGGAGTGTCCGATAAGACGGACAGATTGAACCACGCTTCGCACATGTCGTTTAAAGTCATACACGCATAATAAAAGGGGGAAAAAAAACAACAACAAACATCCATGTGTGAATATTCGAGTCGTCAATTCATCATCTTGTAGTGAATTACCATTTCAACTCACTATTCCTTGTGGGTAAAAAGTGAAATCTCAATCATTATATGGGTTCTCTGCATAAAGTCCTTCTGGAGCCCACCACAAAGATCACAGTGAAGCAAAACACACACACACACTCACACTCACACACACACACACACACACACACACACACACACACACACACACACACACGTGAACCTTCACAATAAAAGGCAAAG
>JASSRZ010000049.1:156176-184111 GCA_032164315.1 Malacoctenus gilli
GTCTCTGACCTGACCGCGATGAGTATCTGTAATATATGTTTGTGAACTGAGAAGCTAAAGTTTATGATTAGGCTAAAGTTATGATTAGGAGTAAAGCTG
Organism: Malacoctenus gilli; assembly: GCA_032164315.1. Taxonomy (NCBI): domain Eukaryota; kingdom Metazoa; phylum Chordata; class Actinopteri; order Blenniiformes; family Labrisomidae; genus Malacoctenus; species Malacoctenus gilli. The sequence continues at coordinate 156,276 of JASSRZ010000049.1, forward strand.
ACCTAATCTTACGGTTTGAGCTGATTAGGCCTAATCTGACCTAATCAGCTATCTGACAGAGAGAGGTGACATTAGATCGCTGTTGGGGACTGAATGAATCGACCGCAGAACTAAACAGTTTAGTTGTATTGAAAGAAAAGCCTTTAGAAAATAGTAGCGTTGTGGATGTCCCTGTAATGAGAAGTTAGAAACACAAAGTTCTGTCCAAACTAAAACACGTAGAGTGCATCAAAGTGATGTTCTCTGCGATCCCCAGCCGAGCATGGTGGTCGACTTCATTCTTTGTCAACGACCTGCGTCGTTCCGCCCTCTCGCTCGCTCTCATACACGCTCAAACACGTGCACGCACACACACGCACATCCAAACAACCTCTCCAGCTGCCATTCAACAGATGTCCGCTGACTCCGTTTGATGTGAGAATGTGCCGCCGACTGTCACTACATCCGCTTGATCTGACACTAATGTCCTTTTCGCGTTCGTGCGCTTCTAATGCAGACGTGTGTGTGTGTGTGTGTGTGTGTGTGTGTGTGTGTGTGTGTGTGTGTACTGTTGGTTATAGCCCGCCTCTGCTTTTAACTGCCATTTATTGCTGAACGCTGTTCGTTTGAGCGTCACTGCTGAAGTGGCTGCGATCAGCAGCTTCCTCACTTCTTCCAAGAGAGGACGCGGTGAAGAAAGTTTGCTGACATCATCGAGTGTCCGTACAGTTGTGACGCGGAGCAAAACGAATGACTTGACATTCAGTGGCGCTGTCCAACGCTGCCGTCGTCACCTGTCCCGACGGCCGGGTCCACAGACGGAGTGTCCAACTTGATTTTGCGGTTGTTGCAACATTTATTTATTTTTTTATTTTTTGCGAGCCCTCTACAGACTGCAGTCCTCCACCCATCCTTTGTATTCTTTTTCTCATGCACATTGGTGCAGGTCAGAGGGTGACGCGTTGGTTCTGGTGGAGTTCTGGTCCTGGAGGCATGTCGGGTGAAGTCGGGAACGGTTCGCCATCTAGCTATTTTTAGTTATTACACTGCTACAAATAGAGAGGGAGAGAGAGAGAGACAGTAATACCTTTATACAGCTGGAGAGGGATTATGACAAGAACATGCCCGGCCAGTGGTTTCAATCCTCTGTAGGGGACCACACAGACAAGATTTTTCAAAATAGCTCACATTGTGTCCCACCAGGACAGTGAGAGCCTACCATGCTTAGAATAGAATAGAATCGAATCGAATCGAATCGAATAGAATAGAATAGAATAGAATAGAATAGAATAGAATAGAATAGAATAAGACATAACATACAATACAGTACAATACAATACAATACAATACAATACAATACAATACAATACAATACAATACAACTTTATTAATCCCTTTGGTAAAAGACCTCAGGGAAATTGCTATCCTAGAAAAAACAACACAACATAACAGCATTCAAAAACAAAATCAGCAATGACAGACAGACGGACAGACACAGACAGACAGACAGACAGACAAACAGACAGACGGTGAGATGGATGGATGGATAGATGATAAAGTAGCACTTTTTGCGTGTACAGATGTGTTCTTGTAAGTTCACCAAGGTTGAGAAATTTTAACAACGAAATGATTTAGAGAAAAATTAGCGTTGATCATAATTCAAAACATTTCCAATGACATTCTGAAGCAGCTTGTCAGTGACTGATTCAGTCTTTCAATTAGCTCACGAAGCCTACAGTCAATCATAACTGTCAGCTTTTGTAGATGAAGTTCTCACCTCCTATTTCAACACTCTTTTTGGTTCCACACAATGCAGGATTTTACTTGAGCTAGAATATATGTTATTTTTTTGGAATACCCTTTAAAGAGGAGATTCTCGGCCTCCCTTGCCAGAGCTTCACCGTTCCTGACTTTGACGTGGAGCGTTTCACTGGCCTCAGAAACGACAAGAACCCCATGTCATCCGATTACATAAAACAATGCAAATCTTTACGGCTCTTTCAAGACCCATCGAAACGCCACGTGCCCCTTTCACGGACGTGGCACCTCAAAGTCTGCAGACGTTTGATGACTGGGAATTGGGCTTTTTCCTCTCTCTTCAGCAGCACCTTTTCCTTATTCACAAACTGAAGGTTTCCGTCTCTAACAGGGTTAGTTTTAAAGGATTGGACAGCTGTACATCAAATATAATGGTCTTACAGGAGGGTTGGGTTTTTTTTTTTCATCCCCAGAGCATATCATGAGTGAAAGAAAAAATGCCTGAAGGATAAAAAAAACAAAAAACAAAGAAAAACAACAAAAAAGGAATGACATGAGTGAAGCTTTTTAAAAGCGTTTGAGAGCGGCTCGTTACTTTCGTAAAGAAGGAGATGATTAAGGCTGGATTTTTTTCTCTTCCCTGCAGTCCACCGACTGATTCCTGATTGGCGGCCGGAAGCAAAATGGAAGCTCCGTCATAAGTTGACTCAAATGTGTCACAGGACAGCTCGTGATTGTGAAAGGCTCGGAGTCTTCGTCTTCCGGATTCGACTCCAGGTGCGGGTTTAGTGCGAATGCGTAATCTGGTGCGATGGATCTGTGGCTCAAATGAAAGTACAGACGTCTGTAGCGTACATGCAGGTGGACTCGATGAGGGGCCCACAAGTGTGGCTGAGTTTTGTCACCTGCTTCATTGTTTTGTTGCCACTAAGTATTATAGAAGATGAGGCAAGAAGAGTGTTTCTTTTTTTTATGTTCTAATTAATGGATATCGTTTGAATTTTTTGTTTTTCGGTTAGGTTTGCAGTTTGACGCGTTTGCCTTTGTTTACGTCATGTAGTCGCCTCGGCCTCACTGTAATGTTTTGTTGTTGATGGGTTTTTTTTACGCAAAAACAATTCTTAAAAAAGCTGGCGTGAAAGGGCACAGAAGCGTTAATCAAAATGCATCCGTGGTTATTTTTCATTTACATCCGTCGTTCACATGACGCTCGGCGCCGAGCCATGCGCGTGCATTAGGCCCCCCCCCCGAGGCCATCGGAAGCTATGCTTGCTATGATACAGGGTTGGAAAAAAATTGGCTGGCTCCAAAACATATTCATTGATTCGCAGCAAATGACACAAACAGATTCTGCAGCTGTTGGGGGCCCCCGCGATCTTAATGTCACACTGGAGTAATCAGTTTTCAATGCTTTCTGATTGCGCTCAACTGTGAGAAAGTACAAGAGAGAAGACACGGGAGAGTTTCAAATACTTACGGCGCGAGCCAATTTGCGCCGTGTCGGCTCGCGAAATCCAAACATGTTTATTTTTTTTGCGCGTTCCTCAACGCTTTGACAAATAAACAAGATATTGCCTGGAAAATTCTTGTTTATTAAGCTGGTAGTTCATTGAGTGGATTATGCAAACATGCTCAAGGTTAAGTTGTTATTTTCACTCGTTCCTGCAGCAGCATCAGAGGGTGTTCTTTGATAAGACCGAACTCGCTTATATATACCGTATTTTCCACACTATAAGGCGCACTGGATTATAAGGCGCACCTTCAATGAATGGCGTATTTTAAAACTTTGTTCAAATCTAAGGTGCACCGCATTATAAAGCGCATAGGATAGACGCCACAGTAGAGGCTGGGGTTACTTTGTTTATAAGGAGCTGCGCTCAAGCGAATGTCAACAAAACAGTCAGATAGGTCAGTCAAACTTTATTAATAGATTACAAACCAGTGTTGTGACAACTCCGTTCACTCCCAAAATGGATAAACAGTCGTCTTTACTTGGTGCAGGTCATCTTGTTGCTTCCTCCATTTCTGCACCACTGTTAATATTAAATTCTCTCGCTGCTGCTCTCGTCCCGTGTTCTAAGCGTGACTGATCGCCTTGAGTTTAAACTCTGTGCTGTAAGCGTGTCTCCTAATAAGAGCCATTTTGGGGTCTTTACATAGACACACAAATGGAAATGAAACGGGACTTCTCGCGCAGTCATATATCCCAGCATGAACGGCGCGCTTGAAGTCAGCGGCTGCTTACTGTAGTTGAGAGGCTTGTTGTGGCTCAATATTGGTCCATATATAAGGCGCACCAGATTGTAAGGCGCACTGTCCGCTTTGGAGGAAATTGGAGTTTTTTTAGGTACGCCTTATAGTGCGGAAAATATGGTAAACATCGCTTTCTAGAGTAACTATGTCACCATCCAACAAGTGATTGGAAACTAACAAAACAGAGTTCTGCCTCAATTTTGGAAATTTGCGATCGTGATGTGGTGGCAGAGCAGATGTACGATTCATTGAATTCAACAGACAATCGGGCCCCTCCACCTTGACGCTGAATAGCTCTGGTGGTCCGCTCCTGCAGCCCGCAGGCTTGCCTGCAGCCGCGCAGGCATGAAGAGTGAGGCGCAGCTGTCTTTGAGGCCTCCCATCGGACTGGGAGGCCTTGGCACGGTGCAGCCAGAGTGTGCAAAGAACGCTCCTCCGTATTCCGACAGTGCTGGCATATTAAGTCTTTGAGCAAGGCCTATGGGTTCGAAAAAACACTCAGATTCGAACTGAGAAAATGAGCTCTAGTTTCCAACAAACAAATCGAACAAAAAGGGTAATTTTTTTTACATAAGTGCGTTTGGAAAAATCAACATAATCACCTGAGAATTAACATTTTTTGTTTGAGCAAGATTTAAGTATTGTGCAGTGCATAGTGATTAAAATCCGTAATGTAGAGAGAGTAACTTTGCATTCAGTTTAACACCTTTTCAGGCCAAAGGAACTTTACTTAAACGACAAAGCTCGAACTCGAAGAATCCGCCAGACGGGGCTCACAAGCAACAAACGATGTGCTTCAGAAGCGGGAGTATTTGTAGCATTGCCAGGTCTGATGATATGACATGAGAAGGTCTTTAGATCTGGACTTCTGTCTCTTTCATGATAAGCAAATACATTTCTTTTGTGTGTGTCTCAATCACATTAATCCGTCTATTTCCGACATGGTTGGAATCAAAAGGTCCCTCCATTTGTGTTATCTATGATGCAAGCGAGGAACCGGCTCTTTAAGTATGGTGGATGGCACTTTGGCTAAAGATGTGATAGAGCAACCTCAAGTCCTGTGTTTGAGAGGGAGCACATTTAGATCCGAATCAAGGTCCATGAGCTTGAGGAGGAGCGGTTTCTGTCATGTAATCACTTGTGCAGCACGTCATTAAGGATCAGGCTCAGTCCCAGGGCCATGAATCACAGTTTGAGTGCGGCCAATCGGCACTTCAACCAGTCAAAAGAACTCCTCCTATCCACTGTCCTTCTACAATCTCAAATCTATTGATTGAAGCTTTTGATGATCTTAGAGGTTCTGAAAAAAACAAAACAAGATGGTGTCTATGTCTTCCAAGCCAAGGTCCCCGTGACATGTAACAATGTAACAAAGACACACACACACACACACACACACACACACACACACACACACACACACACACACACACACACCTCACCACCTGAACAAACTGTTGTAATATCTGCCAACATGAAATGATTCCCACCTCTGTGAGTGGGAGGAAAACATACAGTTCGACGAAGCCCTCAGTGATGTTGAAACCATTCATTAGTTCCCCCCATGTTTGTAGTGTGAGTAGTAAGTTGTGGACTTGGAACCACTCCAAATTTTATAAAGGTTTTTTTTGTTTTTGTTATTTTTTTTTTTACATTACCTTACATTCAAGGTTTATCATGAGCTTTCAACAAACGCACACATCTCGTGCACGAGATCATCTTCGGACAGTCGGGTCGTGTTCTCTCCGAGTCTCAAACTGTTGCCGTCCATCAACCCAGAGAAATGAGTTCTGCCTCCATTTGTGAGAAGCGATGGGGCCTGGTCAGCCTTATCCATGCGTTGCATCATCCCTTTGTTGTGGTCCGACACGGCCGCAGGCTGGCAGCGGGCGGCGGCTACAATGCAGTGGTATTTACATCAGATGGTGGAGGTGGTGGTGGGGTGGGGGGTGGGGGGTGAGCCCGGTTTGTTTTCCAATTCTCCCCTGACTCTTTGAACCTTGAAATTCGTCCAAATAGAGTGAGATGTATCGAAGTATTCCCGGAGCGCCTTTCCCAAGATTGCTTCGGTTGCCTTCAGTTTCCAACTTTCGAGCGGCATCGGAAAACATTGAATCCTAATCGTTCGATATCCCCCCCCCCATAGTATCAGACTGAATATGGCGGGGCTTTCAACTTGGGTGCAACACTTCATGGCCCATATCAACACGATGATGCAAACAGGCAGCGTAGGGGGGAACAGCGCGGCTGCACAAAGTCTAGCCCACTTTCAAAACAATTCCTCTCATACAGTTTTCACTGCGCAGTATACGTGTGTAAACATACTCAATCAGACTGAGATCTAGTCCCCTGTCCAATCAATCACGTTACTTTAACACTGTAAAATTGGAGACTTTTTATGTGTTTAGTCAAAGCTCGTCTACGACCACAAAAAGGAAGGAAAAACAGCGTCTTGACGCGTTTGTGGGTTTCACTCAGTGCGAAGCCTCAAGCCAAGACCTGAATGAGTTGACGCTAAAACACCGCCCGTGTGAAAGTACCCTGGGTCCGAGTGCAGAAGAGTGCCAAAGCGACAACGTGACCTTCCAGCTCATCCGAACCCAAAGTCCATAACACCATAGGTGTGGAGTTCAAACGCGTGTCAGCTCGTTCATCTCCGTCGCCCTGTCGTTCTCGCTCCTTCATCGCGTCGTCTAATGAAGCAGAAAAAAGGCCATAGAATAATACTCTTTGAGAAATGCAGTCGGCCTTTATTTGCATCGTGCCTTTAATGGTGACGGTGGAGGAGCCAATCTCGTCGGATGAGCCTGCATCCTTGAAACCAAAGCCCCATCACGGGGATGAGAAATCGCTTCGAGGGAGCATCGGGTTTTGAGACGGTTCATACAAGACGTAGACTCACTTGCGCGGACAGACACTCGGTTACATGCGCAATGAGGCCTGATGGGGGGGGGGGGTCAACTACACACCCAATGTGATGGGAATAGAAACCCTCAAGTCACCCAGATGCGCGGTGCAGTCAGGAGAGGCCGGTGTCAACGACTGAGACTCACTCTCCGACGCCCAAACAATGCTCGTAAATTTTAAGGGGCGCAAACAGACACAGACGCGCTTATTTCGATCTGGGGCTCAATCGCGGGCGAAAGGGAATTTAATGGCGGCACTTGTGAAGTTGCTCCCCCTTGCTGGAAAAAGGCTCAAAGTTTCTGCTCGGAATTCAAAGCCCGGACCGAGTGTCAGTGCACGTGAGGTCAAGCTTCTGTCTACCCGATGGAAAACGTTCTCGAATAAAAAGTGTAACGAGTCACTTTGGGTGTTTAGTATTCACGAAAAAAGGCGGCCGAAGACACAGTTTTGTGGAAGTGCTTTCAAAAATGCAGGTTCATTAGTGTTGTTTTCCTTTTCCTGTTTGTATTGTTGGACACAGTTGTCTTAGTTACCAACAGCAGAACAGCAACTTAAAGGTTTAAGGTCTATGATGCAAGTGCATTTGCAGTTATCTGGTCACCTTTTTTAAACGAAGGTATTTGACATAATGGGAGTTGTTTGTTTTGTTTTATTACAAAGAGAATAATTGTTAGTGGTTCCTGGTTTAAAAAAAGGTGAACTGTCACGCATGAGCTTTGGTATTTTTTCATTTACAATCACATTGATGTGCACACAAAAGGCAACGATTTTGTAACAAAGCCTAAATGCAGGAGGATTTAGGAACCTAATGCACTCCCACATCGGATGAGGGGAAACGAGAGTCTGCAAGAAATGCAAAGAAGCCAAAATATTCACCTGATGCTTCACTCCAAGTAAAAAGTAAATACCCCCCCCCCCCATCAGTTAAACTCAGAACTTTAAAACCGAAAGAAAATATTATTGGATGACGAGTCTGAGAGAAATTTGAATAGCTCAAATTTTGGGTTGTTGAGTTGAGCAGGGAAAGTTAATACATTTAGACTGGATTTAGTTGTTTATTGTTTATTTTTTCAAATATGTATCCATTCATTTACTTTCAATTTTTGCTAAACTCAGAACTTTACCTGCAATTTTCACGGAACGTATGTCCATGCTGTTTGTTTCAGTAAAACTGGCACACACCAACAGAAGTCTGCAGTGCGCCGACAGAAGTTCGGACACCCGGCGCATCCTGCGTTTGATTCTGAGCTGCGTTCATGCTTCAGTTGAACAGCACCACAGCCCACCTGAACATCTCCAGGGAGACTCGGCCTCTTGTCTGGTTTGCTTCAAGCTTCTGAGTGCTACAAATAGAAAAGCAGAAGAATTTTCTGTCGCACCAGAGTTAATTCTAGAAGAGTGGAAAGTTTTGTTTATATATTTATTTATTTTTTCGAGTTGAAGGAGATCTTAGAATTGGTCTTAAAATTTGAACTTACATATTTACAGTTTAGTATCTCAATATACTTCCAAATGAATAGTTTTTTTTGCTGTTTTTTTGTGTGTTTGTTTTTAACTCACCCTACTAAAGACCAAACAAAAGCAACAATAACATTTCTTTTCTTCTTTGCGTATTCTAGCAAAATTTTTTGGCTTTTGTTTTGTTTCCAAAGTAGAAGATGTATGATTGAATGGATGTGGTCTCAAAATCTGCATTTATGTTCTACATTGTTGATGCTACCGGCCAGTGATTTGCACCTGCTTTTTCCTGAGATGTGCGACTGTTGCTCCAGAGGTTCTTTTTTCAGCCTCCCCAACGAAGTGCTGAGTCACCGTCTCCAGGCTGAGCGATAGAGCCCAATACGCGCTCCGTTTCGGTCCTCCTCCGCCCGGCCCTTGATTAATTAGTCCGCGTGTAAACAGCTCGGCGGTGACAAATCAATTTCGTCACCCAGACACGAGTGCATCAAAACCCCAGAAATATCGTATCCCGCTGCAGACTTGCCAAACTCTTCAATTTGTGGCAAACAGACAGACCGAGCGTCATCGGAAAGTATGACAGATGTCTTCTCTGTCTCCCTCGATTTTTCAGCCAACCTGTGTATTTATGAGAGATTTTTATGCGCTCTAGTTCTTCCACATATGGCAGCCTGTGAAGAAAGGAGGAGGATATTCAAGTGGTTTGAGGGAGGTGGGGGGGGGCTTTGGGGGTTCACACCAAAAGCCTCAAATAATGTGCTTTATTCCAAAGTCGCAAACAGATGTCGGCGCACAAGTGTGTGTGTGTGATTCGCTGGTCTGGGGCGTGTTTAGTTGTGCATCAGGTTCCCGGGGGGGGCATCGGCCGCCGAGAAATAAAGAATGGCAGCCTTCCTTCCTTCTTCCCCTCCACCTCGACGAGGGGGGGGGGGGCGACAAAAGCAGAGACGGAGAGCAGACGAGAGGCAGCTCTCCTTCCACACCGCTGGGAGTGCCTGACAGATGCTGACAGCTCATTTCCATGAACTGTCTGACTGTGGGAAATATATATACTGGGGCGAGAGAGAGAAAAAAAGGAAGTAGGAGGCAGAGAAGTATGGAGGTCCGCGTCGAGGTGAAAACGAGTCGGAGGCGCACAGACGGAGGATGAAGGCGGAGCGGAAGACGGAAGAGCGAGGGGGGGAAACGTAAACAGAGCCGAATGTTCGGAGGCATGAAAGGACAAAGAGACACGGAGGAGACAAAGGGAGGGGGAAACCGCAGAGGGGAGCCAGAGTGGAAAAAAAACCAACAACACACACACACAGATGTAAATAAAGACGAGTCTCTGCGACCCTGCCAGAGGACAAACAAGAATTTATAGTGTGTGACACTTTGGTCTTATATAAAGCTGCCGCCGAGCGCAGGAAACGTTGGATTCGCGTTTCACGGAACTGCGGAAAAGGACCGAGGAACGTCGTACATCAGCCGGCACGCGCTCGGTTTTCAGTGTAATCCGAGATACACCGCGTCTGCATATTGACAGCGGTGCCGGGTCAGATTAAGGACGGGTTCTGCCAGCATAAACTCTGAAATAGCTCCGCTCAAGATCATCAAGAACTTTCCATGGCCGTTGGCTGGTTTCGATTCCATCCAGATCAATACCATCCCCCCCCCACCCCCCAACACCATCCCACAGAAAGCTCTACACAAACTGGGTTTAGAATCAGATACCAGAATGAATGAATGAATGAATACAGGTGTTTTGTCTTTGGTAGAGTGCATTGGTAATATGGAAAACAACCTCACACATCTCATCAGAATCACCCCCTCATAGTCACTTTCATTCAACCAATGTAAGAGTCTTCTTCCCTGACAGTGTTTCCATCAACAGAAAGCAAAGACCCAAGGCGGAATATGAACTGGCGGGTCGGCAATTGGTTGGGAAGGGTGAGAAGACTACTTGTTAATGGTGAGCATTCTTCAGTTGAGAACGGCTTTCTCAGTGATTGTGGTGTCGCATTGGCTCGTCACTTGCCAGGGCCAGCAAGTGATATCAGCGCTCAATCAAAAGATGGCTGGATTAGACTGTTTCTCTACCCACGTATCTTCGAGTCACTGCACCTTGGAGCAAAGAAACATCTGCAAGAAAAAAACCCCACCTGTGAACCCCTTCTGACAGACACTCTAAAAACACAGAGGAGTGGCCCGTGCACTACCCCTCATCCATTCTGCAAATTCCATCCAAATCCGTTTGGAACTTTAAGACTTTATTTATTTATTTATTTATTTATTTATTTATTTATTTATTTATTTATTTGATTAAGGGACAGCGCATGTAAAAGGACAGTGTACAAAGACATAAACCTTAACGCACAGGATTGTCGCCGAGGCTAATTTCCATCCTTAGTCCCTGCATGGGCACCCGGCCCAACACAAAACATGAGACAAGAAAGGGAAAAGAAAAGAAGAAAACCATATTCACTCCAGCTTCTTCCTGATAGACTCCAAAATACATAAAAACATAAAAAATACATTAAAAAAAATATATAAAAACTACCAGACTCATACACTCAGCAACACTCTCCCAGACTCCCTCATACAAGCACACAAGGTGCTTTTTCGAGATGGAATTAAACATTCACCTCTGGAACTTGCTCTTGTGCGTGTATTTTGTGTCTTTTTTATGAATTCCTCTTGTGGGTAAGTGGGCAGTCCGTTTAAAATTGTGTAAACAAGAACAGAATCTGCGTATCTAATCATGTTTTCCTATGAACAGACAGACCGATGATGCTGAAAAGAAAACCTCCCAGTGGTCGGTGATTACAGTTTCGTGCAAAGAAAACCAGCTTCAATTGGGATCTCAGACTCCTCTTGATGCTTATTCAATAGAAAGACAAGTTTATGAAGCCCGTCCAGGCATTCAATAACCATAGGTCACACTCACTGCCATGAAAGCTGTATTGCAATGTTTACTCTGTGACTGTCAGCTTCAAAGAAAGGTACAGAATTACAGAAGAAGCTTTGTGTCAGCTGTAGCGGCTTCGTCTTCACGGCAGCAGCAAGATGCAACCAGCCAATCATGAAACACGATTCAAAGGAATCAGAGACCTACGCAGGTGTTGGTACGTTGGATCCTTCACCACACGGTTTTACCCAACACCCCGATTGACACACTGGTATGCCGGTTGTGGTCAGACTGTTGGATGTGGCCCGAGTTGCCTTGGCTTGACAAGTAGACATAACTCAAAATGAGTAAAAGGCCCCCTTGTCCTGTTACGGTGCAATATTTCATCCAGTCCAGGCCCAAACTGGTGTTCGGGTTTCAGCCGCAGCAGGACGGACGCCTGAAAAGATTGAGTTCGAATTCAAACTAAACAATTTGTAGCAGTAAACTGACCTTTAAAAATAGCTTGCAGACGCAGGAAGTCCAATTCTTTCCCGCCATTGATGATTGGACTTTGCCGAGTTGCTATGGAGATGGACTTCCAGACAAGGACAAACTTTTAGGGACGTCCTCGATGGCATTAAACAAAGTGACAGCTCCATGGCATTTCATAGTAAAAGTCGTCAAGATGAAGCTTGATCGGTGAACTAGCCCATACATTTACAGTGTTAAGTGTGTCTGATAAAAAAGTGAAACTCCTATCAAGACCACTAAAGAGCAGACTGAAAAAGCTCCTTCGTCCCTCGGGCCATTAGACTGTACAATCTTTCACTCGGGGAGAGGAGGAGTAATGGGAGGAGAGAAGAAGAGAAGGAACAGGAGTCAGTCATGGTTGCATATCAGTATATACTGCATGAATAGCTCTTGTAATATCAGTACTTCAACTCCTACTGTGTGCTGATGTACAATAGTGCTGGAATCCTAATCTTCCTAAAGGAAGTTTTCCAGAGAGATTGCACAGTTTCTATCTCATCTAATCTAGAGAACAGGGAGGCATATCCCTGATCTTAAAACTTCCTGGCTAAACAGATATAATCATACCAATTAAACTGACTGGAAGAACAGGCAGGTATCTGGACTCAACAAACCTGCTCTACAGTCGCAACACTGACCATATTTGCAGCGATTTGCAATGCCACAACGATAATGTTGCTCTACTACTCGCGACCGTTTTTGTCCTTGAAGGACAACCGAAGTGGTGTTCTGCAGCGCTGCTCATTCCAGGGTTGGAAACTTTGGACATCATGTGTGGATGGGGGAAGGAATCAGTCGTGGATTAAACCTTTCGTTGGAACACTTTCCACATCTACAGAACATTAGATTTTTTCCACGCAACTGCCAAACATGGACGTGCTTTATCTTTTTGACTTCTTCATGCTCTTTTTTTCTCTGTCTGCTGCAGCGAGTGAAGCACAGTTCTGGGAAGTTGGGGGCAGATGGTGCTCAAAGTGGCGATCGGCCAGGCAGGGTAAAGTTCAGAAGCAGAACGAGAGAGGGGGAATCGTAGCTGCTCTATGAATGTACTTTTAATATATTATTCATTGATAAACTATTTTTTCTCAGTCTTTATCACATTCAACAAAAAAATCTATCTCAAATACCGGCGTTTCACCGAGCCTCACTTATTCATGAGTACTTTTTTTTTTCCCATGTCAGAGGTGATCAGCAGCTATTGTATCTGTTGCTGACAATATCAATGTGATCCCAGCATCTTACTGCTGGGGATCGAACACAATGAATGTCCTCTGATGTGAAACACATCCTCTGTCACTCAACAGTGGCTTGACTCGAATTTGATAATAAACACGGACACTGTGATCTTTCGTGCATGTTATTGTGTGACCTCGGCATCCCATGAGAAGCATTCAAAAAAGGCTTTTTTTTCCTGAATGAAAGAATGCACAAAGCATCTCTGGAAACAACTGAGGGTCAAGGTCTCTGTCCACTGACGTCCATCCAAGAGCATCTAAAATGTTTCAATAAAAAAAAAATCAGGTCCAACCATTCAAGCTGTCATTGTGTGACATTATTTCTATAGAAGAACCAATGACAAACTGAATCAACACAATGCTCATGCGTCCATATTCAATATCCAACTTTCTCTGACAAAGTACAAGAGTGTAATCGACGTACACACACTTAGGTCTCCTTGAGGGGACATCGTCCTAATTTCTGAGCCCCATTGGCAACAGAAAGAAAAGTCCCGCCGTTGTTCTGTGAGCAGACCATTCGACCGACGGCCATGAGGCCGCCTTATCTGTAGTTCACATCACATACGGCCATAAGAATGAATGGAACAATGCCCCTTTTTTTTTAGCAGTTCCTAAAGTCACTCTCTGATCCTTTGGGTGCTTTTTATTTGTACAGGCCCTTTGCAACAGTGCTGCTGAGGCAGTTCAGAAAGTTCCATGGCCCCTCCAATGTCACGCGCGATGCCAACGCCGGCTCTCGCTTGGGAACTGCTCGCCGCTTTCAGAGCGAGCCAAAACACAAGTTCTGCTCTGCTGCAAACCTTTGAAAGCAATCGTCCTCTCCGGTTCTGAGCTCCCATTTGCAGAAATGAGCGTATCTATAACGATGAGATTATGGGATCACAGCTGCATATCAGTAAGCTTTAAAAAATGTTTACATGCCACAGTGATGGGAATGTTTGAAAGGCAAAAATTGAAGGGTCTTTCTCAATTACTGATCAGACACCACAGGACAAAAAAAAAGGCATAGCGCGAGAAAAATGTACATTTTCACTCTCAAAATGTTTCTTTTCCACGAGAAATTCAAAAATGTCAGACCTTGTATTCGCAGTCTCGGAGAAGCAGAGACGGTAGGATGCATGAACACTGTGATGGTGCTCGCGGCACGCTGGGGATTCAGCTATACACCCCAACGATCGGTAGACGGTAAAAAAGAAAATCTCTCGGGTTGAATTTGAAGATCTACAAAGATGCAACAGTGCGTGCTTCTCTTTGGGGAAGCTCAACACCCGAGTACGATGCCTGTCTGGCCAACTCATATTTGGCTTTTTCTGAGTTACGTTGCAAAAATAAACCCAAAATAACACTAAAAAAACATAGTTGTAGGTAAAAGTTTAACTGGCTCAACACAACGCTAAAGAAACAAAAACTGAATTACATTTCTAAACAGTTTTGTTTTGATTTAAACACTCATACTGCATGCTACCATCCTCAAAAACAAACACGAAGTGAAATCTGTTCCCTGATTATGTTACATGAAAGACACACAAGCAACAGCATGGTTGTGTGACGCCCAGACATCTATCTGCTGGCACTCACTAGCACTGGGGGTGTCCAGATGGACGGCCCATAGAAGACGGGCCTGTAATGTGCAGCACCGTGTGGCAGACCTACATAATGTGTCTGTACCTGATCCAGGCTTGAACTGGAATGACAAAGCGGATGGGAACCAGAAGCTCTCGATGCAGGAACCTCAATTCTGTTTGTGCTTCTGCACAGTCAGCTTTCGTGACAACGTGCCAGTCTGGCGGGATTTCGACCACCGCCACCCGAGGCCCCTCTGGCCTATGCGCCTCCTGTTGTGAACGGTCAGCTGACCTCAGATCCACGATTGCCACTTACAACTCCTGCCACATAGTGTCAGACTGTAAACCGCAGGAAATACCTCCAAAGAGTCTGTGCTGTGTGTGTATTTGTGTATATAAGGACATTTATTTTACATGTGGGGAGACTTCTTTTATTTTACTTTACGAAAGCATCGGGATTTTTGTAAATAAACCAACTGCCTATTCATTAGTGGAAATGTGGAATGTGCAGCCATACTAAATTCAGAGTCATTTGGGGTGTCTGAATAAAAGAAGTGCTGGAACAAAATGTGTCAGGCTGATTCACACATCTGAAAACTTTTGCACTTGTGTACTGGTCTCGTCTTGGCCAGATGCCTTCAGCCAGTAACCTACACAGCCACTGATATAGGAGGCGCCCGATAACTCAACAGCACTTTGACTCTGTGACAGTATTTTGTCGGAAACATGAGTTCAAGTAGTTGGGTCAACTATCCTAAGCAGTGGGAAGTGTGAACACGAGGTCGAGACGTGAATGCGGGCTGGTTGGGTTGGACGGAAAGTGTGTTCAGGATGGAAGTCAGACCAGCAAAGCAGGAGTAGTTCAGAGACAATAGCATTGGAAAGAACGCTCAGCTCGATGGGGGAAAGAGAGAGACAGAGAGAGGGAGAGAGAGAGAGAGAGAGAGAAGAGGAGGAGGAAGAGAAGAAGGCCAGTGAAGTTTGTTGATACAATTAATGACGAGGAGGAGACAGAAGACAGAGGGCAACAGCTGCTGCCTTCTATTGGGGAATGCCAAAAAGGAGAAGGAGGAACTGTGTGTGTTTGATTATGCTTCCGCAGTTAACATTCACACCTCACTCACAATCCTAAAGCTTATGTGCTGTATAAACAAGCTGCAAGAGTTGTGGAGGGTCCTGGTAGTGTAAATGACTCACTTTTTTTTATCAATAACAATAAAAGACAGTGATGAAACTTTAGTTGTTGACACGAGTGGCTGTGTATTTTCAGGAGTTATGTTCTACAAGGTCAAATCCAAGCAAAAGGAAAAAGAAGGCCCTGTCTAATTCTAATTTGATCAAGCCAGGGTTATGGGGTCAAGACCCCCCTACCTCCCTGTTTTCTTCAGTTATCAACTTTGCTGTAAATATAAACACCCAATAATGGCCCAAGGTGTACCTCTGCAACCCAAACTTGAATAACGGCATTGAATGGACTGTGCCCTGTCCAAACAGGAACCCAATGAGAACAGTACACAGCTGTTTAAGGGTACCATTTAGCGTCTTTCACGATCTCTACCCGACCGAAAATGACCCTTGGATTCAACAACGCACAGCTTGTCTCTGCAACGACTGGCCCGCAGGTGAGCTTTAAGCGGGCCCACCGGGGGGTTAATGTGAGGTCAGCCCCGAACCGAAACCTGCCTCCTGGTCTTTTTCTGCAAAACCTGACCTGACCCCCGGGCAGGCGGGGGGAAACGACCGCAAACGGCCCCCGTTCGCTTCCTCTTGGAGCGAAGAGCAGGTGGCGAATTTTTGTGCCTTCTCCGTCGAGATCGTTTCAGTTGCTGTCCTCCCGCTCGCTCTGCCAGAAGGGAGTGACAGGGCATTAGGAAGATATAAAAAAAAAGAGAGAGAGAAGAGAAGTGAGAGGATGGATTGAGGGAAGGGGGGGGAGGGGGAGTCAGGGTATTAATTTTAGGCATGAACACACACTCGCATGCACGCATTCCTCACCTGCCAAGCTGTTCGTGATTAGGCGCACCACATTAATGTCCACATGAGTGACGGGCGCATGGGTACGGTATTATTTTGATGTGTGTCCACGGGTATGCATTGTTTCAGATTGCCTCCCTCATCACCAGCCGCACCGCTTTGATGCGCCATGCATCCATCTCCTCCACTTCTCTCCCTAATCTCAGCCATACATCTCGCCCCTACACCCATCCATCCTTCAGCCCGGTGCGCGGGGCCGCCGTTACGGCCCGGGCTGATTGCCGCGCTTCATCACAACACACAGGTTGGAGAAGGAAATGACTATCACTCAGGGAGTATGCAAGAGTGAGAGGAGGAGGAGGAGGAGGAGGAGGAGGAGACCTGCATGTGTGTCCACAGGTTCAACCGGCTCGGTTTGCAGCAGAAAAGGAGGGTTGGAGAAAGCTGCTGCGTAATGATATTTATGAGATCACCAATCACGCGGAGGAGAGAGGGAAGCCATTCATCTTGTGGGATACCAACACTTAGCATCACGCGTGTTGTTTATTCAGGCCTCTCAGAGCCATTTTAGCAGATTTGCGCATCAATCCTGTCAAGTCCAGCTGTAATTTCCTGCGTTATCTCACCGTGGCCACCGAGCCCGTTTCCCGAAGAGCCTTTCGAAAATAAATGTCAAACATGCATCAACGTATTAGACGTTAGAACGAGGAGAGTCCGTGGCGGTCGGCCCGTCGCCATGGAACCGATATTCACATGTGATCAAGTTAGGCGAATGTGACAAAACAGCTTCCGGGACACAGAAACTTAACCGTAATTGAGAGCCAGAAGCTATTTGGGATGAAATCAGCCTGAATTTAAAATAATAATACATATTCAAACTTGAGTGGAAGACTGAAGACGATAAGGGATGGAATTACACACATCGGGGGCTGGCAGCCCTCAAGTGCTCGAGATAGACATCAACCACGTCCACACACTATTTTTCTATGAAGATTGCAAAATATATTAGATGGTGATGTATGTATGCTGTTATTGAAGAAGACTGAAAGACAAGATTTTCCTATCTATCCATATAAACTGTTCAAATCTGAATAAATATGTGTTTTACAGTAGCTGCCTTGTTCATAAACTTGAGTTTATTTCATTGAGACGAGACATTCACAGCATGCAACAACTTCAACAGGAGGGCTCATCATCGGTCCAGTGGCAACGACAGTGAACCGACTGAATAATAACATGCCACAACTACCGAGTAGCTTAATGGGAGTGACAATTTCTTCACAATAACAAAGTACATTTTCTCCAAGAATTGTGAACGACTGAAATGGATAGATTGTTAGAAAAACAAAAACCATTATGAAAAATGACAGAGAACACATAAATGTGTCTTTATACTTGTATCTTTTCTGTATTATCAAGTATTTCGATTTCAAGTTTTTTAAGAGGCTGAAACCTAAAAAAATGGAGACAAAGAAACAGTAGGTGAAAGGTTTTGTATCACAATCTGTAATTTGTGAATGAAGTAAACGTGAGACATCTAATTTGCATATTGTGATGTCAGGCATCATGGGAGACATTCAGTTTGGAAAAATGGAACTTTAAACCACATTTTCCTTCAATAATTTTATTTTTGTCCATCTTATCCAGAGGGAAAAAAAGCAGAAAAGTGAACCACAGAAACTTTTCTGCCACCTTTGATGAGACTCCCTACTTCCTGGAATGACTGTTGCTTGACGATGGTTTCTTTTGCCTCCCAAGCCTTGAAAAAGCTCAAAGCTCTTGCATTTTGACACAGTGCTGTTCTCTGTGAACTGCTTGCCTGCATAGTGATGTCACCCTAAGTCTATGTGATGAGCAGCGGCTGCTCTCCGTGCCATCAAGTAGACAATATTCCCCCTTTCCTGTCCGAATCAACAGGTTAGTGACAAGCACCTCGTCAACAGATAGGAACCAACCCAGCGTTTGGGTGTTTTCACCGTAACCCGGTGTTGGTGAGGCTGGAAAATATCCCTCTGCAGACCTTCGACAACAGGGTTAGATATGAACCAAGGAAATCATGAAGTGTCTTCCAAAGCTTGAACAGACTTTGGGGCAGAGAAATTACCAGAAGGAAAAAGAAGACTGAGCCACTGGGTTTTTCTCCTCTAACACAGAAGGGAAAATCACGATTGACAGCAGCTACTTTGCCTTTGGAAGACTGACCGCAATGTCTCACTTCCATTGTTCCGACCGTTTTGGGAAGAACGCCGCCGGACGGCCTCAAACGCTTACGTCAAAAAATAATCCACCCTAAATCTCATCCTTAGCTCAACTGTCTGTCCACCAGCGTCTACTTCTGGGTCTACATGGAGCACTTAAGCAATGGTTTGTGACTGCAGCACATTGTGAAATACTCATGTTGGCTCCCAGAGATCTTTAGCCACTGCTGCAGCAAAGCGTTAAATAAAGAAGCGAGAGTATCGGAGAACCCCCTAATAGCCGTGTCAACCTTTTTATCCCCCCCACCCCCACCCCACCCCAATCGCTTCCATTCGCCTCCTTCCAACACATCAGAAGCAGAACCCACAACTATTTCACTTAGTTTTTAAGCGAAGGTCCGATGCAATACTCTCCTCCACTGGCTGACATCCCACTTTCAGGACACTTCTCCCCCCCACTGGTAGGGGTCCAGTGGGCTTTGCGCTGCTCTCTCCACCCCCCACCCCCCACCCACCCAGCCACCCTGGTCTCCCTCCCTTTCCTGCTTCCTCCTTTCCTCCCTTGCCTGTCTTTGCCCCAAGCACCTCAGGTTTTTAAGATCTCGGGACCCGGAGGGTGATTTCATCCTTCACTGGGCCATGAAAGCTCTTTATAAGTACATCGCTACCGCCGGCGCATTAATCGCCCCGGCCATATTGATTTCGCTGTTCTGTTGTGCAAGCCAGCATATGGGAGAGAAGGGAGAGACCAAAGGGAAGAAAAAAGGTGTGGGGGGGGATAGAACACAGGCTGCTGAACTGAGGCGGCTAAAAAAAAGGGGATCAGACAAATTATTGCACTCGTATAAAGAGGCGTCTGAAACTCGGGATGATTGAGAATCATCCGTACGCTGTAAAACCTTACAGGACAGACGACCACGGTGACTGGCCGCTTGCCAACATGGAGACAAGTGTGGTTGAGGGGTCAGAACGCACCATGTGAAAGCTGGGCACCTCACGACAACCACTCGTTTGCACCAAGAATTTACACGGCAGAAGGACTTTGCCGTGGCGGTCAAGAGTTGGTCATCATCTGCCGCTTTGACTGTCCAGGTCATGATGTTCATTAACAAAGTAGATTATGCAAAAGGAGGGGAAAAACTCATACTTTAAACTGTCTATATCTGTACTCAACAGATCAAATGGGATGCAATTTCAATACATCCTTCTGTCCGATACTTTGGCCTAATTATGTGCTGCATTCCTGTGCCAGTAGTTTAAATACAGTGCTTTGATATTGTAAACAACATACAAAGATATGAGACAACCTGCGCTTTGTATCTGAAAGTATTCCTTTACATAACATCTTCAACTCATGCATGTAGAACTCAGTAAACTGGGATGAATGAATAAAACTAAGTGTGCTGATGACCTGCTTCACAGACAGCTCCAGCAGCGGGAGTACAAACAGGGAGGACAGAGGCTTTGCAGGTACTTTTATTTGCTGAGTTTAAGAATGGCTTTTCCCTTTTGCTTAGATGACCCTATTTCTAAAGTTTGCTCCAACTCCTTCCCTTTTAATCATAAGTCAGACTCTCTCTTTTTTTTTTAATCATTACAGATAGGGGGGGGAGTGGGATCCAGACTGAGGTTCCGTCTGATGGGAAAGGGATTATAAGCAAACGATGTCATTCCCTCCCCGAGTTCGTGAAAGAGGACGTCACACCCGGCTGGATTTCCGAAGGGAGACATAATCTCCAGATTGACCTTATTTTTTTTTGGGGGGAGGGGGGGGGGCACTTTGATCTAACAAAAGTGGAAAAAAATGGAGATTTTGGGTGAGAAAGACAACATAATTAGATCGGCGAGACTGCAGGAAAGTCGCCCGGTCTCACATGGGATGTCTGGCATCTTCCTTTCGAGTCATTTTTGTTTTAAGAGGCTGTTTTATCTCACGAGTCGGGAAGAGAAATGTCGCTAATGACATTTGCGAGACTTTACTAGCTGCCGGATGACGACCTCTCAAACTCTAAATGCTCCGTTGGATGTTCGAGTCAATAGGAGAGCAGCGAGGACCAAGTTTTCACCCTGATATTTAAAAAGGAAACTCCGAAAAAGGATCACAGTTCAAATATTGATTCCACAGCAGTGGCTCCAACAACACTGGTGCATCAACACAGCTTCTTCTTCCTCCTCCCGCCCCCTCTCTCTCTAACCTCCCGCCCTGTCGCCTTAATCATCCAGAATTTGATAATTAAATCGATCCCACGCTCGGCGAGGCCACCATAAACCTCTGCCGTGTGTACATCTGGTCAACGGGAGGGGAAAATGAGCCAAGCGGTCGATTAAAGCGATGAAACCTGCGTCCGAGGGAGTCGCGGCGGAGTGAAAGTAAGAGTTCACGGCGGATGCGCGGTCGCCGAGGAGCATGGCTCCTCCCCCGTCCAGCGCGCTCGGCTTTAAAATGCAATATTGTTAATCTGCCACATCAATTCAACGGCAGCTGTCCGGAAATCCATAATTCACCGAGCAGGAGGCGCAGGGAGCGCAACTCTGACTTGGCTCTAGTTTGCTGCGGTGGCATTAAAAAGTGCTGAACTTTTCACCGAAAGGGGAGTGAGGCAGAAAGCGAGTTTTTTTTTTTGAAATATGGCGTTCCTTTACCCTTTACGTGGACATTACAGCTTATACTGCTCCGTTTCCTGTTGCCAGAGGGAAGAGTTTGTACCATCAACCCCTGCCGACTGGGGAACAATCAAGCTGCAGATGTAACTGTAATTGGCCACGGCAGCACGGGCGACGCTGGACCGCCTACATAAATGTGCTTTATGAGTGCGAAGCGAATGCCGTTTCTGTTGGAAGCGGCGTTTTCTGTGGGACATTAAAGCACTGTGGAGTGCTTCCATGTAAATGTCTGGACGGTCAGCTCGGATATGCAGCTACTGCTCTTCAAAATGAAGCCACAGCGGCACCCCAAAGTGAAGTTTCGCGGAGCTACAGGCTCGTGAGTGAGTCGTGAGCCAACCAGCGAGAACGATTCAATGTCATGAAATGCCAATAAAAGCTAAACAAGGCTCGAACCTACACTTGTATTTACAGTAGTAGCATTTCGGGGGGGGGGGGGGGGGTGGTGGCTTCACATGAGGTGGCTTCACATCCATGAATAGGATCTTCTTAACATGATCATTGTATGTCAAACTTGTTTGTTCATAAAGGTGCCTACAGTGAAAACAGCTCATTTGTTTCAAATTCAGCGATTGACATTGAACGCTTTGTCAGTGATGAACACAGAGTGAACACTGTGATGCAAAACCTCATTAGACTGGAAGCACTCCCCTGTTTTCTCTCTCTGTCTCACCCACACACACAGATGCTCACACAGATGATGTACAAGGGGGGACAAGTATTTTGGCACATGGACACGCAGCTGTGGAGAACAAACTGCCAACAATGACAATCAAAGACACCTCGCGACCTCTCTACGAACAAGCCACCAAGTGGGTGGGGGTGTGTTGCCACATCTCTCCGTGTCGTTTCCAAAGGGATGGCAAGGCCAGGCTTCCAAGATCAGTCACGTTCTTGTTCAATGCAGACTGTGTGATGTGGTTCTTGATTGAATCGGAGGGGCTGGCTGCTATGACTGAACTTAAGCGACAGAAATCATTGTCCAGTGCATCATCTTCAAAAAAATATATATAGAATGAAGCTAATGAAAAGCCAGAGCAGCGTTTTTTTGTGTTTGATTGCAGGGACAAATATGCGATGTAGAATGTTAACAATGTCGCGAAATGGACTTGTATTGATGAAGTGATTGGATGAGCTTCCAAGCCTGATTTTGTGCACGGGAGAGAACCTGCCGATGGGCTAAAGACTCAAAATTGAGTCGAGTGCCGTGTGCTGGCGCCTGATGCAATCAACTGTAACCTGAATGTTTTGTAATCTGCAGTTCTATTCACAGAGGATTTCGATATTTGTTCGTCAAGATGCTAATATGAAGAGGACGATCAGCGACCCAATCAAATATGGATGGAGTTCGACAACGCCGTCAACCCGTCAGAGTCAAACGCCTCCCGAAGACCACCGGGGAAGACCACGGGCCGCCGATAATGTTTCCCGTCAATCCGTCAGATAGATTCCTACAATCGAGTGTTAATTAAAATCGCATTACAGATTCCAGATAACGTTCCCGATGCCCTTCAGTCAGGATTTTCTGAAACGTCGGTCGGACGAGTAAAACGGAGGCATTGGACAAAAGGCGGGAGCTCGAAATGTTTGCCTGGGCTCCTTCAGGGCATCCCGTGGGGTGTGTGTGTGTGTGTGTGGGGGGGGGGGGGGATTCAGCGAATATCCCACGCATGACCATCAGGCTGCCTTACAGTGAAATTCAATAATGCTAACCTGTCACATCAATTCAGCATCTGCAAAATCTATACTTTCCCACAGCATCAGTTCGATCTGACGGAGCGACGCGTGGCAACCAGTAACTCTGGGCCTGGTGAAAACCGAGGGGACTGCCGGAGTCTCATGGCGATGCTCTAGGTGGGCTTCTTGGAAGGAAAACATGGAACACAAACAGTGGACAGAATGAAATGCGAATGGGAGCAAAAGAGAAGGAAAGCAACCAGTCGTTCTGGCAATGTTAAGATGGAGCGTCGAAAATTTTCTGTCGTCTTCGTTTCGCATCGAGAAGCTAAGCAAACGTTGTGTTACGCCGCTCAAAGGCATGATGTGCAGTCACCCAGATCAATAAGTTATCCCCTTCCTGGCAGCACAAACTTGCACACTTATACCCATGCCGGGTCATTCATTTTCCATCCAGACAAAAACAAAAACAACCCAACAGCGTGAATGGAGATTCTGTTCTTGGTAAAAATCTGCTCTCGGACCTGGGAAATGCACCGTGGAAGGGTTTTAGGGACAAAACAAGAGAGAACTTTTGCATTATAGAGAGCATTACACTTTGACCTCATAAAATAGGACTTAAAAACAAAAAAAAAAAAAATGACTTGTAATATTAAATCACTCATCACATCCTCTCAGAACCTCTCCTATTTCAACCTGTTGCACACCAGATTCTTAAAGGGCCACACCATGTTGTCACATATCAAAGAAATGCTACTTTTGGTAAATTTTTGACTATGGAATGAGCAGATCATCACCAAAAATGAAGTGGCTTTTTTCTTGTGTTGCCTCTATTTCTGCAAAATTCCTTTTGAAATCTGTCACACTGTTTAACAGACAAACCACATGCTCCCAAAAAAACAACACCCCCTGCTGGAGGTCACAACAGTTCCCCCCCCAGATCAGACTGCACTGCTCAAAGCCACAACATCGCGGACACCTCAGTAGGAGGAAAACCTCCAGCTGGACCAGATCTCGATTCATTGTGAAAATCCCTAATTTCCGAAGATTCCACTTGAGCTGGAAGGTGTCAGACTGAAGTGTTTCCTGAATGTGTGACATTGGGACTCTTCATCACTCCGGAAATCCCTGTGAAAGGAATACGTTGCATTTGATTCCCACTAGACACAACACATCAGAGGGTGCAACATATATTGTACATATTTGGTATACACACGTCTCCTCAAAGGAGCATTTGCCACCACGTGGAACAGCTCCGCTTAACTGTTTTATTTAATTTTATGCTCAAAGCACTCCTCTGATCACTCTTGTACAAAGTCCAGGGGATCATCGACAAATGGCAAAAGGACAGGCCTGTTTGTTCGCTCCTACACGCAACACAACTAAGTTGGAAGTTAGTTTGTTGCTCAGTTAAACCTTGTGGTCACTTGCTGAACTGAGCTCCAGACTGCTGGCCCTGTATTGCCGTTTCTCAATACCAAGTACGCCGAGTGCGGACTCCCAAACTTCTGAAGCTCGGACTTGAAAACTTGGAAACTTCCCGAGAGCGGGAGTTCGCAGTACGCTTTTTTGACAACTGGAACGGCAGCGTACTCGTGACGTCACTTCCTTGACTTCTGTGTCTGCCGCTGGAGATTATCCCAGAAATGTTTATTTTATGTTGTAAATTTTAATAAAAATAAAATCATAGCTACATAAAACAAACACCTTACTCGTTTTTTTAATTACTGCTTACAGTTTTGTGTTCGCTCCTCCGCCATCACTGGTTGTAGTGAAATGCATTCTGGGATGCATGGCTGTCCGAGTCCACACAAGTCGCCATCCGATGCATCCTTGGTAAAATGGGCATAACGAGTTCACATCCGGGTCTCTGACGGGACTTTCCGATATGCGAACTTGTGTATTGGAACATGACTTGGGCGCTGACTGATGACGTTTCTCAAGTCCGGGAGAACGCAAGAACAGACAAGTACGGGTATTGAGAAACGGCTTATGTCTTCAAGCGCCTCTCTGGTTCAGCACACCTGGTTGTAACGAGTGACTCGTTAACAGGCCCAGCTCAGCGATGAGA
This sequence comes from Malacoctenus gilli, assembly GCA_032164315.1. Taxonomy (NCBI): domain Eukaryota; kingdom Metazoa; phylum Chordata; class Actinopteri; order Blenniiformes; family Labrisomidae; genus Malacoctenus; species Malacoctenus gilli. Next base: position 181,418 of record JASSRZ010000049.1, read on the forward strand.
TATTTATTTGGTTCAGGTGTGTTGAAGTCGAGGTGGTTTCCATAGCATGCATTTTATCAAAAATGTATCAAAAACAGTTTCCATGACAGAAGGGAAACTTTGGACATCAAATCTGAAATGCAGACGTTACAACTTCCGTGTTTCTAGGTGTTTCTAAGTTATCCACAACAATCTTTTTAATGACCAAAAAACATTCATATTTTTCTATTTCCAACCATAGAAGGGGGTTAATTAGAGAGAGAAAGCACAAAAATATGTTTACTGTCAAAGTTCAAAAAAATAGTGCCAACCGCCCCCATTTTTGTAGCTAAACAGCAGTTGGAAGAAAACAAGACAAAGCAAAACAAATAAAAAAACACACCTCATCATACTGCTTTGGATAGTTAAATAAAACTATGTAAAAGAGCACCATTAGGGCTCCTCGAAGCAGGTTGGAGCGGTCAGTCTGGCTCGGTGAAAGAAGAGAATTTTATGATGGTTAGATATTACAGATATAAGCTGAAGCGCTTAAATTGCATCTCCCGCAAGGTTTGGTCTTCGCTGTGGATTCCGAGCACTCTCTGTGAACCTCCATTTATATTTCCTTTTGTGGACGGATCAAAGAAGGCATCACTTATTCATTAGCAATCCACAGATGTTTGTTTAGAAGACTTTGTTTTTATTTTTCGATTGATCAACAGAAACTTCTGGTACCTTTCCAAGTGTGGTTATAGCTAAACATGTTTCTCTGGAACAGGGCCAAACACGATGCGTGACTCACTTGTGCTCAAAGTAAAGTGCTCTGATGTTATTTTTTCTTTTAAAAACAGGCCTGATTTGTGTGTTTATTAAGTAGCATCTATTCTAAAAGGTTCTACCAGGTTGATTGAACTTAGAAGAAATGATTGCAGTTTATTATTCTGCTGTTAGGATTCATTTGAGTCATCTCATCTTGTTTTGTTTAAACGAAGTTTAGCCATCGGTCGGAAGGTAACAAGAATGACAAGCAAGCATTTTATTTTGAAGACGCAGATTGAACAGAAACTCGCAGTTTGTTGTGAGGTGAAACCGCGAGCAGTTCGATTACAACAAAGGTTTATTTTACCTTTCAATGCAGCTGTGAGGGTTTTCTTTGAAACTAAGGAATCGGATAATAAACTTTTTTTTCATGAGCTTATGCTTTACATAACCAAAAGGTTTAGTTTAACAATGAGGAGTTTTGTTTGTTTAATTCCAGCCAAGATTTAACGAATTCATATATATTTGCGACTGGAAAAACAAAACAAAAAAACACTTCAATGACTCAACGCCTCTCACCGTTAGGAGTTTGGTGACCCATTGCTCTTTTATGGATGACCCTCCACTCTCGCCTTTCTCGTCATCCTGACTTTTTCTGCTCTTCTCATCCACCCTCAAGCTGCTTCTTTTAATCTTTAAACTGAAACATTGGAACCCAAACAAGCTCAGTGTCCAGTGTTTTTAGCCATTTATTTCCTGCAACCTGCGACCGATTGCAACATGAGCCAGCTGGATGATAGATGGCACTTTCTTTTTTTCTTTTCTTTTCAGTTATTATTATGTTAGAAGTGTCTCATGGCAAATACCACCCGGCCTGATAAGCAGATGATATGCAAAGCTCCAGAGCGCTAATCCCCCTCTCACGATCCCCCTCCCCTGAACATTAGCCCCGAGTGCGCCTCGTCTGACTCAGCTGGCCGCTCGGCGAGGACTCCGACACCATAAACAGTTATTGACACCAAACGCCCGCAGCTCTTTTCGAAACCACTTGTTGCCGCGGCGCGGGGGGAAATCTGGGAGCACTTTATTTCCTCTCTTTGGGTTTTGTGTTTGGCTATCTTGTCCTTCAAAAGCCCCATTTCACGGTGCCAATAAAAAAAATTACAACGTGTGTGTTTTTTGGGGTTGAACCAAACAACTCGTTGCCCACCAGCGCCAGTCGGAAGGGAAGAACACAAATCTCTTTCGGAGGGATTGCAGCGAGGTGTGCCTGCATTGCAGCAGTCGAGAGGAGTGCCGGGGTGGCTGACAGCCTTTTGTTATTGTCTAAAAAGTTAAGGGGGTGGGTAGGGGGGAGGGGGTGGGGGAAATGAACAGGTGATGAATACAAATGGGCTCCCGATCCGCCTGCTTATCGGGGCCGGGCCATGACCGAGCGTGTTTTCAAGCAGAAGTCACTTGTTGCTTTACATAAACCGTCGGTGTGAAAGGCCAAACAGGAGCTGCGATAGTGAGCAAATGTCAGCCCTCCTCGACTGCATATCAATAACCTTTACCCACTCTAGCATAGAAGCTGCCATGCACCGCCATGTCATTTTTTTTTTTTTTAGCCATTTGTTGTTTTTTGTCTTTACGAACTAACTGCACGTTCATCACAGGCAGTTTGGGCACAGCAAGGAAAGTCCACGCTTGAATCACAGGTGGTGCCAAAAGAGTTGAGAGTTCCGCACCATAAGGCGCACCTAAAAACCTCCAATTTTCTCAAAAGCTGACCACGCGCCTGAAATATGGACCAATATTGAGCCGCAACAGGTCTCGCAACCACGGTAAGCAGCCACCGAATTCTGGCACGCGGTTCATGCTGGGATATATGACTGCGCGAGGTGTGCCATTTCATTTCCATTCTTTATGTAAAGACCCAAAAATAGCTCTTATTAAGAGACACTCTTATGGCGCAGAGTTTAAACTCAAGGCGAT
>JASSRZ010000049.1:184211-222474 GCA_032164315.1 Malacoctenus gilli
ATGAAGTGTCGAAGGGGGGGGTGGGGGTGGGTTGGGGGGTGGCTATTTGCTTAAACATTAAGTCCGAGGACATTATTTTAAGCTACTAAAGGGGGGTGCTCACGCTGCTCGGAAGATCGCTTCATCATCGCAAAGTGCCCTTTTCTCTTTGACAGAACATAGACGGATATATCAGCCGGCGGAGGCCTTGAAGTTGGAGCTGAGGGACGATGCGCTTAAGAGGCTCTGCGGGGAATCGAGGGAAAAGTTCCACATTTCAGACGCATGCTCATGTGTGGTCCCCTGTATGGTTTCAGCTCAAATATGAATATGGGAGAAGGAGTCAAAGCAGTTTTCTTATGTAGTCACAGAAGTTTGGCAAAAGTCTCGTCAACTCTTGCGAACTCCTGTTTAATTAAAGAGTTTTAAGGGCTACATTTTGGTTATGCAGCTTGTATTGGCAAACTGGTTCTAAGCATTCCAATGTATTTATGTGGTAAATTTAGAAAAAAAATGATAACAGTTAATTGACAGATTGTGCCTTCTGATTGATCATGTGATGTTTTTACCTTACTGGCTGAAAATAGGAACGTATTTTCATTGAAAATGACGGCGGAGAAAAGATGAACACAGCCACCTAGTGGATAACGAAGAAAAACCCTCTCGTTAGTCTTATTTATATTTTAGAAGAAGGAATTTTTTTTTTTCTGAAAAGTAGCTCAAGATGCATAGCTTTTGGACACTTTGTGGGGTTTTTTTCATGGTGCCATGCATGTCCCTTGTCTCTCTGCGGTAAACCGACTTCCACGGAGCACTGTGATGCAGATTCAGGGCAGTCTCGGTGAACTCGATCACGTCACATTCACCCCATTCCCTCCCGCAATCGCGCACAAAAACATCAAAGATTGTGGCGTCGTCAGAGAGTTGGCGTCACTCTCATGGGATCAACTCGGGTTTCTGCGTTTGTCTCAGGGACGCTTCTGCTGCTTCAGTACAATCGACACCATGGACGCACAGTTGTTTTCACATTGCATGTTATTTTGAATAGCATTTGATTAGTTTGTTTATTTTTATTTTCTAAAGCTGTATTTATATGTACGTACAAAATACATTCTGTTCTGACGTATCCATATGTTGTTGATTTTCCCTTTTGCTTCACAGCTTGTGGAGATCATTCAGCTTTTGAAGTCGCACGCCGTTCGCTTTGTACTGCTGTGTTCAGAGCTGGAATTTCACTGGAGCGTTGTGCAGCGGGTGATCGCGCAAAGACATTAATGACGACGAAGCCATTGTTGTCACAGCACAGTGGTTCATGATAAAAAAACGAGACAGATGCTTCTTAATGGCACGTGTTAAATGATCAAAATGGAACGGCATCTATCGGAATTAATAGAGAAATACAATAACAGGAAAAAATGCAAATAGGATGAGAGGAGAATTGCACCTAATCTAAATAGTCACCAACAATAGAGTTACAATTACTGCAAAATATAGTCATGGCAAGAGCCATGTCCAGAGTTCTGATGGCCTCAGTTTCTGAGTCTGTTCCACCTGCTTCTTAGGGACCGGAACCTCCATCCCAGCAGGGTGACTGTTCAAGTCGGCGGCACGTACGGACGCAGCGGCTCTCGGTTCCCTGAGCCACAGCCTCTCACCGTCCAACTCGTGTTCTTTTTCGCCAGGTCTCACTCATTGCTCCTGATTTTTAGGGGATCAAGTTGGCTGAACCTCCGCAAGTCTTCTGATGTTTGTTTTTGGTTCTTTTTTTTTTTCTACATTGAGCTCAAAAAGTTATTTGCGATAGCGCAGACTTTGAAGATGAACTTCTTTGGGAAGGTTTTGGTCCGGATGCCTTTTGACTGAGAGGCCGCTGCTGTTATCAACAGAGTAAATATGAGGCTGCTTGGAATGTCACTTCTTGCACGTTTTTCGCAGTTGGTCTTTGTCTAGTCCTAATCATACGAGTCCACTGTTGTTTTATACACACACACACACACACACACACACGCGCGCGCGCGCGCTCACACTCTTGGGTATGTGTGTTCCTCAAACATGGTGAAAAAGCAGAGGGTTGTCAGTGTGTGGTCATGACAGCTAATCTGTGAGCAGGTGTGGCCTTTGAACACACACACACACACAAACACACACACACAGTAAATCAGTTAAAAAGCTGGCTGTCGGCGGGTGATGCACGACGCCGCTGGAGGCACATCACTCACGCTGTCACGACATACGTTCGGGCCGAATTCGCCCACGGAAAAACTCTCCTTTTAAACTCCCGCCCCCCCTGCAGATGATGTAAGTACTCTCTGAACTTACTGTGATTTGTATTCCAATTTTACGCTTTCAGTGGTTCTAAATGAGTGACGGGAAAGAAATGGCTGACAAAAAATAAAAAACAACAACAGATGTTCGGGCTGCACTGAAGGGAAAAAAAAACCAAAAAACAAACTTCACAAGCTTTTGCAGCCCCGGTGTGTCGAAGTGTTCCGATACGAGACTTTGTCTATTTACACACAAAACTTCACTTCTCAGGCTGAGTGGGGTAGAAGGGGTGCAGGCGCACGCACACCTGAAGAGACGAGGGCCTGTGAATGCGGAGTTCGCATCCTTGAACCTCGCGGCGTGGAACACCATTGGCACAGAGAGAACATACAGACTCGGCATTGAGAGACTCACCAGGAAGTTTCTACTCCTGACTGTGCGAGATGTTCTGTAGCACTAACAAACAGGTTAGAATGTCATAGCGCTCAGCCGTAATCTTCGAACTGACAGTTTCCTCAGTTGATGTGAAAATTTGGGCTTGCAGATCACAAACACTTTCTCAAACCAAGGCTGATTCCCTTTCCACCGCCCCCCCCTTTCCCTTTTTGACCTCAACCTCAGTATTCACGCTAATACGAAGAGAAGCTGTCGAACCTGAAGGACGTCAGAAGCTCTTACCGCCGTACCGCTGCGGTCTGCGTCGCCCCCCTCCGGCTCCACGGGTGTCAAAAAAGCCGGTCGGAGGCGCGAGCGATTGGACGCGCTTCCGCCGGTTCGGCGAGGCTGCGGGAAAACCGCCATCCGCGGCAGGCGCGGGACAGTTAAGAGAGCAGACGGGGCCTGACAGGCTGACAGGTGTCAGCTCGCCGTGATCCGGGCCGGCGCGGACCTCTCACTCACCGCAGTGCCCCGAGAACAGGTGGCTCACGCTGATACACCGTGCAGGCACATGCGAGTGTGTGCGTTAACAAGGAAACACACACACACTTACACACACAGACTAGCTGCAGCATGAGAAACTTGGTGGGCATGAGGCAAGGCGGGGGGGAGGAATGCGGCCCCCCAAACTGACACGCCACATGTGGCTACCTTCACGTACAAAGGTGAAGGACTCGGACTGGTGGGTGTAAAGGAGGTGTAAATGATAGCATGTTAGATATCGCTCTAAAACCTGACGTAGGTTAGACAGAAGAGTCTTTTCTCCTATGGGGGGGCCTCATGTGTACCGTATTTTCCGGACTATGAGGTGCACCTAAAAAACTCCAATTTCCTAAAAAGCTGACACTGCGCCTTATAATCCGGTACGCCTTATATATTGACCAATATTGAGCCACAACAGGTCTCACAACTGCAGTAAGCAGCCGCTGACTTCAAGCGTGCGCTTCATGCCGGGATATATGACTGCGCAAGGCGTGCTGCTTCATTTCTATTTGTGTGTTTATGTAAAGACCCCAAAATGGCTCCTATTAAGAGACACGATTACGACGCAGAGTTTAAACTCAAGGCGATCAGTCACGCAGTAGAACATGGAGATAGAGCAGCAGCGAGAGAATTTAATGTTAACGAATCAATGGTGCGGAGTGGAAGAAGCAACAAGATGACCTACACCAAGTAAAGAAGACTGTATTCATTTTGGGAGTGAGAGTTGTCAGAACGCTGGTTTGTAACGTATTAATAAAGTTTGACTGACCTATCTGACTGTTTTGCTGACATTCGCTTTAACGCAACTCCATCTAAAGGATGCATAAAGTAACCCCAGCTACGACTGTAGCATCTATTCTCTGTGCCTTATAATGTGGTGCGCCTTATTTACGAACAAATTCATTGAAGGTGCGCTTTATAATCCAGTGCGCCTTATAGTGGAGAAAATACGGTAATTTAACTTCACATTAGGAGAATGAATGTGTTTCATGTCCATTTTATTGCTAATCTTTGATATAAATACAGTAAGAACTGAGGCTCCACCCCCCCCCCCCTTTTCCATTCAACGTATTGGAAATAAATCAATGTCAAGAGATGAGCTACCAGTTAAAATGGTATAAACTGGCTAAATGTATTGCAGCTTGAGCAAGTCAGTGTGAAGTAGTTTGATGATAACCTGCAGGATGGTATTAAAGACGTTTGGGGAAGTTCATTTCTGCTTTTAAGACAATCAGAGGAGAGTGAATTTGAGAAGGGTGCAGCGAAAAAAAAACAGGCTTGTGAATATTGAAAACGGAGTGGATCCTTGTCACGAAAAACGGATGGATACTTTATCCGTTTGAGCCAAAGGACCTCTCTCACTTCTGCGGCCACATTTCTACGAATGACATAAAGCAAATTTTGCCCTTCTGTACCACTGTCTACCACTTCGTTGGCGCCGAACCAACACTTCTACCTGCTGCTCACTCTACCAGGAGGTTTTTTTTTTTTACATGGCACCCCTTTGACCCGTTTCAGGGAGACAATAGCGCTCAGTTGTTGCTGGCAACTTTAGTTCTCATGAGCAACCGTCACGAGTCATCGCCTGACGTCACTTCCGGGGGGGAATCACCGGCCCCACGGGGGGGGGGGCTTTCTTCACAGAAGGCCCAGCTGACGTGTGACCCAGTCCGAGTCATTAACTCTCAGCGGCTATGACTGAATGGAAAGCTTTCCAGCGCCCGCGGGAGCGAGTGGAAGGATCCGGACGTGTTTTTAGCACCACCAGGTGGTGTCGCGTCAGCCTTCCCCTGCAGTCGACAATGAGCTTCCCCCCCCTCCTTCCCTGCTTGCTATTCTTCCTCGAATGAGGTTTTTGTCCTCGCTTCAAACCGGAGAGAGAAACAGATTGAAAACAGCTTCCTGATGGGACCGAAAACAGGTAGAGGTTGACGCGAGAGAGAAAGCGAGAGAGGGGAAAAGAAAGAAATCATGTAGTTTTTTTTGCCACGAGAATAAATGGCTCCTCAGATCATTTTAACGCATCATAAACTCCTCGTCTCTCCACCCCCCCCCCTCTCTCTCTCACTGTCTTTCGTCTGCTCTCCCTGCGGTTTCACTCGGGAAGGTGCTTGCCTCGGAGGTTTGACTAATACTCCCGACCGCCTGTCAGATCTCACACAGAGGAAGATTCTGCACACACCCACCCCCCACCTTCCTTTTTTTTTTTTTTTTACCACTACGGCGGCATCCCACAGTCGGACCTTTATTTGAAAAGAGTGGCACCTCAAAGAGGAGCAATAAATAAAAGGTGAAGAAAAAAATAGCTGCTTTTACAGTTGAGACCAAAAGGTGGACGTAAAAACCAAAGTGTGACAACTGCTCTTTCTGATGGATTTAACTCACTGTCTACGAGTTGTGGGGAAAAAAAAAAGACACACACACACCCAGGTCAATTTTTTTGTCATGTCATTCATATATAAACGCATATGACATCATGTCAAGTTCTCCTCTTGATCTTCAACCTCGCATGATATGCTCGGGATTCCTTTTTTTTATCCTCTTTCTGCATTATTTGATCAGAATCCACACTTTCAAACATCAGTGGTGCAACAAATATGCTTGTGTGTCCTGTCGCTTTCTTAGCCCTCCCTCTGGGCTTGCAGGTTCACCTTGTCCAATCAGGCCCTATTAGCATTTGGTTCAAACATACCTCATAAGAAGAAACTCTGGAGTCCACACTCGGGGCAAAGAAAGCCTAGTTATATGGAGGTGTCATATTTTTCTGACTGGCACCAAGTCCATCTTTGATGCTTAAGAAAGGGTAATTTAGAGACAGTGTTTACACAGTCAGTCAACTAAATTAGATCCAGCTTGATGTTTGTTCCGTTCCACAAACAAACTGATGGCGCCCGCTCGGTTATTCGGCATAATGAAGATGGAACAGGAAATGGCTGGGTCATCTTAACGGCACTGCCTTTGATACAGGAGACGTGCGCTTATTCCATCTCCCGTGACAGCAGTCTTCAATATGCGACTTGCTGAAGAAGTGTCAAAAAAACAATGGTGCTAAGAGAATTACAAGAGAATGAAATAAAATATGGAAAAAAAAGAGAAAAAAAAGAGAAAAAAAAAAGACACCAGAATGAAACCAATTTTCGCAGGCACGTCATGTTTCATTTGAAATGATCACAAAATCGGCAACCGCCTGTGCATATTCATGAGTTTTCCAACATCCACCCGCCACTTTGAAGACAGGAGAGGAAGCGATTGTGAGGTGCTTGTACAGCTTGCAGGGGTGAAAAGTGTGTGGCTTCCTGCTAATCACTCACTTCTCGAAGTGCGGGGGACGAAAAATACTGGCGCCAGGATGAAGGAGGGGTTGTGAGGCTAACTAACAAGTCGCCGCAACACTTGGATCTCGTCCGATTGGCGACTTTTGACTTAAGTTGCAGTAAAGTGGGAGGGAGTGACACGCTGTCACCCCCCGTGGCATCACTCCCTGGCTTTGATACAGGTCGTTTATGCCTCTTGGGCAAGGATGAGGAGCCAAATGCAGGGTTGAGATTTGGAAGATCAGCTCAAAAAGTTCATCACAAAAATCAGGGCGCTCTCGAACAGGAAAAAAACGATGACTCTCGTGAGGCATCGACGACAAAAAGAACACCCGCTCAAAGGAGGAAGGAAAACAAGCAGGGTGGGGAGGGGGGACAGACGAGGTACATGTCGGGTCGAAAGGCCGGGAAAAGACAAGAGAACGAAAGACAGAGTGGAACTGGCACAAGACAGAAGGATGCCGTTTCTCAATACCAAGTACGCCGAGTGCGGACTCCCGAACTTCTGAAGCTCGGACTTGAAAACTTGGAAGTTTCCCAAGGACGGGAGTTCGCAGTACGCTTTTTCGACAACTGGAATGGCAGCGCACTCGTGACGTCACTTCCTTGACTTCGGTGTCTGCTGCCGGTGATTATCCCGGAAATGTTTCTTTTATGTTGTAAATTTTAATAGAAACAAGACAAACACCTTACTCGTTTGTTTAATTACTGCCTACAGTTTTGTGTTTGCTCCTCCGCCATCGCTGGTTGTAGTGAAATGCATTCTGGGATACATGGCTGTCCGAGTCCACACGAGTCACCATCCGATGCATCCCCGGTAAAATTGGCATAACGGGTTCACATCCGGGTATCAAACCGGACTTGCTGAAATGCGAACTTGTGTATTGGAACAGGACTTGGGCGCTGACTGATGACGTTTCTCAAACCCGGGAGAACGCAAGTACAGACAAGTACGGGTATTGAGAAACGGCTGGAGACAAGACTCTCTGAGCAGAGGCAGGTGGGATCAATCAGTCAATCAGCAGACAGGAAGAGCGAGGTTCCCACAGTGAGAGCAGAACCAGACTTCAAAATAAAACAGGAGATGAGCAAACAGAACAAAACCTGACAAAAATCAACTCTAAGCACAGACGCAGCCAGAAACTGAGCAGGTAAAAGCTATATCCCACCACCTCGAAGAGTGGTCCGACAGTCTCTTCCTGCTAGACGGGAGGTTTTCTTCCTCACTGTGGCTCCTGAGGATTTTTTGCCTTTTCATCTATTTCTTTTTTCATTTGATTGTGAAGTGCTTTGCGAAAAACTGATTTTTCTGACATCCTATAACTCAATTGAAAAACATTTTTGTTGCCTCTGAACCCCGACACAGAATTACGAGAAAAAAACATCTATGGAAATGAAGTTAGTGATAGACAGCAAAAGAGTTTTCGCTTGCTCTGCAGCTTCAAAACTGCCACAATCTTTGTGAAAACTCTACACAGTTGTCTCCGGTAAAGTTCGACAGTCAACTGATTTGCTATGCAACATTACAGAGGGCAACATAAATAGCAAACAGGTTACATTGAAAACGAGCTCCTCCTCGCTGCGTTGAAAATGTTCCTTTTTCTTACTCATCAGCTTCCTTCAACACAAAGTTCAAGGCTTAAGCGTCACGGATGTGAGTCAGCGGATGGTCACCGCAGATGGTGGTTGGCACACTTAAAGAACAGCTTGGTGGGAAAGCAGTACATCACTGCAAAAGGTGACTGCTCCGTAGGGGATGACAGCCCGAACCAGAGCTGATTGGTAGTTGCTTTATTTTTCCCTCTTGCTTTAAAAATGTTTCGTACCCTAGAATTTTGAATGACTTGTGTGTGCGTGAAGTACGTATGCATGTTTCCATGTATGTGTGTCTCTATGTATGCATCATATTGAATGAGTAGTGCAGTAGAGTCTAAAATGAAGCTGCATCCAAAAAATCCATCTTGTACAAAATAGGGACCGGCTCTTTGATTTGCTAAGATTTACTTGATAATCACCAGCCGAGAAAAGGAAATTACATTCTCGCAAGATCATTGTGTGGTGCACATCTTTGAAAGTTCACAGAATCAAATGGTCACAACTGGCTTAGAGAGGTTCTTTTTTTTTTTTTTTTTACTATGTTTTGTAGTTAGGACATACATGTTAGTATTAAAACAGCTCAGGTTTTAAAAACAGGAATGGTTGATAAATAAAAATTCTGTATTCTAATTAGTGGTGTTATTTGCAAAATGCCTTCAAATTTGGAAGTTTCCTTTAAGTATAGCCACAACAATATGATTGCTGATGTGACAAGCATGCTCGTTTACAGTATTACTGAGATACAGTAGGCTAACCTTCTAGGATCAGATCGTGGGACAAGTAATGCTGCAAGATGATACAAGATGGTAAATGACTTGGTTTTCTGTCCAAGAAAGAGACACCAAAGTCGTAGTACTGGTAAACTCAAGCACGGCAATGGCTGCCGCTGCCATGTCAGCGCTATTTGCCACAGACCGCGGAAACCAAACCTGAGCGGGGAAAACGTCACTGAAAGACCCCGACTTGCCTCTCGACACGAGACTTTTCCTTTAAAGTCACGTGCGATCGTTATTCCTTGAGTGATGTTTTAACTCTTATCCTGCCACCTCTGCCTCTTTCCTTTTAATGCTCCGTGAACAAAGTGAATAAATTTTTGGGGCCACGCTCTGATGGCTTTTCTAACAGTCCTTTGGCATGAAGGAGATGGCCTTCATTCCTGGAGGATTTAAAGACATGTGTGAGAACACATTAAGGTCTGGTGGGAGGCGAGTGCAGGAAAAGACAACGAATGTTTTATTCCCAGTGCTTGCTGTTTGGTGGAGACAAGGAAATTTACCCAAAGGCAGAGTGACACAGACTCACCATGTTCATGACCGTCAAGGTAGTGCAGTCTTCGGAGTGTTGGCATGACACTGTAGAGTCCATCAAATAATATATAATTTGCCAAGGTTGTGGACAATAGAGCCATCCTGTCAGAAGCCGAACGGTCCAGTGAATGAGTCAAACCGCAGCTATTGCATTACTATAATTACACATGTGAGTCATCGTTTCATAGGCACTGTAAGACTCTTGTTTGATCCACATGATGACTAAACACTTAAAAGTGGCACTGGGCCTTTTATTAGTTTGACATCTAATGTCATGTTTATTCAGCGTTTAAAAAGGACAGTTCAAGAAGGACTGTGAAGAAAACATTGTGGTCATTTTTCCGACGGAGCGATTCAGTGAGCAACTTTACTTCTCATTAAACCCTTTTAGTCTTATTCAGGCTGCACTGTTAGCATTGTTTGAGGGTATTGATGGTACAGTTTAGTACTACGTCCAGTTATTGTTAAAAAAAAAATTGACATTTTTCGACTGAGAACTTGCAGCGTGTTCGTTGATTGACACTTAGGAAGAAAACAAGACTTGAGATCGATGAGCTTTCGACGTCGGTCTTTATTGCAGCAAGCTTGGTTTGTTACAGGACAAACAGCATACAACTATGCAGAGTCTCCCCAGCAACAACCCCAAATCTGACTCCAACATTCAGTTTTATACTATCAACCCCGCCTGCATTGTCTTCAGCATTTTCAGTTTTTTCATAACAGAACAAAGGCACTGCGTACGTGCAGACACACGAGTAGAAGCAACACTTATTTAGCAGAAGCAACACCTGTTTCTTAGAAAAGTGTGCCAAACAACTTCAGGACCTTTCCATCAACCTTATGTGGTCGCAGCTAAACTGTGGATGCACTTTGTCACTAAGCTGTGTCTATACAGTTTCCCTTTTTCACAGAATCTGGGGTCTGCAAGGTGTCCTCTGTTCTCAGAACCCAGATGTCTGCAAGTTTTCCTGTGTTCGCCGAAACTATGTGTCATGTGATTACTGTTTACTGAGCATATGTGTCTCTTAAGCATGATCCCTGAGAGCTTAATACCTTAGCATACTATTTTTTGCTACTTCAAACTTCAAAATCATCTCTGTAAACTAGCAACAAAACCGAAATAGTGTTACACTCAGAAATCATCTTATTGGTCAGATTTGAACATTCGGTGGGCCGCAGGTTTGACACCCCCGATCGAAAGAGTCTTCAGAGAAAAAAGTAAAGAATGACAGGGTAATATACGCAGTTTCTCTAAACAGAAGACATTTACTGTGAAAAACAGAAACAAAGGTTCTTAAGTCACTTTATTCAACGTGATTGCACTTCTTTGATTTCAAATATAGTTAAATATCTTTCTTGGGCACAAAAGATATCTGAAAGGTTGCCTCTATTTCTCCCACCTTGGCTAAAATTCCTAAAACACTGAAAACAAAATATAAACCCTTATTTATCGCCAGGGCTATGTTCCAAAAAGAACCTGCGATAGGCAAAATCTGCAAAATAGTCATCTTTATTGTTTACAATTAAGCTTACAGTTCATACGCTGTAAAAAAGAATAAAAACCTGCACTAAAAATACCTGTAAAACAGGGAAGCTGTGAAAAGGGAACTGCGATATATCGAAGGGGTTAACTGGATTTGATTTCACCTCTTTGCCCGAAACATAGGGTGTCGAGGTCCTAGGGAGGAAGATGGGATTTAAACATCAGTCGGAGGAACCATTGTATTTGGCACCGGGCAAAAAAAAAAAAGAAAAAGAGGAGCAAAAGAGTGAGATATGTGGGCAGACTGCGGCCGACCAGCCGGCTGGTCAGCAGTCAGTAATTTGGACTGAAAAGGTCAGAGCAGCTTGATGGCTCCATCCATCTCGGCTGGCAGCTGACCTGCGAGAGCGGGCTCTGGGTCGGGGGCAAATTTGACGGGAGGCGGCGCCCTCAATGGAAGCGGGTGGGTCGAACTCGTTATGCGTGCTTGATGCAATCACAGGCGGCGTGCGTCTCAGTTTTGGTGCGTCTTCGCACTCGTAAATCCTGCTTCCTGCGCACACTTCAGAAAGCCAAAGATGCATTGTACCACCTCTTTGAACAGCAAGGCTCTATCTATTGAGCATGGCAGCTGGCTCGAGCAGCGGACGCTGAAAGACTGACAGCGAGGGGACAAGGATGAGAAAGGATTTTTAAAAGACAAGTGTAAAAATGAAGAAGGAAAAAAAAAGGAACAAGTTTCTATTTTTGAATTTTTTTCCCCAAGTTTGGATTGAAGCCCTCCGACCCCACAACTTCATCAGTCTAGCGCCCTGTTTTCTCCACCACAGGCTGCCCGCTGATGGCTTCATCCATCTCACATGACAAGCGAACCTCTGAGAATCGCTCCGGGGTCACGACGGGTCGGGGACGGAGAGACGGAAAGACAGAGACACAGAGGGGGACTGGAAGGGAGGAGGACAATTGATCGAGTTCATTGTTCTTTAACTCGGCGCCGATGACGAACGAGCTCGCCAAAGACGAGTATTGATGCGACGGAGCCGAGCGAAATCTGAGTAAATCTCTCGTTATTCACATAGAAACTCTCAAGGCTTACGTTTTCTGTCACTCTCCTCTTTTTTTTTTTTTTTTGACTTGTTCAACTGTCCGAAACGCAAGTCAACAATTTCAGCCGGCTCCCAGCAGCAGCAGCAGCAGCAGCAGCAGTCCACAACGAATCGATCCCAGGAAGCGAGTGGGTTTCGGAGAAGTACCTCTGACTGCTGCTTTTCAAACTGTGGACAGATTTTACACAGATGCGGACCGACTCCTTTAAAATCTTCAGTCCTTCTTTTGTGTCACTCATTTGGTGACAATGGTGTAACGTTGCCTTTTTCCACCTATTTCTACCAATTATAATGGAGTCAATGAGACACGAAGAATAAGAACGAAGAATACGTTGAGACCCTTTGGTCAAATTGTTCAGGAACGCACCCATTTTCCTCAATGGTGTTGGGTGTCTTCCGCCACTTTCCATGATTCTCACATGTCGGTTTGATCGCACCCCCAAGATTTGCTCAGCAAACCAGAGCCACTCGACGATGGAAAGACCGCGATAGAAGCGGAAGCCCTTTCTGAAGAGAACGGAAGAGTTAACGGGCCTTTGATGTTTCCGATGCTCGGCAGATAAAGACGCGAAGGAATCCCAGCAAAGCCGGTTTTTCAAAGCTATTTATCTTCGTCGCTCCAGCGTGGCAAGTTGATTCGCGGCGAGGCGTTTCATTTCCGATCAAATCACATGAAGAGAAGGAATCCAAGGAATTTCGGAAGTATTTACATGCAGTTCAATGAGGAGTTCAGCTGGAGTTCAAAACAAATCCGACTTTGACGGTGAAAAGCCCGACGTTCCCGGTGCCACGTCCAGCTAACGGAATCCGTCAATGCTCCCTCAACACGCGAACGTCAGACCCACAGGCGTGCGTTTTTCTAACCTTTTTTGTTGTGGAACATCAAATGAACTGGATAGCTCACATAAGAGACAACGCTCCCTGGCAAAAAAGCTAATTAATATTGCCTGAGAAGAAGAAGAAGAAAAATAAAACACCACATGAAGCACTGTAAGATCATGGCACTGCAAGCAGAAAGAACGAGGTCAGAAAGCACGGAGACGAAGAAAGGGAAAATATGATCAAAGTCCAATTTCACCACTATTGTGGGTTCCCTACGCACGTGAAGGGATTCGACATGCCTTATGAATGTGCCCCGGTGGCAGCGCAGCTTTCTCCTTTTAGAGCGCACCATTAAAAAACAGCACCCAGCAGGGAACATGACCTAAACCTTGGAAAAGAGATCCGTTAACGTGCAGAAATTCCTTTTAAAACGGCATTTCAGAAGAATTATTGAATTAGTTAAAAACACCATACTGTCTGTGTTTAGCCTTTTGGATTACTGCATATTTAGCACTCCAAAAAGTGAAAAAGCTGATGTCGAATGTGTTTTAAAGGTGTTGGCACAAGTAAACCAATTCGCTTAGAACACTGCATCAACCTCACCCCTTCATCTCACCAGGTTCTCTAACATTATTCACAACTTTAACGAAGCAATCGTCACTGATCTCCATCCACCGCATGGAGATGTGGTAATCCTTGACTGGACGCTACTGTATTGCAGACAAATGTTAACAACCTGGTGTAAGAACGGTGGCACTTCATATGCCGGGAGACATGTGTGAACACGCGAGGGGCTTGCCTGTAAGCTTGCCGCGTGACAAACCCCGCCGAGGATGGGAAAGATTTGTTCTTCGGCTCACGCGCTGACAGGATGCAGGTCCCTCGGGTGGCACATGTGACACACGAGAACGCGGCTGACTGCGTTCGCCGTTTGATGTTCCGTCCACACAAAAACGAGTGAAAGTAAGAAGACTGTGCGGCAGGCCTGTAATTGGTTCTGAGAGAACCCTCCCCCCCAAAAGAAGTGTGTCAGCCGACTGCTGAGAGAAAATGACCAAAAAGACGTTACCTTCAAATGACAATCTATTACAGTGTCCTAGAAATTTACATGGTGAGGTTAGATAACGGCTGATGTAAGGAAGTATGTGGCTCTGACTTTCCTGAATAGGAGGGGGGCCATAAGTTGGAGCGTTTCACACCCATCGCTTGTCAGTCACTCGCAAGTCAAAACACGATTACAGGACGTTTAGCGGGAGGTTATTTCCAACCTTGCTTACAGAGACAGGAGAGTGGGTGAAGTGAGCGAAAGGAAGATCATCGGCGTTGTCACATGCAATGAATGAATGAATGATTATTATTATTAGGTGGAGGCTGGGATCGCTGACAACAAGCGAGACGGTTGGTGTACATAAGTTATTGAAACGTTGCATTTGAGATTTTAACGTTTAAGTTCACAATTTGTTGCAAAAACAAGTACCGTATTTCTGCACTGCAAGGCGCACCTAAAAACCTCCAATTTTCTCAAAAGCTGACAGTGCGGCTTATAATCCGGTGTGCCTTATATATGGACCAATGTTGAGCCACAACAGTTCTCGCAACTACAGTAAACAGCCGCAGACTTCAAGCGCGCGGTTCATGCTTGGATATGTGACTGCGTGAAGCGGTGGCGAGCTAGCAGGGCCAGCTTGAGCGCGGCGGCGATGACAGAGAGCGGGTAGCTCCTCTGCAGCAGGGCCACCGGCGAGGAGCCGCCACTACTGCCACCGCCCATTGCCAGCCAGGGGTGAGCAGATTAAACTCAAGGCTATCATTCACGCAGTAGAACACAGGAATAGAGCGGCAGCGAGAGAATTTAACATTAATGAATCAATGGCGCGGAAGTGGAGGAAGCAACAAGATCACCTGCGCCAAGTGAAGACTGTTTAGTCATTTTGGGAGTGAACAGAGTTGTCAGAACGCTGGTTTGTAATCTATTAATAAAGTTTGACTGACCTATCTGACTGTTTTGTTGACATTCCCTTTAGCACAGCTCCTTCTAATGGATGCATAAAGTGACCTCAGCCTCTACTGTAGCGTCTATTCTATGCACCTTAAATTGCAATGCACCTTATATATGAACAAAGTTTTAAAATAGGCCACTCATTGAAGGTGCACCGTATAATCCAGTGTGCCTTATAGTGTAGAAAATACAGTAATTGATAGTTGGGCTCAATGCCAGGCCTTGAAATAAACATTGATTTGTCTTCACAAGCTGGTTAAAGAGATTTTACTTGTTTTTTCCAAAGCATGTGAACCTTCTAAAATGGACTTTTTCAAAGCCAAAAGTGGATTGTCGAGTCGCTGCTGTTTCAAGCGTCCCCATGTCGTCATTTCACTGGCCAAAAAGACATCAAACAGAGCTGGAAGTGGCGCCCAAGTGGGACCGAGCCCGTCACTCCCGCATTAAGCGTGTCTGGTCTAACATTATCGTCAACTACCTCCTCTGCTGGTTGCCGTGCAATCGTCAGGTGGTGATTGGAGTCGCTGCGCGCGGTCAGCCGCCGATTTTTCTCTGCCCCCGGAATCCAACTCGCACGTGCTTGTGCGGACTCGACATTAGCTGAACCGTGTGCACCGTGCATGCAAAGAAAAGTGATTGTGTGAAAAAAAGTAAACAAGCGCGCTTCCCATGTCGCCAGATTGCTTGGTTAGGGTTAGGGTGAGGTCAACAAGTGCTTATTTTCCACAATCTGTTTTCACAAAATGAGAACTTCTGCGTTTAGTCCCCCCCCCCCTGCTCTTTATCACCTGCGTGTCCTCTCTGCCTCATTACTCCATTGTGGTGAAACGTGTTTTTCTTCACCTGCGTCGAGAGGCGCAGGGACGTGGGGGGCAAAGCAAAAACGGGGGAGGGAGGGAGGCGCGGCGGAGATAGGGAGCGAGCGGGTGGGACGGGCGACTCGGTCCCAGGAGGGAGCGCTTGGCTGGGAGGACGTGACAGACGTCTTCCGGGGGAGCGTTTGCCGTCCGTATGTTGCCTGTCAGGCGACGAAGCTTCGGCTTGTCACAAACACACACACACGCTCGCACAAACCCAGGAGAACGGAGATTTATAACACGGACTGTGCTGAACATGAAGAGAGAGTACACACACACACACACACACACACACACGGGTGGACTCATGGCTTCAGTCATGCATGGGAAAAACCACACACATGGGAGCGGGGGGGGGGGGGGGGAGAATTTACAACTGAAAGATTGTAAACACTGGGTCTCTGGTGGTATACAACACTCACACACAGCGCACACAGCTGGTTTTTAATCTAAAAAGCTCAACATATCTCTCTTTAAGTAACAAGCCAACATTAAGTCATGTTGCTCTGTTTTTGTTTAGCTTTTTTTTAAACCAACTGCGAATAAAACTTGCTGGCCCGTCAGTCGTGACAGCGTCACTTTGCTTTCGAACGCACCGCAGCGACGTCCTAATTGGAACATATGTCCCACAAGGCTGAGCTGGAGTCTGTCTCTGGCTTCAGGTTGGCTCCACAGACCGTTGCGCGAATAAATGTTTTTCAGATATTGGCGTTGAAGCGACCTTTATCGAGCACTGCCGACGTATCCGCTGGGCGGATGGTGGGATTCGTGGCCCCCCCCCCAAAAAAAAAGAAGCTAAATGATGTGACGACAAAGCAGATCTGTACAAGAAAACGCTGACAGAATCTCCTGAAAGCTTCCTGGAGGCTTATGGGTGTGTCAACCCCCCCCGGTGTTGCCTTCACTGTAACATTTCAGCAAAACCATCTGCTCACTTAAAAACACCTGAAAAACGACAGAATCTATAACTAAAGGGTTCTGAAATGAATCTCGGGCGTAGGGTCAGACAAAACACCTTTCCTGGAGTCAGTTAAAAGGAAACCTCAAAATATGGCTTTGATCCCAACGAGCAGGGACGCCAAAATGTCAGCCAGAAACAAATTGACAAGCTGCCCACGTTTGGACCGACTGTTTGCAACAGGTGCTTTGTTTTTTTTTTGGTGATGTCATTGATGGCAATCTGACAATAAATTACATCCCTTATGTGTTGCTATGGTTTGCATCGTGATGTCGGAGTAAGAATACCTGTAGAACTGATTAAAATACTCCCAGTGTCGCACTCATATTTATAGTCATGAATCAAAGTCATGACGAAGCCTCGATAAGTGCGGACTGCACGGTTTACACACCGGGTTCATCACGAGCGCGACGCCACCGTCTCACACATGTGCGACGCACATATCGCAACAGCCATAATGAATTGAGTTTCCGGACTCTGTGCTGCCATGCTGGGAAAAAAAAACCCATTGGCCAATCACACGGCGCCCTACTTAGAAGCCTCGCAGCGCAAAGAGATTAAGGTAGCATAATATATTGCTTTGAAAAACTCCAAAATATTGAACATCTGAACTTGGTTATTACCCAGTTCAGCAGCCTTAAAACTCATAATCCACATTCAGAGAAAAAAAGTCCTCTGCAAATAGTTCAATTTCACTCCAAATATTGCTCCAAAAGTGCTTTTTTTTTTTTTTGAATAAACTTGTCTGAAAAATTCAGCCTTTCTGCATGAAAGCCTTCCTTTCGCAAGTGAATGTTGCAACACTAAACGTTACAACTTTTTATTTCCCCCACCGTTTCCCTCGCTTTTTTCAAACGGGTATTTGTGCTGTGTTGAGTAGAATTTTTTCACCATGAGTGTCTGCATCTTGTTGAGAAGCCTTAACCACCACCCCCCCACCCCCCACCCCCCCAAAAAACGGGCTTCACGAGCATCAATGAGCTGTCAGAGCCTGCTAAGCATCCCTTACCCGCGAATCACCACAGGCCTCCGCCTAAGCTCGCGCGGGGTTGAAATTAAACGCCTGCACTAATTAGACCACTTATACCAATAATCGTGTGTAATATTACATGAGCGGGGTCATAAATTTAATTACGCCGGCCTTCAGTGAAGAAGCCTTCACACGCAAATCCCATTAAACGTGAAGTATCTCTTCAATCGCCGGGGGAAACCTTCCGAGCCGCCTTCCTCGTTGGGGAACGCTGTCGCAACCCGTCGCGAGTCCCATGCAAAAGCGTCAGTTCGTCACACCCAAAAAACACAAAATCGGAGACTGACTGACGTCTGTGATGTTAAAAAAAAGGTGAGAAACTGCATTGATCCAGCTGAGAGTGCAAAACTTGACACAAACACACACACACACACACACGCTCTAATATGGGGATTATTAATTGACAAAACGAGTTTGACGCGGCTTTGATAGATGTGCAGAACAGAGCAGCAGGCAGACCTAATCACGCCAGCCCTAAATGGATTCATTATGTTGACCAGCCTGACATGCCACTCGCCCTTTTCTGCTGCTGCATTGCAGAGAAAGATGTGGAGAGGCGGAGGAGGAGGAGGAGGAGGAGGAGGAGAAGGTGGGTGGGTGGGGGCACTGAAGGCCTAATATAGCACAATGGCAGCAATAAAATCAGCTTTTGCTTTACGGCTGGACATTACAGCGAGCGCCGAGTGGAGCTCGAGTGACAGAGAGAGAGGGTTACGTACAGCTTTTAAACAGCCCCCTCCAACCCAGGCATATCAAGGCGATGGCCTATCGACCTGATTAATTACAGGTTTATCTAATGGTGGATTTTAGCTGGCTGGTGCCTAATTAGCAGGTGCATAACTCTTAGCCTTGAAAGCGCATGAGCCGGCGCTCGCTTCGATTTGCTCAGACCATCTGGATGGATTCAAATGGTTGCTCATCGTGTTGGACGCACTGTATGTACAGTTTCAATCAATCTCACTCACTCTACTAACATCTGGCAGGATTTTTGAGAAAGTAAAATACTTCCCATCAAGTATTTCTGGATAAATTGTGCGTAGAGTTTTCAAATTTTCTGTGCGCGTTGGTTGGATTCATACCAATAGGACGGTTTGTTCCAACAGTCCGAAAGGTCTATTAGTGACTATAGGTTTATGTGTGTCAAGGTGTGTGTGGTTGCGAGCCTGGCTGATGTCAGTCAGGTTTGTCGACCTTCCAACTGTAAAAAAAAACTTGTGTCTGTGGGACTGATGAACTCCTTCAGCTGCTCTGAAGGAATCTGTGTGGTCACAACCGAAGACACGCCTCCCCACAGACAGTCCAGAATCAACATTCTGGTTCAACATTGGTTCTATAGCACGAAGAAGTAAAGAATGACGGACGGCATGCAGGAATGGCAACATTCAACAGGGCAAACACTGAGTGCAGGCAACTGGGTTATGGCCTCATGTCAGCAGTGGAGCTATGAGGAAACGACTGCATGTTTGTGCAAATGCAATCCAAGACACACAGACACACACACACACACACACACAAAGTTAAAAGTGTTACCAGCATCCTTCTTCAAACTGAAAACAACCCAAACTCATCCACTCATCTCCAAGGAAAGTAATGTGATCGATGCTGAATATCAAACGAAACGTTTCTCAGTTTGAACTTGATCATTATCATTTCTACAAATTCTTCTCTAAACGTGGCAGCAAGAGCAGCCCGTCAGCAATGAAATGTTGTCTGTTCTCTTCCGCGCAGCTCGTCAGTTAGCTGTAGGAGGAATGAGTCGGTGAACGAGTTGAAGGAGATGACGACTCCTGAGTCCCGAGTCAGTAAAGTGACTCACGTTTTGAGTTGCGAGCGCATGACTCACACATAGTAGAAGTAGTTTACTAGTTTACAGGCAAAGCCAGGGTACACACTGGACAGTCCGTCACACAGACAGACAACCACGCATGCACAGTCACAGCGACAATTTGGAGTCGACAATTGACCTCATACATGTCACTGGACTGTGCGAACCACCATGCCACCGAGCGGCCCGCTGGAAAGACTATCTGGTGTAGTTCTGCAGCATGCTGGCCTCTCAGCCTTTGCCAATCTCCCACGATGTCCCAACTCTTGTGGAATCAGACTTGTGATTTGGTGCATAACAAAACATAAGAGGATTTCTTTTTCCTTATCTTCTGAAAGTAAGCAAACAGGCAGGGTGAGGTGGCGAAAAGACGGCTGGAATCGACCTCTATCTTTCTTTCTGCACCTCGAACACAACCGCGCTATGGAAACGCGCCCAACTCGCCCACACGGCCATGCGTCTGTCATTCAATGTATATTTCTAGGCTCCGCCCCTTTGCTAATAAACACGTTGCTGAGGAGTGGATGAACTTCACTTCGTTATTCCGCTCATCGGTTTATTGCCGTCATTAGCCGTTTGGCTCGGTGAGGCTGAGCCTTCTGCCCTTTGTTTAGGGGCCTTTCATCACGATACCATAGATCGGGCCCTCTATTTCCCAAAGGCTAATAACTTCTTGCCACAAAGCAATGAGTGGCTGGCTTTTATGGCTCTTCATACTTTTTTTTTTCTTATCAATATCCTGTTTATTTCCTGTTTCCATTATCACCGACTTCGCCTCTTTCTTAACTTCACTGGCGATAGACGCACACACACACACACACACACACACACACACACACACACACACACACACACACACACACACAGCAGCTGGTTGGCCGGAAGAACTCTATTAATAGTTTTATGGAATTTACACAGCACTTCTCCAAAAGTTGGAGCCACCGAGCCTTTTTCAAAGAGACGTAAAAAAAAACAAACCTTGGATAATAAAAAAAAACAAGGCAGGGAAACAAGGAAAAAACAAACAATCACAGCAAAGCTGCCTCAAAGAAACACCTCAGTAATTCCACCAGACGAGTTCAAAATAAAAGTGCCGCAGATTAACGGCAGAGGGGAGGACAAACGCATTAAAGGACTAGGGGCAGCCGGTGGAGTACAACGGCTGTTGTGTAAAAAGGGTTGTTTTTATTCCTTCATTTTTTCTTTTCAGATTTTGCCGTAAAAGCTGGCACCAGAGTGACGCGTTCCGTCGGAGCGCCGGAACTTCACCGTGGAAGCGGTTCCCTGTCTGCGAACGAGACAAGGCGGCTAATTGCGGTTGAGAGGCACCTGTCAAACTGAGCTGAGCAGCGCTGAGTCATGTGGAAGGGGGGGGCTCGAAAGGAAACGGAGACGTCACTTTGTGTATCGTTTGTCCCCCTCGTATGACTTTTGTCTTTTAGCCCAACATGCCAGTCAGTGGGGTCATTAGCAGTCAGAGAAACAACAGTGAACTTCATATTAGGAGGATGCTGAATGGACGGTGTAAATGACTCCAAGATGTTGACGTCAGCTCTGGAAATAACAGCCTAAAGGAAGAGACCGACTCTTACTTTTCACTGCCTCTGTGCCTTATTCTGGCCCCGCAAGAGGCTAAACAGTAAGTCAAGGATGCGATTTGATTTTACCTGGATAAGTTCCACACTTATTTTCCCAATGATTCCACCACAAAAGCCGGGAGGATTTACGGAACGGTTCCCGACCATCAGATGAGAGACCCCCTATTGGGGGAGGTGAGCAAGAGAGGCCCTTTAAGCAAACTTAGGGGGAGATCACTGAGCGAGCTGTCCAATTTAGAAGAGCACATTTCAAAGTAAAACGTGAATGAGGTTGAACTTTTTTTTTTTTTTAGAGGCGGCAGCCTTTCACGGAGTCTTGGGAAAAGAAGGAACCTGAGAGCTTTTCATCCTTCTTTGGGAGAGCATGAAAGGGGCTGCACTCGTTTTCGATCCTCGCTGTCTTTATTTGACTGTGGGACTGTTGTTCCTGTGACACGTGTTTTCAGGAAGATGTGCGATTTTGGGTAAAGTCAGCGAAGCATCCCAATCGCCACCTCGAAAGAGAATTAAGCAAGTGTGAAATTAAAGTGAGTGTGACATGCTGGAAGGGACGAGGTGCTTTTTCAAGGATCACTTGACTCATAAAGCTACAATGGAGTCCGAGTGGGTTCCATTTCAGTCACGAAGAGGTTACTGGTATGGATTCCATTTTTTTCCCCGTGATATTTGGACAGTTGATCCAGAAATTGAGTATTCCAGTCAATGGTATCACCATGGAAACAGCCTGTCTGGTAAATGTTGAAAAAAACGTTCTTCAAAAGTTGCTGGGAGAAGATCAGCGAGTGTAAACTTTTCAGCACAATCGAAAAGACAAGACGTGCCCTTTGGACAAAAGAATAATTCATTTGGCTTATCACCATGTTTTGTATATTTTAAGAGTGCAGTAAAAAATTTAGTAACGGCCTACAAATTGGACCCCCCGAATGGAGTGCAGGTCTCCAAACACCCAGAGCTCCTTGAAAACCGTCTGCTGTCGATGATGCATCACCTAATGGTGGATTAGACGGTTCGACGAGGCAAATTCGGACAAAGAAAAAAAACAAAACGCAGGATTTTGAGGAAAAATCTTCTTGTTCAACCTACTTTCATCACAAGGTTTGGGTATGGCTTCCAGTCGGAAAACGTCACGGAAACGACTCACACAGACGGGTGTAACCCCGGAATCGTGAGCCGAGTGGGAACACGGCAGTTTCTCCCATTCTGTAGGATTTAACTGTATGATTTAAGACCAAAACAAAGTTCGAGCTTCCTTTGGTGGGTTTTTTTTTTTTCGCATCAGCATGTGCCGTTTGAATCATCAACACATTTTCAGGCATTGCCATTACACGGCCCAATTAATGACTTATGAGTGAATGTGTATGTGTGTTTGCGGGAGGGGGGGTTGCGGCGGAGTGCAACCGTTTCTCCGGTGAAATGCACCGATAAAATTTACAAAGTGAGCAATAATGGATGAGTAGTTTTTACTGGGTGATTAGGCTAATGTGCTTTTAATTGGCAGGAGGGAGCCGCTTTTGTTAAGGTTTGCAGAATCGGTTGCGCGTCGGGGTGGACGGGAGACATCTGAGCGCCACGTTTCTTTTTTTTTTTTTTCGCGAACAAATGATGAAAAAGGTGCCGTGCGGAAAAAGGCCGCAGGTACACTCATCATTTCAGGGTGAGTTTGGGAGGCCATTAGTTTTTATTGCCTCCTTTTTTTTTTTCTTTTTTATCAGGCACATTTTCTCCCAGCAGGTTTGTTTCTTTTAACTCCCCAAATCACCCTTCACTTCTAATATATTAACGAGAGTAAACACAACATTACCGCTCACTCGCACCGCGTTCCAGCAAGCGCTCAGTTTGGATTAAATGTGAGTGGCTCCACTTAGTAGTTGTTTTTCTTGTGCGAAAATCACATGGTCTGAGCTGATCTGCTCCTGAGCTGGGAGGGAAAAAAAAGCAGGTAAAGGAAAAGATGACTTCACACAGATGCTTCCGTTTCACAGATTATGCGAATGATCTAAATTAACTGAGGCCTGCAACGCATTAGGATTTTGCCTAATATTGGATCAGCCTTGTAGTGTATTAATGCTGTGATTGTTGGCACAGTTCTGACCTTTCAGGCTTGCTGCACTTGAAATTGCATCGACAGCGCATGTCGTGGGCCATTTCTCAATACCCGTACTTGTCTGTACTTGCGTTCTCCCAGACCTGTGAAATGTCATCAGTCAGCTCCCATGTCCTGTTCCAATACACAAGTTCGCATTTCGGCAAGTACGGTCAGATACCCAGATGTGAACTTGCCACGCCCATTTTACCGAGGATGCATCGGATGGTGACTCGTGTGGACTCGGACAGCCATGTATCCCAGAATGCATTTCACTACAACCAGCGATGGCGGAGGAGCGAACACACATCTGTAAGCAGTCATTTAAAAAAAAACAAAAACGAGTAAGGTGTTTGTTTTATATAGTTATTATTTTATTTTTATTAAAATTTACAACATAAAATAAACATTTCTGGGAAAATCACCGGCGGCAGTGAAGGAAGTGACGTCACGAGTACGCTGCCGTTCCAGTTGTCGAAAAACCTACAGCGAACTCCCGTCCTTGGGAAGTTTCCAAGTTTCCAAGTCCGAGCTTCAGTAGTTCGGGAGTCCGCACTCAGCGTACTTGGTATTGAGAAATGGCCATGTTGCTCTTTCAGGAAGTCACCGCCCTTGTGTGTGTTTACTTGCAAGTTCCCAGTGGTTGAGAGAGAGAGGTAAAACGTGTGCATCGCCTCGTTACTGAAACTATGCTACAAGCCTTTAATGTGAAACATGTAGCAGCAAGCAAGGGCACTGGCGTTAAAGACCATGTTCAAGACGATGTTAGTCCTGCTACAAGCAACCGAGTCTTGGCGCTGAATTGTCTAACTTGGTGGAGTGTGGGAAGATTAAGTCTCACCTGGCCGGAACATCGGCACTTGAGCATTCTTTCTATCTTATGCTTATTCTGCTGTTGCCTAATTTTGAGGGTTGTGTAGTTGAAGTTCAGTGCAACACAAATAAAAAGTCTCAGAAGGTCTTGGAAGTCAAGCTATCCAGCTAATGAGTGGCAGACAGCAGCCCAATGACGAAACCGCAGGGCCGCGAACAAAAAGGTGTCCGAGAGGCAGCGACCGTCTGCCTAAGTCTCAGCCTTGGATGGGGAAGGAGTTCATCCCTCAAATGGACTCAAAATGAAAAGAAGCATCTCCCCTCATGACACGACAAGTCATGAGAACATCTGACCAAAGCCTTTCGAGGAGGGACACAGACGGAGAGTGAAAGAAGTCGTTCGATCTGCAGTGTGAATTTGGAGTTCATGGAGCACGTCGGCCAACACTCACAGCTCAGACGAGCTCCACAATGCACACTTGATGTTTGTTGACGATTTGGAAGAAAAAGGGGGATAGACTCCAGATGGTTACGGTCAGTGATGTGCGAGAGCACTCATGTTCTTTTCATTGACCAAAGCTGGTATCACTGATAGCGATCAGTTGCAAACGAGAACCAGGAAGTCAGTTATACTCAAGTTAAATGTAAAAAAAAAAGAAAAGACAAAGACTCTGAATTCGTTCTATGGAATAACTGGCCTAATCAAAAACCTGACAGATGTTTGTTAACACACACACAAACACACACACACACACACACACACACACACACACACACACACACCAGACATCTGGAATTTTCAATTAAAGCCCCTTTAATTTACCAGGAAGTAAGTCACCAAAACAATGTGGCTGTTCTTCAAGATGTACACTCCTAATAAAATGTACACTAAAATTGATGTTCCTCCATTAAAAATGATTCTAAATTGACACGTTCAGTATTGGAAATATCATCAGTGGTGCCTGTACTTTTCCTCCAAACCCGTTTGTACTCGCCTTTTCTTGGGTGGACAATGAGTTCCACCAGCGGGCTAAAAATCTCCTAAGAAACCTGTACAAGCACATCCTTTAAACCCACACACTCCATTGATTACTCATTGTTGCACACATTAAAGCAAAACCTATGTCCCTTCAAACTTTTAAAGATGGCCGGATGTGAACGGTGGCTTTAGGTTTTTTTTGTTTGTTTTTTTTACTGTTTCCACATTAGGGCATGGAGCCGATAGCGCTGTGCTGTAGAAATAACCTGTTGATGGCAGCGGCCCAGAGGCCCCAAGCAATAAGAAGATAAACATCAGCTGACACAGAGCGGACAAGGCAAACAGAAGATAGAGGAACACAGGAGGAGCGGGGCGATGGGAGGCGGGCGGTGGACTTGAGCTCAGGTTACGTTGTTATTGTTTCCACTGAAGTTCATTACCTTTAAATTGACAACAAAGGTTTGACTCTTTTTTCCTAGTTTCTTAGTTTAAGTTTCTAAGAAAAAGTAAATAACTGTTGAGATAGTTCGGTGTGTTAACAGGCCCTCGAATAGCAACACTAACCAGAAAAACTACATTAAATCAATTATGGCTGTGACGTCTTCGATTTTTTTTTATTTGAGCAAAATATTGCATGACAACTGGTTTGAGACAGTGGCTGTACAATCACACTCTACATGTTTGTGAATGAGCTTGACATTGAAAGTTGTACACAAAGTTGGAATATTTACTTAACCAGTTCAAAGTAAAAATCTAAAGACAAATGGACGACTCCAAACGGGCAGATCACAAATATCTGTGATAACAAAAGCTCGTAGTTATTCCTAGATGTGGGAAATAAACACATATTGTCTCATATTGTCATTGAAACATGTTTCTAGAGCACTGCTATACAAACAATCTGAAGGATTACCGTAATAATAATCCACAAGGAAAAAACAACTATAACACCACTGTCAAATTAGTCAAGATGTATTTAGTTTTTCCACTTTCTTTTCTGTGCCGCATCACTTTACTCATACCGATTCTTTTGGGATAGAAGTAATTAATTTGCAGTTTTTGTACAGTTAAACTCTTTTCAACAGATTCAAGGCATAACTTTGAATATTTTACAGTTTACTTTTTGAGCTTTCCAACTCTCAGATCAAAATAAACCCCAAGAAACCAAGGAAGTCCCTGACTTTGAAAGACATTTAGTGATTGGTGGAGAGCATTCAGAGCCATTAAACCAGCAGCAGCAGCAGCAGCAGCCCATACTTGAGAAAATCTGTCCGAGATATGCGATGAATAGAAATGGTGAGCAGCTTTCTCCTTTAAAGAGCAACTTCACACTGAGCACAGCGACTGTTTCTCTGGTGGTGGGAGAGCAGGTGCTCTCCCAATCCCAAGGTTGTCCGATCAAAGTCCACCTTTGCCCTCCATAGTTTCCTTGCGTTCACCGTGAGAACCATGGGTGGCAGCTGTCACTATTCATAACTTAGTGTGTCTGAATGTGTGTGAGCCCATTTGGGACTGTGAGCAGTGAAGAGTGTCCTCCACAAATGAGGGCCATTTGCCGTTCGAGCACCGTTCACAGACTCTACTTTTCAAGCGGCTTACAGAGTGAATCGCTGCTTTTCATGGCCTTTTCTGAACCTCTTTCATAAAAGTGTGGATTTATGTTAGCCCACCAGAGTTCAATACATTAATTTACAGGATGTTTTGTCAATAAGCCCAAGTCTTGTAAACTCTCGTGTTTATCTGACCATTACGGGGCTTGAAAGAGTTGAGGGCAAATCCATTTTTTTTTAGCTATAAGGGTCTTCCTTGAGAGCTTCTCCTGGTTTGGCATAGCTGAAACAATGCTCAGGGTGGGGTGAGGTGGGGGGTGGGGGACCTGGTTGCATTGGAAAAAGGTACCAAGGCGATCTCTGCTGGTTCGTCTCGATGTGGAGGAATAAAGAACTCTACTCTGAGCCCCCCCAAAGTTATAACCTCCTCACCCCAGCTTGAAGCGTATGTACAGCCACCCTATGGTTGCACACTTGTTACTTCATGTATGATCACATGTGAAACAATGCAAGTACCGTATTTTCCGCATTATAAGGCGCGCCTAAAAACCTCAAATTTTCTCAAAAACTGACAGTGCGCCTTAGAATCCGGTGCGCCTTATATATGGACCGACATTGAGCCACAACAGGTCTCGCAACTACGGTAAGCAGCTGCCAACTTCAAGCGCGCGGCTCATGCTGGGATATATGACTGCGCGAGGCGGTGGCGACTGAGCAGCACCAGCGTGAGCGCTGCCCGTGGCCAGACAGGGGGTGAGCAGTTTAAACTCAAGGCAATCATTCATGCAGTGGAACACGGGGATGGAGCAGCAGCAAGAGAATTTAACGTTAACGAATCAAAGGTGGAGGAAGCAACAAGATGACCTGCGCCAAGTAAAGAAGACTGTTTATTCATTTTGGGACTGAACGGACTTGTCAGAACACTGGTTTGTAATCTATTAATAAAGTTTGACTAACCTATCTGACTGTTTTGTTGACATAATCCGGTGTGCCTTATAGTGCAGAAAATAGGGTAATTATGGAGATTGAAGGATATCCATATTCCACATCCCATTCTAACAGGTCTTTGGTTGCTGGAGTTAGCTGTTGGTGAAAGCCATTCCCTTGAGCTTGACTCACGTATACTCATCAGTTATATATGAACTGTTGTGAGGTCAGTCTTTCTTTGCATCCCATTGGATGATAGTAAACACATCTGCAGCAGATTGTAGAAATTTAACGTGGGCTGTCCAGAACCCTTTTAACATGGGTCAAAGAGTACACTGGATAAGTAATTGAAGTCAAGCCCTTTTTGTGGAATCCCTTGATTCCCTTGACCCTTGTCCATCCTGCTTCAACACGTATGTTGGTTTTTCTTCTGTATTTTCAACTACCATTTCCAAAATGCTTGTTTACATGAATGATTTGCCACACTGGCATTAGGTGGAAAGATGAGTTGTCTTACGTCTGTTGTGATGAATTCCACAATTTCCTCTGGGATCAATAATGTTTGTGCACATCGATCGGTCCGCATAAAGTTAGTGAAACAGCAGTGAGAAATGAAGAGATTGGCTAATTAATGATATTTGAATAATAGGAGAAGTCAAATAAGAGTGATTCTTTTCAAGTTTTCTGTGGCAGGGCGGTTTCGTAAAGTAGTTCAGTGAAAATTATTGATAGAACTTTGCAGGATGGATGAATGCGAAAGGCGTGGGGTTCCATCGAACCCTCTTTGAGGTATAAGTCTCCTTTTGTTGTTTTCTAAAAATAAATAAATAAATGAACCAAAACAAAATGTGAATTTTTAATGAACACCAAAGGATTTTTGAGGTTAAATCAATGCCGGGTGAAGACCAAGGAGGCCATTTACGGAGGATTTGTGGACTTGTTTGGAGCCATTAACCGTAAATCTGCCTGTGTCAAGGACTCGCACCAAGGTTCTGATAACTCATTTTAATTAAGTCTCATGAAACATGTATTTGAAAACTGTTCTGTTTAGGGGCACAAAGTGTGAGTGTAGAAAATGAATGAGGAAAATGGAGAGACGGAGGAAGTAGAAATGTAACACAGGAGGCACAGCTGACGAGTTATGATGTGTGCTGTCGTGAGTCATCACTCAATATGTCACACAGACAAAAACCTGGGTGAAACTCACTCTTGTCATGACAACCAAGGTCCTACACAGTTGCTGTACTTGCCATTAATCAACTGTGTGAACATGTGTAGTCGTGTGCTAATGCTAATATTTATATCTGGGAATGAATGTTGGAACAAAGGGTGCTTGACCTTCTCTTGTGCTTAATTGCAGCTTTTTATGAAGCTGAGTCACAAGTTGGATGTTATTCATTGAAAGAGATGCTGACAATAAGGATAGACAGAAAATGTGGAGTTTTTACTAAAATTAGTGGCGGGACTTTAAAAACAATCCATCAAAACATGAGTTTTAATAAATTCCTCACAGTCAATCACAATATATATGAACGTAAGCGGTGTTAAGTCTGCTGCAAAGTGGCAGTGAGCTTGTTAGTTGAGGTGTATACATTTTTTTTTTTTTACTGAATCCTGACATATGAGCTGGTGTGGGATGGCGACAGTGCTTGATTGTACGAGGTCAAAAGCCGTCTTTTAACGCCCACACTCACTACTACATGTTTCGCTTTCAAATGATTCAGAGGAATTGAATTGGTTCGGTGAGACGGGGTTTCTTTGTTGCTTATGTTACACCTAACCTTGGTCCGAACTATACCTCCCATCTGACTTTCTACAAATACAAACTCTATTTTCTTGACCATGTGACATGGTTCTATGTGTTTCGCCTCAGTCTGTGGTGAGGCCTCCGATACGTCGGCATGATCTGGATACAAAACTAACTCAGGTGTGCTGAGAAATAATACATGTACAGTAAATTGTGTTGGTTGTCCCACAAAAGTCCCACTCTGACAGTTGACATGCCTTTGCAGGTTAAACTATCTTAGCACTCTGTCGCTTATTGAAGTCATATAATAGGCTTGTCGTCCTCAGATCTTTGCTTCAGACTGCAGCTGTGAGGTGGGAACAATTGAGGTGATGACTGAGTCACTGCCATTTCACTCTGATGTGCATGTTGTAAGAGAGGTAAGAGAGAGAGCGATGGAAGTGATTGATGGCTGATCTTTACCAGGATGAAGTAAAGCTAACTTAATAGAGCCAACATTATGAATCACATGATAATTGTAGCTTCATTGTGCAGGTCCCTGGATTTTTGGGGCGGTCCGTTTAACATTGGAAACTCAAGCCTTCGAAACACATTGCTAATGACACTGAACAAACATCTTGTCTGTGTCATCTGTATTCAGAAAGGAATCTCCAGAATAGAGTCAGTGTAAGACTCCAGTAAAGAGTTTTTCTTACCGTCTGTCGTTTTATTTTGTATTCCACTTTAGTTTTTTGTTTTTTTTTTCTTTTTTGTGTGCAATTGTGTCTCCAAGCTTAGTGATGGTTTATTGAAGTGGGATCTTTGGAGCAGAACTGAGGGGTTTTTCACTGCGGAGATTGACTCCTATTGTTAATGTTATCCTAATATTTAGGTTTGACTCCGAAATACGAAAAAAAAAAAAAAAATGATTTCACTGACTGCCAAAGCCTCTGGAGTTCAGTTTGAATGGTAGAAATGCACCAAAGCCCCTGCAGCAGTTCTGCTGACTGAATTTCTTATTGTGGAGAGAGGGGGTCAAAGGAGAACGGCCAAGCGGCACGAAGCTGACAGAAAAGCTACCTTCATTCAGAAAAAAAAAGCCTGCAGTTTAACCATGTTGAATGGATGAAAAATACTGGAAATAAACTTGGGATTGGCTTCAGCAAAAGACCATGCAAAGGTCCAAAAGCACAGAATTAATCGGCAAAAGAAGAAAACCATGGTTCCACTCAACTTGCGGTGTCATTTGATGACGCAGTCCATAGCATGGAACAGGTCTCCAATAGAAGATGAGTGTCAGAGAAAGAGATGTTATAGCTCTGAAGGTGACTTCCATTGGCTCCCGAACACACTGCAATCGATTTGAGCAGAGCACGGAGGGATGTTTCTGACAGGAGCCCAGCAGTGTGAACAGAGAGCTTTGGAAATCCGAAAGAAAGTGAACGCGATACTAAAAGTCAACTCGCTTCCGAAATCTCAGAGGAAGAGTCTGCAGGACTCAGTGGCCCGAGGAACGACGGCCGTCAGAGAGCAAATGAGCCCGGAGCCTGGATTAGTATGCCGTTCCTCGGTGCGGTGCTCAGCAAGCAGCAGCGGCATCAAAGTCATCGAGAGAATCTGAACCTGCGTAGAACTCCATGGCAGCCATCCAGTTGTTGAAATACTTCAGTCAGAGTCCAGGTGGTGTGCTGACAAACTGACACGTGGGCCCCTTGGGGGCCCCAGCATGAAACAGTATGTACATTAGAACTATGTCTCCAGGAAAACGTTGGCAACGTACATCCCAGCAAACTATGTTTCTTTTGAAATTGTTCGAACCAAAAATGTTCATGGTTACCTTTTCTTTCTTTTTTAAACCAGTGATGCGTTCACTGTAAACTCAGCGATGTGGTTATTCTGTATTTTTACTGTGCGTAAATAGCAAGACTCCAATTTTTCAAAGGTTGTTACACCGATTAACATTCAATGTTTTCTTGGATATGTTTCCAGTGAAACTTTGTAGTACATATGCAAAACCTGTAGGTGGCACATGCATGCAAAGACAGGCCAATGATAGCAAAGGAACAAATGACAAAAAGTGGACACTAAGCAAATGAGAAATCAAATGAGGACATAGTACACACAAACATGACATTAGTTATAAACCACAAATTAATGCAGATTTATGACAATATGGAACTTGTACTTTGGAGCTTGTTTACTTTAAAACGTATGAGAAAGCCAAAAAAAAACCCTGTTTTGATGGAATTAGTGAACACTTGTCAGCCACATTAGCTTTGCCCACAGACAGGATAGGAAAAGGTGAATTCATCCATTCTGTAGTCTGATTCAAATGATTTCTCCAAGCGCATCAGCCAGGAAAAAAATGTATTAAATTCAGTCTAAATTTGCAAGGAATTCCTTGTGGAAGTGATGTGCATCAGCAGCTGCACATACCTCTGCAGTGATCACTGTACACCACGTAGTTTTAGTTGGAATTATGTTCTTTTATTTACCTATTACTTTGAATTCCTGCATGTTCGTTAATTGGATTAAAATGGTATTTTACTTCTCCAATCAAAGAATAATCTTACAGTCATATTTGAATGTGCGGTGCAGAGCTCTGGGTCATTTTCTCCCGAGCAACCAGACAAAAAGTACCATCTTGCACTCAGCTGAGAAAAGACACCTTAACTATCCCTCTGTTTATTATCCTCCTCGTTCCTTGGGCCGGTCCCATCATCTCATCTCCCATTGGCAGGGGCTCATTCGAATCATGGCCTGATCAATGTCCAAAGTCCTGATTGGCCTTTCCCAAATGTCCTGCAGCATTCCCCCACTCCTAACAACAAGTTACCGATCACTTCCCCCAAACTCCTAGAAGGGGTCACAAGTCGCCACCTAAAGTTGGGGATTTTGTGTCTGGCATCTCCAGTTACTGCAAAACTGCTTAGTCACCTGAAAGAGATTATAAACACCAACAGGAAGGAGACCAGAGAACAAAGAACAGAGCAGTGTGGAGAGACACTAATCAATGGAGTGGAAGGGGGGCTCCAGACCCCCACCCTAAAGTCAACTGAAAAAAACTTCTGCCACATCCTGTTACTTACTGAAAGCACTCACAAACTCTAACCTACGATGAACTTTTCACCCTCACTCTAGCAAATAATAAGTACAGATTTGGCTATTGTAAATAGTTAGATGACTAATTTCCTTCATTTTACACACAGTGTCGATACGTTTCGTTTACCTTTAGCCTTGTCGTACACCGAGCATTCCCTCTTTCTGCTCGTCACAAATAAAGCCGGGTATTATCCAACTGCTCAGCCGTGACATTGTGAACCACTGTGATATTGTGAAAGTTGACCAAGGGCTATTGCTACTGCATGCATAGTGAGAAGTTCACAAGATTTTATTATTTTTATTTTCCCCTTGAAAGTTTCGATCGACTTGTTTGGGCCGGTGAAAGGGATTTTTAGAGAAACCATCTCCTTATCTCCGTCCCTCACACTGATACGATCTTCATTGTGGTACAGATTGTAAAATCCCCACAGGACAGCGTCTCGAAACAATTTTGACTTGACACCCAACCAGACTCCCCTTTGTGGCTCCCGTTGGGCCAAACGCGGGGGAACGTGTGCAACAGGAGAAAAATCAAACTTAAAAATTCCACAAATCAATAAAAGCTTCTCCAAAAACACAATAAATGCGTGTTTCTCACCATCTCTGGCTATTTTAGACCAACTGTGTGGCTTAAAAAAAAAAAACATTTCCATTTTTATTTTATGGTGAAGATTAAAGTTGAAGATTAAAGTAAAGTGACAGAAATCCTCTCTGCATAACTACTATGTAACAAATAATGCTATTTTGCAATCTTGATAGATATCACATGTGCAAAGTAGTAAAAGCAGGGATGTTTGCTTTTATTCCTTATTGAAACCCGCAGTAATGACCCCTTTTCTACTCTTTTCTCCGGCTCGAAACTTTTCCATTGCGCGTGACCTCACATGACTCTCGGAGCTGCACTCAGAATCCGCTCTCAGCTTTTTGAGTGCATGCGTTTGCTAGACAGCCCCCCCCCCCCCCACCCCTTTTATTGGTTTTCACACCGGTTACTGCCCACACTCGTGCTTGGTTAACAATCTGAATCCAAGTCCGCTTTTCATCACTCAGGGGAGAGCTTGGGTTTCTAACCCCGCCTCCCCCCTTTTGAGGTGAATTTTGCAGAATGATGCTTTACGCATCCTGAATCCTGCGGCTAACTTCCTGGAGAACTGATTTGATCGACAGGTTGAGCGCTGACATTTTTGATTGACAAAGGCTTGGGGGACTTATTAATTTTATCAGTTGGGGGTCCCGACTTCCTAAATATTTAGCCCTGTGAAAATCTGCATAGATATTACCATCCTTCCAGGTTTCTTCCAGTAGAATATTAGTCCAAGCACAATCATCAGATTGACACATGATTTTAGTTTTGTTCAACACACACACACACACACACACACACACACACACACACACACACACACACACACACACACACCAAATTCCAAAAAAACACATTGAGTCCAAAAACATGCCAAGAAAATTGGGAACCAATGAGGTAAAAATACAAGTCGCTATATAGCAAAGACAGTTTGACAGCCATCAAAACGTGCAGCAGAGAACAAGCTTAACCAGAGAAGTGTGTGAAGGTTACATGGGAAAGACAGACACGGTTTCTCCACCGAACCACGACAAGCATGTGTGTTTCTGCACGGACACGCTCCCATTCTGGGCCTTGATTGGAGCCTGTGGAAGCCTTCGCCCCCCCAGAGGAACCAACCGTCTTTGCCGCAATAACAAACGTTCACGGGCCGCATTTCGAGTCTATTCGGAACTTTTGATTTAAGAAAGAATGGAGCGTGACTTCACCACCACCTGAAAACGTCACCCAAAATGCCCCAGTTCCAACCGGAGCCCCTTTCCCACAAGGCAGCATTACAAAACACCGCATCACATCATCACACATGGCGTCCAGCGGATCCTAAATGGATGTGCCACGTCTAGTTTCACTCTCCAGGTGCGATAAAGTTTAGCTGTCAGAGAAACGTCGAGAGTCCTCGTTCTGCTTCAGCATTTCCCTCGCTGCAGCAGCTCCAGTACGCTGTCCCGAACTCCAGTCGCTTGTCGACAGTGAGAAATGTAGAACGGGAGTCGA
Organism: Malacoctenus gilli; assembly: GCA_032164315.1. Taxonomy (NCBI): domain Eukaryota; kingdom Metazoa; phylum Chordata; class Actinopteri; order Blenniiformes; family Labrisomidae; genus Malacoctenus; species Malacoctenus gilli. The sequence goes on from JASSRZ010000049.1 coordinate 218,529, forward strand.
CCCATCCCTTATTTTATTCCTTTTTCACTAAATGTCTCCCAGGTTCAGGAAAATATCACAGCGCAATTCACACAAATCAACCTTCTACGTCTTGGAGGGCTTCAGCCCCACCCCACACTCGCCTTCGTTTCCACGCCGATAGACATGACATTTGAGTTGAGTTTATGAGTGGCTGCGGGTTGAAGCGCTGACCTGATCTGTGCAGACACCTGTAACAGCCCGCGACTGGTGTCAGACCTTGAATTTACACCCTCGCGGTGATGCTACGAGTCAAGCGCCGGGCTTTGAGGGAAATAAAAGTGGAAATGAAAGTGGATGGTTGGAGACAGAGAGAGAGAGAGAGAGAGAAAAAAAGAAAGATAGAGAGAGCGAGGGGGCAAGAAACGACCGGGCTGTTTTGTCAGGAGCTGTCCAAGGTGTCCCATGATAGATTTTCTCCTGACTAAAAATTGAGACGGGGAACCAAAACCGTAGATCTCTCTGTACTTCGTCGTGTTGCTTGCGACATTGTGCAGCGATGCACGATTTACATTTGGACTAAATCTCAGACGGAGCCGCGTGTTTGGAAAGCAGCTGCGGCCCGCGAGAACAACAAGGTGACGGTAACTGCTTGTTTACCCTCTTCTACCAGGTTTGTTTGGAAACCTGCAAATCAGCTTAATTAGCAGATGTGCGTGCATCTGTCTCGGCGAATCGCTCCCAGTGGAAACTCAATATTACGCCTCCATATATTATTGTGTGAGGGATTTAGGTTGGAGACGGCGTAGCGTATGTGATCGTTTCAAGTTCATGGCAAGAAAGGAGGGCCGACTCGTTGAAGAATTGGTTAAAGGGGCCGTGACATGAAAATTCACTTTTCTGCCATGCACTGGTGAGGCCATGTCAACGTCAAAAGTGAGTATCAAAGTCCCTGTTCATGGATTGTCAGCTATCGGTCTTTGTTCAGAAACGGTCCAATCAGAGAACAGCATTTCTTTCTACGAAGATTCGCATGCTACATATATTATTTTCTTCGATGAGGGCACGCTGTCAAGCAAACAGCTCGCCTCCCTCAACACTCAGTTGAAGTTGGGGTTTGTGAAGAACTACTGCCATTAGACAGCACCTAAAAAATTGAATTGGAAACGGACCTTGACACAACAGTCGCACCGAATTTCATAACTAGAAGCTCACTGAAGACCATATGTGACAGTTCAGTTGGAGGCAGGGTCACAAGTTGTAAAAAGAAGTGGTAACTTGAGTTCCTAAAGGCTGACTCACTGGCTTATACCAGCAAAAACAACAGACTTTTGTGAAACTTTTAAGCTGATGTTAACACTGTTGAATTGGGAAAAAAAAGGTTCCTTTTTATCCAGATCTGGCATCCCCAGATCACTTAGAGAAGATAACACGCAACTATGTCTGTCATATGACTTTGGGATAACGTAGCTTCATACTGTTGTTAAACATCACTTTTGCGATACCATGTAAGTGACATGCACTAAAAGTTCTGACAGTGAAAATGATCAAATGTGCCATTTACAGCCCCTACTAGAAACAAATAAAAACATTTTCATGATATGAAATTGATCCAATTGGTGTTCTATGGAATTTCTTACGGTCCATGCACACACAGCCATTGGAAAGATGTATTCCAGGTAACAGAAATGAAAACTTTTCGAGGTGATGTTTGAATGTTGGATGTGCGTGTTTCTGTGGTTCAGGTTCCTTTGCTTCCTTGTATTGTGTGTGGCTCTGTGATGAACTGGCGTATGCTGCAATTTACTGTATGTTCACCAGGAAAAGGCTGTAGCCCTTTCATAAGCCAGAGAGAGACAGAGAGACAGACAGAGAGAATGAGAGAATATGAGAGGGGGAGGGAGAGGGAGGGAGGGAGAGAGAGAGAGAGAGAGGGGAGAGGTGAATTGGTTTGGTCCCTTCATAGCAAGTTCTTTAGGCATGGTTCACACTGAACCTGAAGGAAGAGCATCAAATGTCTCTGGATTGGAGTCTTCTTCGTGACTGCAGCCTAATAAGAATGTTTTTCAGCTCTTTTGAATGTGCGGTTACAAAAACCCCTAATAAAGTTCAGGTCAGGATTCCATCAGACCCACTCCAAAATATTATTTCGTGAGTCATCCCAAGGCGGCTTAGGCCGAGGATCATTGTCTTTTGGCATAGCCCAGCCGATTTATCACGCAGACTGCTGACCGTCTGACATCAAGCCCTAAAATTTTCTACAGGACGACAGCTCACCTGAGCTCAATCAGCGGCGTTGTGGCTGCAAAGCTGCCTAACAAATTTGGACTTCGTCTTCCATGCCTCGTATGTACAGTGTTTGTCGTAAGCTGGGGACCGAAGGCCTGAACTGTCACTCAGCCTACGATTGCAGCGCTCCACTGATGGATGCCGCTCTTGAGGAAGTCAGCCGACACTGTAAACGCCATATTGACAGTTCATTAGGCCATGTGTCAGCCTGCCTCTCTGTCATCCTCACCTTCCCCCAGATGGAACTGTGTGTACTCGCTCTTCCCGGGCCCTCTGTGTCAACACCGCATCTTTAACACTCGGTTGAGCTGTCACTCAAGTTGTACAACCCAGCCAATGTGTGTGTGGGTGTGGAAATGGAGCGTTGCGTCATGACGGATGGACTTTAGGACAGCACGACAAAGGACAAGGGAATGGTAATGCTGATTGAAGGCTGTGGACATGTGATTACAGGCGGATCTGAAGTTTAGCAGTTTGGTGTTATATGAACGGTGTAATTATCAGGGTCAGAACTGATGTAATTGGAAGGCCACATAGACAATAGATAGGAGCAATAGGTTTCAGTTAATACTTGCGCATGTCAGTGTAATCGCAAGGGTTTAGTTGTAAAAGCCTAACTGCTGTAGGTGCTCGCGGCTCTGGCACCTCAAGATTTTCACAGTCAGTGCTCAATCTCAAATGGTCAGCTGATAGGAAGCAATCAGACGTTAAAATCAGGGTCTAATTTGCTCAAATGACATAAAATGGTTAGAAAAAAGCCCACTAATATTCAATTATTATCAGTTTTGCTGATGCACGTTGAAGAATTCAGTCGAAGGCAACACATAAACGTATTCATTACCAGTAAAATGTGTTCCTTATGGACAATATTAAAGCTCACCTCCACCTGGAATTCCTGATTTTCCACTCAGTATCACATTGGCCTGATTTCTCCCAGCCCGAGCCACCGTCTGATTAAAGGGGGCCACCCGGCCACTGATTAGATCACTGCCTCCATCCCTCCTTCCAAATGTGGCATATTCAATCACGTCCATGTTCCCATCCACAGCCACCGGCAGATGAGTGCAAAGCTTCCAGCTGCTGATTACGGCTACCTTTGAAATGAATCTCCGCTAATTGCATCCACAAGAGCCAGTTAGCGACTGTGGCATGAGAACCGAAGGCCGATGTCAACTCGAGGGAGTGCGGAGGGGAACTCAAGCCACTCGAAAATGCATGGAAAAGAAACACTTGTGGATCAGTGGAGATTACAGAAATGTCCATCTGTTGTTCAGTGATTTCTTTTGGGACCATTTCATCACTACTGACTCAGGAGGAACTATTAAAGTGGAAAACCCTCAAGTCAAGTACAGCTAACACGATCCTATTTGGTGTCTTCTTGGCAGAGGTTTTAAGTGTGCCAAGTTGAGCTTGAAATGTAAATGATTGGAAATGAAGCAACTCATGATTAATGAAAATCAAACATTGAGAATGAATAAACACAGTGGTAGAATGGGTAGCATGTACAACCAGTGTACTTATGGATGCATACTGTTGGAATTCTGTTCTCTTATTTACATATTACCCAGAATTCCTGTGTGTTCGTGAATTGGAATAAAATGGAGTCTTTGATCAATTTCAAGAAAAAGAGGATTTTACTTCTCCAATCAAAGAATAATCTTACAGTCAGATTTTAATGTGCAGTGCAGAGCTCTGGGTC
>JASSRZ010000049.1:242201-264653 GCA_032164315.1 Malacoctenus gilli
ACTGTCAGGTCTTGAATCAATGTGGATTAACTTTAGGATCAAAGGCAAGGTTCTTTTGACTAGAAGGTTTTTTTCACGTTTGAGGTCAACCTCTGTGAAGATACCTGGAGGACAAATCCAATTCCTGGATTTAATTTGGACAATGTGATTTGTTGACAAACCAAAGTTGAATTGTATTGGAGTTAAGATTGCAGCAGAGTTAAGAGCCAAGTGATAAAACTGCTACTCAAAATGAATTATTTCATTTGTCAAAATTTTTTCACATTAGAAATTTGCAACTCAAAATGCCCTGAAATGAAAGTGTTTTGTAGATTATTCCTTTGTTGGCACAGCTGTTTTTGTTGAAAGCCTTCTTCAGGCATTTGTGGGATGAGCAGGAGAGATGGATATGTGGGTTGTGGCCATGGCAGGTCGGCCAAATCTTATCTGCCATTGACCTTTGTTTATTTACTCTCCCAAGAGCAGACACACCTACTCCTGACCAAGAAAATAAAACCATTGTTAAGAAGCAGGAAGAATGTGTCAGTGAACACTTAGGACACAAAAACGAGTGAGACAATGCAGTCGTCGTACATTTCCATGTCTGTGTGGAAACAATCACCGTAATGAGACCAGGTATGAACATCAAGGGGACACATGAAAGGCCAAAAACATGAAATGCAAGAAAATATGAAGACAATGACAATAGGAAACAGCTATCACATCCATAGACCTGCACAAACACACCCGAAAAAAAATAGACAGAAAAAAGAGGAACATGACGGGATGTCAACAAAAAGAAGAACTTTTTCATGTTTTTACAGCAGGTTGGGACTGACGAGCTCAACGTGAAGAGGACGAAAACAAATGGAGACAGGTTGATGAAAAAAAATGACAATTTTCGTACCAAGAAAATCGTGAAGATCGCCACAGTAGTGGGAGTTTGAGCAGCTGCCTCAACCTGGACCCTCCTGATAAGTTGTCTACATGTATCAGAGGACTAAACACCACATATTTAGGTTTGTGTGTGAACATGTATAACTGGGAGGCCCCTGTGTGTTACTCAGACTCACACAAACTGGGGCTCGTACGCAACATCAGGACTCGCAGCGGGTTTAAACAGAACCAGGTCAGAGAGGAAGAAAGCGAGAGAGGGAGAGAGAGAGAGAGAGAGAGAGAGAGTGCTGGAGATAGAACATGCGGGACAGGAAGGCTCAGGCGGGTGTCCAACCTCTGGGGTATGAACCAAAAGAGGCATCGGGAAGCTCTCGCTTTGCCTGAGGAAGGAGGGGAAAGTGACCCGACGGAGGGAAAGAAACAGAAACACGAGGGAACGGGGACAGTTTGGAGCGGGGACGCAGAGCGGTGAGACATACGGAGGAGACAGGATGGCAGACACGTGGATCTAATGCTGCAAGCCCCCTCGTTTCAAACGTTCACAGCTGGCAGAGCGATCCCTCGCCGTGGCAGCGTGGAGGCAGGAGCCAACGCGTCGGCGCCGATGCACAAATTCAGTGTATCCTTTCGCAAATTGGGTCGACTTACAGTGACGGGCTCGCGCCCGGACCGGTGACGCGACCGGATCGGTCTCTCCTGATCCTTTAAGGTCAACGACTGCTCTGCATTGCGTGCGCCATACAACAGGTGTTCAGTGGAGCGGCTCTGCCCACGTCGCGTGTTCATGGCTTTGGCCGCTCGGTGCAATATGTCATCATCAGCAGTCGTTGCTGCTCCAGACGTTTACACAGAAAAAAAATGCCCGATTCAAGCCAAACCGAGCAGCTTTTGCCTCCAAAAATGTGATTAAAAAATGATCATATAGGTCGACCAGGCATCACTCTTTCGTTGAAAGTTTAGAAATAATTATTCCATTTGAAAGAGGAGGGGGGTTTTCTTCCACAAGGTGAAATGATTTCAAACCCCACTGAATCTATTGTGCAGCCCAAAGAATTTTACATGTCCTCTTCAATCGTCAGTACTTTGAATGACTGCCGCTATCAATATGTCCCCCATCCGATGGCATCAATAGGTCAGCGACGAGCGCCGGGGGAGACCGTTCGCTTCAGCACAAAACAGATGTCCCCAAAAGAACCCCCCCCCCACACACACACACACAGACACACACACGAGTTAAACGGAGGCAGAAAAAGAGAGGGAGGGAGAGGGAGACATGCTCACTCCCCATGAAAGTGAGGCTGATGTGTGCATACCTTTACATAATCACATCACACAGCCAGCTGAGCCACAGCCCCGGTTGCTGCATCGATGAGAAACAATGGGGACGAAGACGGACGAGATCCGCGCGGGCGAACCGCGGACCGGAGCCGCGAGAAACTAAAGGGACGAACGCGTTCGTCACCCGGCAGCGGCACAAACGGCGGCTCCGTGTGTTTGTTTCTTTAATGAAGAAAAAGGGAGCGAAGGAAGGAGGAGTGGGGATGGGAACAGGGCCAGCGGTCAGTACGCGACCTTGTTCTGGTCCAAATAGATAGTTCTGTCACCCGCCGCCTCCGTGCGCACTCACGTGCTTTTTGCCGTGCGCACACGAGCGGCGTCGTCCCCGTGTCCTAGGGCCACCTCTCGCCTCCAGCTCCCCCTTCCTGTCCCCCTCTCCTTCCAGGTCCTCCTGTTCAGGATGTCTGAGTCGGAGCAAGCGCGGACGAAGCGAAAGTCGATATGCTTTGCTCGATAACAGTCGTCTCCGCGCTCGTGTGGGGCCGCTGGAAGGCTCGGCTTGATGGAGAATTGATGCAATAAATGGCGGGAGAGGCGCTTCTGTCAATTGGCTGATGACGCGGCTCCCGCGCTCCCGCCGCCCCCCATGAAGTGCGGGGTCTCAATCGGAACACGACTGAGAGTGTTCGCTCATCTCAGAGGGAGAAGGCGCTTCTCACACTTCTGTCCTTCACGGAAATCATCCGAAACAGTGTCGTTCATGCATTGCTTGTATTTCTTCCTTCAAACACAGAACATGGCCACAAAACAATGCAAAACAGAATCGAGAATCTCACAGTGAAACTAAATACAAGTTAGGAAATGACCACAAGCAGATGCAATCTAATCAAAGACGTCGGAACGGAGAACGCAGTGATGCGAATGAGCAGAAAAGGGGTTGCTGAGTAACAAAGTCAAAGGTACAAGCGCAATACAACAATTCCCGAGGACCAACCCACCTCAAACCTTTTCGAGGCACCAAATGATGAACTTTCCAACCCGGCAACATCCCATCAACCCTTCAGGCAGCACCAAAAATATAGCTATCTGTAAAAAGTACAAAAAATATTTGAATCATCGTCACCAGTAGACCTCAAAAATCCAAGATGGCAGCAGCCGTCCTCTCTTTGAAACACAGCCTCGCTTCGTCGTTTTGTCCGACGTCTATCAGCAAAGTGGAACAAAGCCAATGGAAAAAACGAGATGTACGCCAAATGTACGGACGCATGTCTTTGGAGCAACGCTGTAACGTCTGTCAACCAGACTCGGTTGTCGTGGTGATGTTGTCTTGACTCTTTACAGGATGGCCACATGGCTCTGATTTTAAGTCGGTAGTTCGGATACACCGATTGGATTTTGCGGAGTTGTATGCTCTTGGGGAATTCGAGGGGGCTTTTGAGTACTTTTCAGTTCCATTCAACACATGTATCATCGCTAAATCCTCTGAATCTAATTGCTTCCTTTCCCTTCTTTCCTGTTTCCTCATTCCCGTGCATTTGAGAGGACAAATGTTAACGTCCAATGGTGGCACCAGTTGCCGTCTTCCATCAGATGTACTGAAAAGCCGCTCGGGTCAAAAATAAAATCCCCCCTCAAGAAAACAGAAGATGGGTCTTTTAGTGAGAGCATGACACAGACTCTTGGCTTCACCTAAATCACGGCAGATTAGGGCTCCATTTGATTCCTCCCTCACATCACATTAAGGGTCCCTGGATGAACGTTTGCCTGCCGCCTGCCAAGGTCCCGCTCCCTAATCCCCTCCTCAAAAATGTAACCTCACCTCACCCGCGAGAGATCAACGCGGCGACGGCGCATGGTGGATATTACCCTCCAACCGCCGAGCTGCAGAAACCTCGAAGCAAACGCAGGCGCCGTCGAGCCTCGCGCCCGCCGGCCGACTGCCCCCTGACGCGTCCCACTTTTTGGAATAAGTCACTTAGACAGTGATTATGATATAGATTCTTGGATGTGTTGTGAAGCTCCAATTAGTCCCGGTGCGCGTCTCCTATCAGATATTGCCGCGTCGTCTCCTCTTGTAATGAATTCTGTTGGTGACATTTTCATTCCTGCAACATATGTTTGGGGGAGGGGGGGGGTCGAACCCCCCGAAGGAAGAGTCACACGAACGACTTGCAGGCAGTTGTCCACGAGATACGCGTTTACTGAGATAAGAATAGAGAAAAGAACAGACACCATGTTGTGAAAAATAAAACTTGGAATAGTAACGCTAAATAAAATAGAAAAAAGAGTCTTTACACTTTGAGCCCTTGAGCAAGGCATGGAAAGTCTTACAAACTTCATGTCTTACAAGACTTGAACGAAAACATCACCACCTGAAGGATGAACATCTCACACTGATTTCAAGGTTGACTTTTTGTTTTCAAGAGTAAAATTTCACCTGTTTTATTGGCAGACTTTTATTTTACTAATACAAGGTCAAAATGACCTTACGCAATATTTCCTAAACTGGCATACAGAAAAAGAAATAAATTACAGGATTATACAACACAGTCCATTCAAATATCCTGTTCCCATGGAGACAGAGTATCTCCATCATACAGGTTAGCATTGCGATGCGGTGAAAACCGACCACTGACCACAGCCGTCGCTTTGTCTGACTGGGATGCTGTGGAGGGGCAGTCTACCATTACCCACGACAGGGACTCTGTATAACACGCCACTATCTGTTATACTTTCTGTCAAGCCCCGCCTCCACCATGATGGATTTTGCAGTTTTTTTTAATTACAAAACCCCTGTGGGAAAACTGCAAAGTGATGGTGAGTCCTATCGATTAGCAGTACAACTTCTGTCTGGGTCGCAGAGCAGCCATCTCCATGGCTCACTATGTTTTTTCCTGCCATGCTGCATCCCACCCTTGAAGGAGCATCTGCTGTTTCACCCGCTGAACATGTGCTAGAGACCCTAACAGCACGAATACGAACCCTCCGTGGACAGCAGTGTTATGCACATACCTGCTGCCCCCCCCCACTCGGCATCCCGCCTCACACGCTTCGTCTCTGATTTGAATCCCCCCCACCCCACCCCACCCGGCCTTTTGGTCTGAGCGTCTGCCTCGCCGCCGTCTCCCCCCGCTCGTAACAAGCGCCAGAAGCACGGCGTCATTACACCTGTGGCACGCGCACAAAAAAAACCCCATCATCGCCCCGCAGTCGGCCCTCGACTCCAGTTTGCGCGCTCTGCGATCGGCTGTCAGAAGTGATCCTCCGAGCATTTTTTTCTGTCTGGCCTGTATATGCTGCTCCCCCCTCCCTCCTTACTGGTAATGTATTCGAGCCCCTCCCTCCCCGCCCTCCCGCTGTCATGTTTATGCAGCGGCTGCCTTCATGGTGATTCCAGATCGCCGCTTTCTGGGTTTCTATCACAGCCGACAAAGCACAAATAAACCGGATTGTTACTCTCAGCATCAACCCCCCCCCGCCCCCCCACGTTATCATCCCTGCTTGCTCGTCCCCTCTCCTCCCAGCTCTTTCATATCTCCCTCTCTCTTTCGCGCCTTTTCATTTCCTCTGACACTTCTCTTTTCTTTGCCTTTTTTCCTTCTCCCCCCCAACATGTCCTGACCTCTCAAAGCATTTCCCAGCATGCTCCGCCTGCCGCCACCGTGCCAGAGGCTGGGATTTGGATTGGAGGGGGATGATCAAATGAAGATGATGTGCTTTGCAGGTTTTTTACCCCCCTCTAACCCACCGTGACTGCATAATACTTCACCCGCAACAGTTTCTTCGCTGCATGGCGGCTTGTTGCACTGTCGACTGAACATCTGAATAAAGAGGGGGGGGGGGGCGCCAACGTCTTAACCGGTGCACTTGAGTCAAAGAAAAAAAGGGGGGTGCTGTTAAAAAGGGCATGTCAGTGGAGGCCTCTGAGGTTGCGGAAAGCGCTGGCGAAAGGAGGAAGAGGAGGAGGCAGCGTTGGGTGAGAACGAGACCGGGGGCGAGAGTAGCGATCGTCTTCCCTTCTCTCGTTTCCACGACACACTTCATGAGTCGCCAAATTAGACGTGGAACTTATGAAAAAGAAGTCTAACAAGCAATTACCCCCCCCCCTCCCCATTTTCCCCCAAAATTCCAGAGTTGGCGTCGCCGGCCATATTAGGAGATGAATGTGTCTGGCATTTAGCTTGTTGTTTGTTCCTCAAATGAACGGAGAGACGCTTATTAGTCCCCAACGCGCTCGTACAAGAGACACACTTGAGAGCCGCAGCAGAAATTAATTAAATGGTGTGAAAGCCTCGATATGCTCTCTCTCTCTCTCTCTCGTCTTTTTTTGTTGTTGTGTAAGAATCTGTCTCTGAATTCCAAACTCCCCACCACTACTTGTTGTACTGACGGTCGAAATGCTTGATTTTACCTGCAGACATTTCTTTTTTTTTCTTGAAGAAAATGAAATGTGAAAGAAAAGAAAGTATACATTTGATTCCGGTTCACTTCTCAACCGCCCATCTCGTAGAGGTGGCAGGTGTGAGATCAGTTCCTGTTCGCACCTGCGGCCGAATGTAGAGGCTGAAAGAACTAAACATTCAGATTCATATACAAGCAGATGAAACGAGTTTGCCAGCACACTCCCTTAAAGACAGGGCGAGGAGCTCAGAGTAGAGCCACTGGAGGAACAGGAAGAGGGAAGCCTAATGCAACTTAAAGACCAAGTGTGTGCTTGTCCAAAGAGGCACACTGGACATGATGAATGGGAACTTTAAAATAGCCGTAGGCATTAATCTTTGTGTGCGTTTCTCTGATGGACTGGCACTGTTGGATGGCTGGATTGAGAACAATTTATGTATCTTACCAGAAGAGCTGTAAATAGCGAACATGCTGTATTCATGCTGAAAAACTGGAAGCGGAATGGATTGATTCCAGCTCTGTATCAATGGTTTCATTCGATTTTTTTTGTCAGCAGGCATTAGCTGCACTTCAAAAAACTGGCCTACTAGAAAGAAGCAAAATATTCCTCAATCCAGTCAATTTATCTTGTATTAAGCAAAAAAATCTCCCAATGGGGTAAGCTTTTTTTAACTTGACAAGAATTCTTAAAATAAGCACGAAGTTCTCACCTCTGACGGACTAAAATGGGTCTCAAAACTAAGCAGAAAATCTAATTTCAAGAAGGGGAGAATCTCCAATTGACCTTATTTGTGTTATTGGACTGTGGGAGGAAGCCAGAGTACCCGGAGAGAACTCATGCATGCACGGGGAGGACATGCCAACTCCACTCAGAAAGTCCCCCACCTGGGGGACATGCCCATTTCTTATTTCATTGCATTCTTAAATTATGAAGTTGTACAAATGGTCTTGCTCTTAAAATGAGGCAAATAATGTTGTTGCATTGGATTTTATTGTGAAACTTTTCTATACCCTGTTTTTGATTATTTCCAGCTCAAAAGTAGCTGGAATATCTTATTAAGAAAACATTAGCCATGCTTTCTTGAAATCAGATTTTTTTTCTCATGCAAAACATGCTTGTCAAGATTAACTTCCGCTTTGGACAAAAAATAAGACTTATTTCCTAGATACAGGCTTTTTTTACTTTCTAGAAATGTGGATTTTGCAGTGCGTTCAGTTGGAATCGCCAACACGCACGGTGGCGCAGGTGACAGCAAAGCGGGTGAACTTTCAAGTGTTGAAATGACGGCAAACGTACGGGAAAAGTCAACAATAAAATCCAGTGAAATGTCAACTGGATCGCAATATCTTTAAGGTGAACAAAAAAAAAAAAAAAGGAAAAAGAAAGAAAGAAGAGAAGGTCGAGATGAAGCAGATTCTTGACGAGGGGAGTGAAAATATAACCACACAGACACACAGACATTGGCAGTTAGAAGTAAAGTCATGACAGTATGAAAAGTGAAGCACAGAAAACAAAGGTCACGTCTAAGAGAAAAAGCTTTGAAGCGATTGAACGGTTTTGATGCCTCTGGATCCTTACACTGCTCTAGAAACTCACAGTGTGAAGAACGTGTGTGTGTGGTGGTGGTGGTGGGGGGGGGGGGTCAGCGGATACGCTTGGGGGGGGCACATACTCGTCCAAAGTACAAAATACGGAATCATAACCAAACAAGCACAGGGGGGTGTTTACAATAGATACTTGGGATGACGCACCCTTGATGGCAATGTGCAGTAAAAGTCATTAAATCAAAGCATCAGAGGAGGCAAAGGTACTTTTAAAAGCCCTTCAGGTGGCAAAAGGTTCAGAACAGGCAGAGGTCGCCAGTAGAAAAGCTCGCAGGCCCCTTTTAGATAAACTGAGGTCGCTTGGTGACTTTGCTGTGTTTGTGTGCTCCTCTGTGTTTGCTTTGGGATGGAGCGACTCCCTTGTCCACAGTGCGCCCAGCCTTCGCCCCCGCGTGAGCTGGGATCAGCTCCAACACGACCTTCAGGCGCAAAAAACACTATCATTGACTCAACTGGGTCCCAGCACTGGCGACTTGTACGACATGTGTGGGACTTTGTGTTATGAGACATACAGGAAAGCCTTCTCCGGGACAGGCAGTTCTACTTTCATCTCAATGGGCATTTATGTTTAAAAAGGTAGTTTTTTTTTTAAATGCTAGAAATAGATGCCAAACACGTCGACAGTAGGACTCCCGCCTCAGGAGTAAAAATCATTTCACAACCTTTTTTTTTTTCTTTTTCTTCTAGTTCCCTTTCGAGTCCTTTCGTTGTGGCAAGCTTTGACTGATTAATTTAATGCGAAGCACACTAAGTATGTTAGAGACTGTGACCCCAAGAGCTGAATTAAGAAATCAACGGGGGTCTGAAAATATGCAGCGCAGGAACTGTCACGGTGGAATAGTGGATGGGAGGGGATGGGGGGGGGCTTAAATTGGAGCTGCATAAACATAAAAATGCAAGACAATGTTCCTCATCAAGCGTTTGAGATTACTGTGCGTGCGCGTGTGTGTGTGGGTGTGTGTGTGTGTGTGTGTGTGAACATCGAGGTGCTCTGAAATCTCATCTGGCTGATAATATCTTGAAAACACAACAAGCCGTTTTGTTGGTTGTCTTTTTTGTCGGCACTAAACGAAGTTAAACAGGTCACTACCCAAATGTAATTTGTTCCAACGCCAAAAAATGTCGCTCGGTACATTTGATTAGTTGCTAAAGTGGAACCGAGTGTTCTCCTTTTTTTTGTTCCCCTTTATGATGAAGGGTATCTGAATGTGGCTTTTGTTTAATCTACCGGCTTAATGAGTCATCATCCGTACTCAGGGAAGATAAATGTTTAATTTCTTTGGGAGGACAAACACAGGAAGCCGGAGCGAGTGTACACCAATCAGACACAATAAGACCGCCGATGATACATCGGCCTCTCCGTGCGTAAACAAGCACTGGTCTGCGGGACTTTTGAAAGTCCCCCGGCAGTGTTTGACAGTGAGATAGTTCAAGCAAGTTAGTTCTATCCTTCAAACAGAGGAAATGCACCTTTCAAGGATTGTCTGTTGACTTTTGGGTCCTCAAGCTGGTTTGACCATCAGAGGGATGTTTGGAGTCCCCGTCAAGGGTGTTATAACAGGGTCATTTATACGCAAGCAAGACCAGACTGCCAGAAAGCGTCGTCTTGTTTGTCCCACAAAATTGTTCTGGTGGGTGGTGACCGTCGCAGCGACATCCACATCGGAACCAAAGGGTCTCCCAGCAGTCGTTGCCCGGGGCACCGTGCTGCCGCTGCCTCAAATAGCTCAGCGGTGTCTCCTTAGGACCTGAGACACGCGGGTCAGTCTGGACTCCCACACGCATCAGTTAACCCCGGACACCCCGCGACCATGGCGCCAATTATCCCTCCGCGAACCCTTTTTGGTGGGCGATGACCACAGCGGACCCCAAAACAGCCTTTGAGACCTGTTGTTTAGGGGACAGTGTCTGTCATCCGTCGAGCCACCACAGGAGCTTTATTTTTCCTTTTCTGATAACACTTTCGAAACTTTGTATTAATAACTAGGAAACTCATGCTGTTTTTTCTGCTAGAGTTGGGGCTGTGTTCTATCTTATGGTTGAGCATTGTGAACATAATCTAAGAGGGGAAACCCAAACTAACCCACATTCATTTGGAAGGTCATTATACTGATTTCTAAAGACTCTGAGTTTGTTCAGGTCTTTGTTTTTGTTTCAGAATGTTGTTCGAAGCCAAAAGAAACAGTCAAAATATTTTTTCCAGCCTAATGTTTTCAAGCCATCACATGGACTTCATGTCAGTCACAGAGACCAAACAACAGACGAGACTCCTTACATGCTTCTGAGCAGTTATGCACAATATGGAAACTCGGCTTGAACGATGACGACAAAAGATATTCACTTAATCTTTTTGTTGTTGTTTCATTAAAATGTGCACGATAGTTTCTCCGCCTTTCAGTTGTCGACCACTTTGAAGCTGTGCGGTCAGGAGACTCTGTGAATCCTGATTGGATGAAAACAGCCAAGAAATCTCTCAATGCCTTTTGATTCGGTTGTCTCTAACTCTGCCTAGACCCAAACGACTACACGTTGACTCCACAATGTCACACAGTTGCAATAATTGCTCCTTTGGGGCAGTGTTGCCTGAGAAAGCCTTCCTTGCGTTTTTGCGACTGTACACCAAATGCAGGAAGACAAAAAAGGAACCGAGACCCACGGAGATCAGGGAAGACTTTTGCAGGAGCCAAAATGAAGCGAAGCATCAGAGGAAGGGAAACTGTAGCCAGTCTAAGAGAGGACCAGAAGGGGCTCTGGTGCGAAAGCACCGAAGGGTGTGGAATCCCTGGCAGATGTGGGACTGGTGATTCAGAGGACGGAGCGAGAGAAAGTCCGCTGGCTTTTCGCAAGAGGCCCAGGAGCTTCAAAGAACACGAGATCGTCAGCCATCTGCTGCGGTTTTCCTCCAGTATGAGGACACAGAAAAAAAAACACTACTGTTTTTTTTTGGCCTGTCAGCCTTTTGTTTTTTTTTTGTCATGTTTTGAAGGTTCTAATTTAGGATCGTTGCATGAGAAACTTTCTTTTTCTTATCCCGAAGGCTGCTCTGATTGTTGTTTTCTCTCGGATTGCTTCTGATTTAGAACCCTGTCTCGTCTTTCTTTTGCATGAATACCTTTGACTTGAAGAGACAGCAGTGCACCCGGGTGTACAATGGAAAACCCGCGGACAGAAATTGATTCCGCAGACATGCTCGCGGTGATTGTATTTACGGCTATTACGAGGCTCTCGGGATCCTTTTTTTTTTTTTTTAGAAATCGTCTTTTAAAGACTTGGCTTTGCAGTTATTACATTGTCAGGTCTTTTTTTTGCCCAGCAACTGGAAAATAAAGCTACTCAACCAAGTCGCTTGCTTTTCTTCTTCTACTTGCTTCTTAAAAATGAAATGCTGTCACGATATAGTTTGAGGAAAAAGCACGGCTTCATCTCCGCGGCCTCGTACCGGGGGCTTTTAAGTTCATAATCTTTTGTTTGAGCCTTTTGATTATAACACAATAATAATAATAAAAAAAAAAACCTCCCCAGCAGCGGGTGGTGCGGCTCCAACTGCAGCAGCAAGGAATAAATAGTGCAATAAAGAGGAAACCAGCGTTCGGGGCCTTACAATTCCAAACGTTTCAGAAAGCCTGTCAGCACAAACAGGAATATGAAGGACCAGCGAATCAGCGAGGCATTCAGCGGTTTTTCCCAGCGTTCCGTGGCCGTGCTTTTTATGCCGACGCAGTTCAACAAGCTGTTCTGCGTGAGCAGCAACCTTTTCGCAGTGACCGCCGAGTCCGCCCTTCCTGCCGATTTCGAACGCCGTCGTCTCGGGACTCTATCGACAAACGAAGGGGGGATTCGTTTGAAAAGAATTAAGGTCTGCAATAAATAAAACCTAAGGATGTAGGAAAACAAATAGCATCTGTCCTAAGTACTACTGGAAATAAAAATGAGGTGGGACTCAAAATTACACAAGTTAATTACAGGTTTTGCAACTAATTAATCACGGTGAAGCTAACTCAATCTGGATATGAGAATTGGATGAAAGAAGTCCATTTTTTTAAAAACGCATTCTGGTCGATTTACTAATTGAATAAAGAAACTTTAGTTATAACATTACTTCAATAACAACTTTAGGTTTTTCCTTAGAAGTTGCTTAAGAACCTGAATTCAACAGGGCTATTATGAGGCCTGAAATTTATTAATCCTTGAAACTAAATGATTTAATCTGCAGATGAAAACAAACGTTTCAATAGCTTTTTTTCTTTCTCTCTCTCCTCTGGAGAACTTGAAGGCAGACGCATTTATTATCGCCAAGTGGAGCTTTTTGTCACTCTAACACACACACACACAGACACACACACACACCAAGAGACCAAGAGACTCATGCACATCCAACCGCAAACACTGCATATTACAGTATTTGTCTTAAATGTCCTTGGTGAACAGGCTGCTGTGCAACAGACCTAAGCTGCTGAATAATATGTCACTGCGATGCTTTTAAGACACACACCCAGGCACACACACACGCTCACACATTTTACAAGCACAAACTGCATCTTTTACTCCCTCCATATGTCCTTGGTGAGCAGCTGTTAGAAGTAGATCACAGGGCTGGAGGATAACATGACACACAAAGCCTTTAAGCCCATTTAAATGTTCATAGGGTGTCTGACAGGGGAGGGATAGTGTGTGTCCGCGTGTGGGGAAAGCACATACTGTACGCACGCGTGAGTGTTTGTGTGATTGTGTGTGTGTGTGTGTGTGTGTGTGTGTGTGTGTGTGTGTGTGTGTGTGTGTGTGTGTGTGAGAGAGATGGTGCGCGTCTGTGTGTGTGGGGGGGGGGGGTGAAATCGGCATGTCGTCCTTGTCTGAGTCAGCGTGAGCATGCTTTGGGTGTCGGCTTTGAAGCTGGGAATCTGTGTGTGTGAGTGTGTGTGTGTCTGTGTGTGTGTGTGAATTGGGAGTGTACCTCTGGCTCAGTCAGTTTGATTCAGAGCGCTCTGAACCGCCGGCGTTCGACGAGTGAACCTCGGCGCCGTGAAACCAAAAAAAAAAAAAAAACGGGTCCCACCCCGCGAACGCGTGTGAGCCGCGAACGCGGGGCCACGAGCGCGCACCACATTTGTCAATGGCGAGCGCGACACACATCGTCGGTCTTCCCCTGCTTTAACAGGGAGCGGCGGCACTTACTCAGTCAGCCTGATAAAGAGAGCATTATGGAGGCAATCCATTTGCCTGGAGAGGGCTCGCGGACGAAATGGAATGGCTGGGCAGCCGGAGGTTGGGGCGGGTGTGGGATCGGATGGGGATGGGGGTGGGGGAGAGGGGGAGGGGGAGGCACAATTTGATGCATTACTCAACATGTCAGAAAGTATTTTTTCCAATTTATTCGGCGTAACTTTTGGGAGAGTTTGAGGGTGGAGGGGGAGTGTTTGTTTTGAGAGGAGCTGGTGGGTCTTTGTGGTGCTGAGAGGGATGGAGGGTACAAAAAAAGGAGGGAGCAGGTGGGGGTGGGGGTGGGGGTGAGGGTGGGTGTTGGACTGGGCTTAGTTTGATTTCTTCTTCAAAATAAGCACTCGTAGCCCACACCATAAACTGGGGCATGGAGGAGGGGAAAAAAAACAACAGCCTCTCTTTCTGTTTATCTAGTAGATTGACCTCGTTTGCTGGGTTGAAAGAACAATTTACATACAATTAAACTTGTAAATTTGTGTCTGATTTTCCTTGCAGTCTTTGTGTCTACAGGCAACATCTGTCGTGGCTGTAAAGGAGCCTTTATGCTTGAGGCGTTTATACGAGGAGTCTTGGCTGCCACTTGGTTCTGTCACCGAAAAGTTGACAGATATGCACCGATGAGCCGGCAGGACCACCAAAAACTATGGGGGAAGGCTGTGCGACTGGTCATGCCTGATCAAGACTACCACTTGGCCAAGCGGGTCACTGGACGCGGACGTGGAGAAAGCTCAGGATTGGAAAAATGGCGTCCAAATCTCTCATTGGTAACACTGAAATGTCCTTTGACCACCACAAATGTCTGGAGGACACAGACCATAGCTGCCACTGGTGATGTCGCCTCCATTTGGGTAGCATCCATGTCAATGAAAGTGACTTATTAAAGCATGTGATCACTGATGTATGCATTGGTTTTGTACAAACAAGTCAACAATTTGTTCTGTTTTCAAAATTGACAATAAATGAGTGAAACAGGTCTCAGATTTGAGACACTGTCTACAGCTGTGCGATCATTCCCTGCCACTGTGGTGTTCTGCAAACCGATAAAACGACAGTGGGACAGATGAGACAGAGACACAACTGGTGTTTTCCACAGTGCTGGATACAATGGCCGTTTCTCAATATCCAGTACACTGAGTGTGGACTCCCGAACTTCTGAAGCTCGGACTTGGAAACTTGGAAACTTCCCGAGAACGGGAGTTTGCTGTACTGTTTTTCAACAACTGGAACTGCAGCGTACTCGTGACGTCACTTCCTTGACTTCGGTGTCTGCCGCCGGTGATTATCCCAGAAATGTTTATTTTATGTTGTAAATTTTAATAAAGATAAAATAACTACATTAAAACAAACACCTTCCTCGTTTATTTAATCACTGCTTACAGTTGTGTGTTCGCTCCTTCGCCATCACTGGTTGTAGAGAAATGCATTCTGGGATACATGGCTGTCGGAGGCCACACTTCGCCCTCCATATACAGGCACTGCCGAGTAAGCACCGCCCCCCTACCGCACCCTACAGTCCAGGAGGGTTATTCCAAGTTTGAACCCACACAATAACACCAAACAGGGAAGATGGGAACAGAAGGACAAAAAAAACAACACCGAAGTACCTTTTCTCTTGTTTCCCCACTTGTGACCACACTATTGTGGGCATCACATTCACATGAGCCTTTACTGTCAACAGGACACCAACACATGACTGTAAATCATCTCCATGCCAAACACCTGAGTGACCTTTAACGTCACATCGCAAGATTCAATCAAATAAGGAGGGTGATGTAATGTAGCCTGCCGGCTTAGGAAAAAGCCTACAATTTGAGGAGGAGCATGGGGTTGATGGATGAGCAACACCTAAAGCTGTCATTGAGGAGTTCAACCAAGTACATTTGTTTTGAACTCCCAAACAGCTCTCAGACAACCCCCCTTCCACCAATCACCATCACAAAGAAGAGATCAACACAGTTCATGTACAGTAACTGCTGATATGTCATCTTGAGAGAGTTTCAGGGCACGACGTGACCCACGGTCTTGTCTTGCAGGTGGAAAAAGATTAGAGGTTCAATCTATAGTTCGATCATTATGTACCAAGTTGTCCTGTTCAGCTGTGATCTATTTGTTCTCTGTCTTTGTGCAAAAAAAAAGAAACATGAGCGGGGCACACAACAGAACCCACCCACCCCCACCCCTCCTGAAAAAAGGCAAGCCTGAGCAGAAATGAAAATCTAAATGCATTTGTTCCCTTTTCTTTTTTTTGTCTTGTGCTTACTCCCAGCGGGCGGGCTCAGAGCGGCTGTGTGGCAAATATCAAAGACGTTTGATAGGGACACATCCCCCTCCCAGAGACGGCAGCGGTAATCGGAAACAGCGGGGCGCTGACCTTCTCCCGGCGGGGCGTCGACGAGGCGCCGCAGACGCGCATCTCTTTCGGCTGTTCGACAGTCATCGGCGACTCACGATTCGTCGTTTCGGGAGAAACGTGCCGTCGCTCTCGGGGAGCCTTTATAAAATGTGTGATCTATCGCTTTAAAAAAAAAACACGAGAAGCCCACTTGCTGACGATGACAAAGCCCCCCCCTCCCCCATCCGGGGTTTGCTGGCAATGGTTCTGGACCTGGTGGCCATATGGAAGAGGAGGTATTGCGTGAATGTCATACTGAAGCTCCGCAGTCCTTCACACAGGTGAGAGCCGTTTCGCCAAGCAGCGCTGGAAGTGCGGTGGAGCAGCCCTCCACCAACCCAGCAGCTTAGCATACCCGGCAAACCCCCAGGATGACGTGACTCCGACCTCTGACCCGACCCAGGCCCCCCGAAGGGAAGAAACGGATGATTCAGGCGGAAATACGCGGTCTCATGAGGTCTCATTTAAGAAGCCGAGCCGCTGCATCCAACATACAAGGTTTTTTTTTCCCCGCATCGACTCTGAACGGCGTGCCGAACACCCCCCTCGCTGTACGGCTTTGATCTGCGAGCTCGCGAGCTGGACGCCAAGCGAGAGTTCATCGCTGATCTTCCAGCATCGCTCTCATCTGCAGGTCGTTAGGGGGCTGCGGTGTTGCTTCTGCTATTGGTCCCGGAGGCAGTGCGGGCCAGAGAGAGTTCATGGATTCTGACCTTCAGTTTGACCTTCAGGGGACCAGCTCAGACGAGGAGTTGCTTTACGAAACGGTTACGGAGAAACTTTTGTCGGATTTACTTTTTCAGGTAATCTAGCAGGATGAGGGTGAGAACCCGTTTCGGCCCACGTGACGCATGTTCGACACCCGTCGATTAGAGGAGCTACAATTCATCATGGGCGGGTCTTTATCTGCTGTCCAACTTCGACTGCATAGTGTCTCTTCTCTGATTTGTCAACTTTTTTTTTTGTTGCGAACTCAGCCTCAGAAACCTCTTTAATTAAATATTTATAGCTGGGCTTTTTTTGTTGCCGTCAGCTTTGTTGCCTGATTCCGTGCGTCTCTGGAAGAGGGCGCATTGAAAAGTCTTTGGAACGTGCGATCTTTCTTTGGGATTTTCTGCTCACTATTTTATTTGGGGGTTTTTTTACAAGCGGCTTGAAAAAAAAAAGAAAAGCACATAAATGGGATAATATACGACGGCAGGTTGGATGGAGAGGCGCCCGCTGGCAGATACCAGGCGGGCCCCGTCTCCTTGGCGTCGGGGACGCTTGTTTACCATCCCCACGACACTTTGTCGTGCCCCCGGCGCTTTCGCCAGCTTAACCTCTTGTTGCGGCTCAAACAACGGAAGTCTAGAAGGGACTGAAGAAGCCTCTGCGAACGAGCGCCTGTATTACAGCGCGCGTGACTGTATTCTCTTCTCTTTACAATCACAGGACATTCTGTGGCACAGTCCCTTCCTGTCACAGACACACACAAACAGACAAACACACACACACACACACACACACACACACACACACACACACACACACACACACACTCACTCCCACTTCCTCCCATTCTCCTCTTCACACTCACCCGCACACAGTACACTCAATTACGCAGCACTTGATCATCAAAGCTTCACATATAACACCCTCTCATCGCCCTCGACACCCGCTCTCCATCACACGTACACACTCGCGCTACTTAATCATCACATCCCCCCCACCCTCCACCAACACCACAGACACACACACACACACAAACGCACGTGTGCGCGCACACTTATCAGCCTCTTATCCCGTAGAAGTGGTGTACAGCGGGTTGGAGTTGGAGTGATATTAGTTTCATTAAAGCAGGCGCTAATTACCGAGGCCTGCGAGACAACAAGGGGAAACAATAATACGAGGGGGGGGGGGATATGTGAACGGGGAGTCCGCCGAGATTCTGCCCGCTCGTGCTCAGCGTCGGATCGGCAGCTGGCGAGAAGGGGTCTCATTACCCGCACACACACGGATCCGGCGGGAGGAGGAAAAAAAAAAAAACGCACGCCGAGGGAGGAAGCAGCTTATCCCGTTACGTGAAGCACGTCCTTGTGATATACATACAGTTTTTCTGCATACGCAAACACGCGCGTGCCCGCCAGAGGTTGGGGGGGGGGGGGGGGGAGATGGCTCGTGTTCCCGCTCTGCAGACTTAATGCGAATGCTGTGGCGATCTGCTGCACAAGTGCTTCTCTAATGGACTTGGAAATGATGAAATTAGGGGTTTATACAGAACAAGGAAGTAGAAAAAAAAAACAACAGCGATCGAGATCGATATATCGTGGGCCAGTAGGGGCCAGGATTGTTAGTGTCACTCAGAAAAACACAGAGTCCCCAGACCCCCGCCCCCCTCAACGGAGAGCGAAATTGGGGTAAAAAAACAAACCAAAAAACCCCAGCCGTCTTGCTTTTGCAGTTTCAAGAAATCATATATATTTGTGAGCCGTTTGGCTCCCCTGAACAGAGGCCTGCACGAATGCCTTAAACACAGCGATGTAAGGCAATGGATCAATTACCGTTTCCATGGCGACGAGGGTGGTGCTCTGGTTAGGGTGGGACCAACTGTTAGCCAGGGACTTGAAAAGGGCCTAAGACTGGAGTCATGTCTACCGATTATGGTTACTGAAGGAGCACATCATGCGAAAATTCAATTTCTACATAAAGCAAAAAAAAAAAAAAACAAGCAATATTTATCTGGGTCTTGGTCTTACAGTGTACCGATGTGAGTCATAAAAGGCTCTGCTTGTGGTTTAATAGATAGCGGGCTGGCTTGCATTTGAACACATCGCTCCATAAATTCACAGGCCAGCATATTCCATTCATCCAAACCCACCTAAAAAACCATCACACACTATCCACAAACCGACGCCTCTCTCTCTCTCTGTCTCTCTCTTTCCCTCTCTCCACAAACGCTTGCGCACAGCCCGGTGACGCACAATTTATACCAAAAAAAAAAACGCCCACAGCCTTCACACACGCGTGCGCGCGCCTCCCGACACACAACTCCATATGCACACCGGGGGCGACACCTCCACACACCGTTTGCACACTTGGCTAAGCGCGCACATTGTTCTCGTCCATTATTTTTCCTGAATAAAGGTGGCATGTTATTCGAGCTTTATCAGTCGCGCACACACACACACAGTCACACACACCCATGCACACGCCCCCTCCTACACACACACACACTCGGTACGGCGTCTGCTAATTATGAATAATAAAGCGGGGGTTTAAATAATTGCCACGGTGGTCCTTTGGTGCCTCTCCAGCCGCTAAGTGGGTCACACTTGATGGAGCGTTTCCTTCCGATCCGTCCAGCACTCCAACCCCCGATAATAGCGAGGAGGCCTGGGAATTCAGCGGCATGACATCCCCGCTGAAATTATCCAATATGGGCAGAGAGTATTTTTGGCAGGAAGGCAAAAAAAAAAAAAAAAAAGCGGATTTCTCCGTGTGACACTTCCCATTGTGTTGAGGGAAATAAATCAGATTCCATTACATACGAGGGCGCGCATCGCATTTTCTGCGGCAGTCCGGTGTGATTTGGGGAAATCGGAGGAATGGGCGCATTTCGCAGCCACGGATCCCCCAGACTGAACGGCGGAGCCATTGCGGCTGCTTTTATATCCCTGTCGACGCTCCTGATTCAGCCCCATAATGTTCATTAACATACCGTTCCTCCATGCTAAAAACCCTCAATTAGATGATAAGAATCCGGGAATCCTGTAGTTTCCCGGTGATGTATGGCTTTGCACGCCCCAATGAGTTAAATCCACCATAGATCTCCGTCGAATATATATTTAGAAAAAAACCCGTTTTCCTCTTTCTGGAGTCTGTACCACTGGCACCAGCTCACAAGTCTCCAAAGTGCATTTCAACTTCCAAGACATCCATATGTATGGAGTTAATTTAGAGTTAAACTCTTAATGGTAAAATTTTCCCCTTGCTCCCCCCCCCCCCTTCCCTGAGCTGGAGCTGGTAATTATTTATAGCATTAAGCGTAAGCCTTCAGTTGCTGGCACCTCGACGCCAGATAACCAGCCAATTCTCCGTGGTCACATGACAGACGAGCCATATGCACGGAGAGTAACTGGGGCTCCGGGTTTCAGTTCCACTGCCAGGACAATATCAATTATTCCGTTCAAAAAAAGATAAATAAAAAAAACACTGTTACCTCCATATATAGCCGGCGCCGGGTGGAGCCCCTCTAATTTATGCATGATATTCAGCGTACAGCATAATAATTAGCTCCCATGTGCTCTCAGGCCTTAAACATTGGAATTTCTTGCGTAATGTCGAGGAAAAAAAGTTATTTAAAGTTGGTAATGTGGACAAGTTAATCGCACGCCGTGATCAAAAACATGCACTTAAAAAAAAGACACAGATAAAGGCTCCAGGGAAAGTGAAGCAGTGTAGGAAGAAAACATGTTCACCTGAATGTTGGAGCTTGTGCGTCAAGTGAAGACAGAAAGACATTGGTCATCAGGTGATCCAAAAGTGAGGAAGAAAGGACATTTATGTGGTTCGTAACCAGAGAGTTCTGGCCCTTTAAGAGACTGGTGCACAAGAGGTTGAAGCAGGAAGCGTCAAAGGGCACCTCAGTGGAGGTTCGTGCTTTCTAAATGCTTCTGTTTATCGCCTACACTTGGTCGTTGGTGCTCAGACAAACTATTGGGTAAAAAAGTGGTTCTAAAACTTCCCAGCACTGACATGTGTCAGTCTTCCATCATTTTGTTTTTTTGGAGTACATAAACACAGATTGACGTAATCGACTCTACGTCCGCTAAGCCTCGGTGATTCACTTCCGGATGCTTGCGATAATCAGCTCACTTAAGCAGACTGTTCCCCCTCAAGTTTGTGGTTTCATGGTTCCACTTGCACGGGGAAAGGGGCGGGGGGCAATGTCATTTCTGTCAGATGGGAACATTTTGATTTGAGACGAAGCAGCTGTTTCAGTCCGAGGCGTCGTTGCGGAAACACGGACACGCTGTCAGGAAACGCGGTGGGGCGGCAGCGGCGTCTTTAAGCAAGTAACCTCCAAACAAAACAAAAAGTAGTTTGAGAAAAGCAGCGACTACATTCTGACCTGACCTTCTAGAATCTGTCTCACGGCGCATATTTGGACATCTACACCAGGGTTGTCAATCATGTGATTGGTGAGTTGATCTCAGGATGGTGTGAAAACCGACAGCAGACTTCTGTGGCTCGTTTGTTAATTGGTCATCTTAACATTTGGATTAAATTATCTTTAAACTAGAGGTCAAAACACAGTGTAAGATTAGCTCAAGCTGGCTACCTTAAATCCTAGCTGTTGAGTACAAAAGTCAACAAAAAGAAGTCATAATATTGGGAAAATGTATGATTTTACTGCTCCATCACATTTGAAAAACACATATTCACATGGGAATAGAGTAACAGTTCCAATGGTAAAATTATATCCTATGTTGTTTTTCTCCCCCCAAAATACACAAGCACTCATTTCTTTCTGAATGTAAAGGAACGTCACCCCTTCACGTGTCTCTTGGATCAGGCTTCAGGTCTACTAGAATGTTTTCCCCACTTTTTTGAACCTAAGGTCCCACCTGGGCAAGACAGGAAGTATGTACGTACAAATAATGCTCATAAAGCGCACCGACACAGATAGTGTCATGGGGGGCCTTTCCCTTTAAACGTCAAAAATATCACCGTAGATCTCTTCATCTCCTTCATAAACCTTCTTCTTCAAGCATCTGCAAATGAGATTGACCTCCAGTAATAAAACCATGATGTGGACTGTTTTTTAACAGACTCAATATGAAGGCAGGTCATCACGTTGTATCTGGTTGGTGTACCAGCTATAACTTCGCCGCTTGGCTCTTTAAAGTGGGGGGGGGGACTCATTGTATTTACACCTTCACACATCTTCCCCGCATTTACAAATTGGCCCATGTAATCAAAGTGACAGCACGAGTGAAAGAAGTCAGCATTTTCCCCCTCATTGGGGCCTTTGTCTTCCCAGCCGAGCGGCGAGTTTCCTCATCCAGCGAGGGCCAAAATTAACCTCTGCAACAAGTGGCACCAGACAAGTATCAATCAAAAGCAGTGCAACTGACACATCCACAAGTAAGACAAATGGTTCCCTTCAAAGACTTTTTTTTATAAACTAATAGGAGGAACTGGGGCGTGAAGCTGGTAATGTCTTATTTCCATGTCGAGAAAAGTGGAAAACAAGCCACAATTGATAAATGTTTCATCAACCTGTTTGTAACGGGAAGAAATAATGAAAATAACTGTGTTTCTACTCTTTTGAGTGGTTTCCCTCATCCCATTTCACTGTGACACAGTCGACACCAATCAGGCGTTGTGACCACTGACAGATGAAGTGGATTACACTGAATATTTCTCCACGGTGGCACCTGTGAGTGGGTGGGATTTATTTGTCATCAAATGGACAATTTGTCCACAAAATTGATGTCTGAGAAGCAAGAAAAAATGGGTGACGGCCTCTCCTCAACACCAGTCCTTGTGGGGTCTTCCTGGTCTGCAGTGGTCAGAAACGATCAAGGGTGGTCCAAAGGAAGGAACAACACGGGACTGGGATGTGTCGTGTATCTTCTCTTTGTTGATGCGTGGAGTGATGAAGAAAGTCTCTGCCGACACAGTCTTGTAGTTTCTTG
>JASSRZ010000049.1:276214-301554 GCA_032164315.1 Malacoctenus gilli
CACACACACACACACACACACACACACACACACACACACACACACACACACACACACACGCACACACACACACACACCTCCCTGTTCAACCAAGTTGCCTAGTGATGGGGGGCTTGGCAACCAGTCCAGGATGAACCGTGCCTCTGCCCGACGGTGAGCTGGGATCACCTGCAGCACCCGCTGTGGCCTTTACACGAAGTTAAAAAAAAAAAAAAAAGAACCTTGGAGCTGAGTGAAAGACAGCGACATTGCGTAATTTGCTTGCAGTGTTGCAGGTCTCTAATCTGCAATGTAATTACAAGACGTATGGAGGCGGCCTACCACTGGGAGCTTTGTGCACCAGAAAAGCATTCAGACAAACTTCACCAGCAGCGATGATTCAAGATTGGATAGATTAAGTCACTCCTGGTAAATTGATCAATACTGACTGATAGGCATTTATGTACGTATGAATTATTTCACAAGTTATGTACCTGTCAGCCAAATGCCCTTTCCTCATCAACAATGCTCCTAACCACCTGCTAACATTTGCATTGGATTTGTGTCAGAATCAATTTTCCACATGCGGCCCAATTCCCAAATCAAATTAAACTTCTCCTCCAGAGGTGGCTTGAAAAAAAAAGAAACTGATAGTCTCAGTTATTACCTTCCTATATGGTCCTGAATTGGATTACCTATTTAGACATTTTGCGCTGCAGCCTTCATTTGGACGATTTGTTTTCCTCATCGCTCCTCGCCGCGCACATGCAACAAGAGCACTGAATGAAGATGGAGGCCGCGAGTACTCCCAGCCCCGCAAAGACAGTGAGTGACAGATTGCTGAGGCAGCAGTGTGAGTCATAGTCTGGAGGATCTGGCCAACATGTTTGAGCATCAACGAGAACGCGAGCCAACACGTACGCAATCGCAGCCGTCCAAGTCACGGTGCTCACATCATCGTCCCCTAAACCATTTAAGGTAGAGCCTACCATGGCTGACATGAAGGTGAAGGAGGACATACGCCCTGGACAAGTTGTCCTGCCCTCGTCCTGTCTCGCCAGTTGACTTCTCTCGACGACTTTTGGTCAACAGCAAGAAATCTCGTGACTTTAATTGTTTTTTTTGGTGACTGACATGAAAGCACGTCTCGTCCTGCACACCATCGCTGCCCGTGTTGGATCCCTTACCCGATATGAGGCACACATGCGCAGCCAAGTATCGCCACATCACTAGGACATGAGAACGTCTCCAACAGTCTTACCGGACTGCATACGAATCCTTCAAACAGTGACCCCAAGCTGGCAAAGGAGCCAGTCTGCTAACTACGCAATGACATTATTTAGCGACTATAAGGACAGCCAACTGTGACCTTATTTCTGATCACAAGGGAAATACAGACATAGTCCATGTCATATACTGTATTCAGCCAACTTTGTCACCAATATACATCAGATGCACACATGTGTAAAATCATGCAGTCTTATGGACTTAGAGATTTAGTTTATCTTGATCACGAACTCTCATTAGTGCAACAAAAAAGTCATAGAAAAAAAGTCTTTACATCTGTCGACATATTAAAGGCATCTGTAAAAGTGCTCACTGATGCACAGCCTCTGATTCAGCAGAATTCTTTCTTCCACATCAGGAATCCCCCCCCAACCCCCTGGTGACAAAAGTAACCAGACATAAAACGTCTGAACTGCTCTCACGCGCCTGCAATGAGACCGTCGAGATGGGTCTCTGCGGATGCGCGTCCACTTAGATCATTTACATGCGCCACCTGAAGGATGAAAGCCATTTCCGTGAGTGCTCCTTGAAAGTATCCTGCAGGTCCTTATGCAACACATCCCCGCGCTGAGGCCGATTTAACATAAATCTTTGCATCGCTCGACGACAATTGCACCCTCCTCAAAGCTCCCGGACCGCAGCTTTTATGACTGTGCTTAGCAGGGGTGCGTACCGTCCCGGTCATTACCTGGTGATTTTCAAGCACTGCAAATTCCCCGGAGGATTTACTCCACTGTAGCTCAAAAACCTCCGTTCGAGCTGAGGAAATGAGCCCTATTGACAGCGCACAATACCCAGGTGGGTCCCCCCCACCCCTAGAACTCTGCTGCATATCAAGTAGGAACACATCGGAATGCAGAGATGATCAAAACACTTGTTCGGATGTGTTCAGGCTCCTGACATGTGACCCGCTGCTGTGCGGGGGAGTTAATGTAGTGCCGGATGGCAGATGTCAGTAAATAAATAAATGAAGAAACCTTGCTAAGTTACTTCGAGAAGGTGGGCGACTGGAAATAACAAAGAAGTATTTCTAGCAATAGATGCATATGTGTGATTCATCCCTGACAAGACATGGAAAAGTGTATGATTATACAAAAAAGCTATCATAGTGCTCTGTGTCATCAACGCACCAGTCGTTACTGAGCAGGTCACGCACCGAGTGTGACTGAATTCCGCATGACAGGAAGATGCTCTTTTTAATTCAAGGATGTTTGCTGCTCTTTAACGGTAATAAGCTGAGATATTTAACAATGGCTGCTAAACAACCAATATAAAGACAGCTCCTGGAAAGACCACTGGATTCGGGGTCTGCCGATACATCACAGTTACTATGGATACCGGTAAAAGCACATGATTGCAGTGTGACGTATTTTAAGTTGCCATTGGTGAGACAAAGTACATTGAGGATCAATAAAGCACTCTTCCGAGTAATAGTAGGACCCACTCGACAGTGACATTGAGCAAAGTGAGCACGTTACAAACCGCAACTCCACAGCTCATTTTACATCAGGAGTAAAGAATATTTATTCATTCATTCATTTGTCTTATGCTCATCTGTGAAGGGCAGCAGCCTCAGCACCCAGAGAGTCAGAGACACCAAGACTTCGGCTCTACCCTGAGCTCCTCCCGGTAGACGGAGCTCCTTCTGGCATATGTAAACTCGTGCATATCAAATAAGCTATTGACATTTTTTTTTTTTTTTTTAAAGGCACAACTGATTGCAGGCCAGTAAGGTTGGACTTCCCTGTGAATGTCTCTGAATTATAGCTGGTTAATGAGTCCCGTGAACAGAAAGTGCTTGAATGTGCTCAAGTAAGGTAACCATGGTTTCTCTGAGGAAGGAAAAGGAAAAAAAATTCACTTAGGGTATTGATTCTCACTGAGCCAGGCAGTAACAGCCTAATCGTCCCATCTGAATTCCTCTGATTACTGTGGCTTTTTGTGTGTGTGTGTGTGTGTGTGTGTGTGTGTGTGTGTGTGTGTGTGTGTGTGTGTGCGTGCATTTTAGAATTGTCTCGCTGCAGCTTTGAAAGAGCGTAATGCCGGGTCCCTAATTAGTCCTTTGTGCACTCGCTTCCTACCGGTGGCTCGTGGCCTTATGAAATAGCTCGGGAAGGGGCCGCGTCCAGCAAGCTGAGAAAAGGAGGGGGGGGCTGTATCCACGGGGGACCCTCCATTCAATCACCGTCGACAGAAATACATTAAGTCCGATGACTCGGAAAGGGTCAAAAGCGAGATTACCTCGACTTTTTTTTTTCTCTTTTTCGATTTTTGTAGCCGCTGCTCCCTCGTGCCATGGGGACTCGAGTCCTCTCATAGTTTCCCCCTCCTAAAAAAGACAGACTGGAACTGGGTATTCTCACTGAACGCCGGTACAAGAGCCAAAGACACCACTGGGACGGCACCTTTTATGTCGTGTCGGAAGCCTTGCTAATGAAATCCCCTGTTTGAAAAGAGGGAATCACTGTAATCGTTCTTTTACCTGCAACCACTGATCAGTCAAAAAAGGCTCAAGCAGGCTTCTCTCTTTTTCCACTCTACCGCAAGTCCCTTCTACAAATACATGTCGGGAGTCTTTATCCACACAGACTTTTGGGAAATTTGTGGTTCTGAGAGGTTCACTCTGCCTTCTTTTTTCATATGTTTCTCACTTCATTACTCGCCCCGTTTGCACGAGATAGACTCGATGAGTCCCATCCAGAGAGCTGCGTCTGACCCCACCGCCCTTTGGTTCTTTACATCACTGCATAGTTTCGTGCTGGCGATGCGTCCACAAGGTTCCCCCTGTTGGCCACTGGTAACCAGGGTGCCACAATGTCTATTAAGTTTGCTGTGGAGGGGCAACTTCATCTTCACCCCGCCCAGAGAACATTTCTGCCAAGGGACGCAGGGCCATACAACAAGATGGACATCCATCTTTAAAAAATGACCCCCCCCCCACACACACACACACACACACACACACGCATACGGAGTCTGGCATGTCAGCATACTGGCATGGGAACAACATATGCTGGACTAATGGTAATTTACCGCAAGGCATCTTTTGACTACTGGGTGGTATCAAAGCATTTCGACTGAGGCCATTAAAGAGACAGAATTTGGTATTCGGCCATAAAACCAAAAAAAGGGGGGGGCAGTCCCAAGATTTGCAGCTACAGACTCCATCTGAGGATCCAACACTCTGGTACCGAGTTAGATCAGATTTCCATCACCATTCTCTCCCTAATGTGCTTCTGTTTATTCTGCTTCACAGTGTAGAAGCCTTTCGAGACAACACATTGTCATTCTACCACCAGTAAGGTGACATCATCAACTCATTTTGATGATGGAATCTGTACAGAAACAATTTGTGATTGCAACAGACATATTAGGACAGAAATGGACACACTCATGTATTTGAGTAGGTTTTACAGGACAAAGTCCAAAGACAGACAGACCTCATTTACCTTTGTATTCACTCATTCAATTGGCTCACACAGTCGCAGATCAGTCGATTGCTATTTCTCGTCACGGTACTCCGGCTGATTGGTGTGTACACTGCATTCAGAGTGTGACAAATATTCTGCATGTGAGGTCTAATTACGAGGCCTTGAACAAGGTCATCGTATGTGGGGGGAAATGTGCATACGAGCTGGTTTTTCACTGAGGAAAAAAAATGTCCCATGTGTACGTTGTGACCTGAAGTCACACAGCTGGAGAAATAAAGGGTCAGGTAATGTAGCATGGAGGCTAAAAGGGGAAAAAGAAGTCCAAGGTTGGGTGAATAAATAATTTAAGCGTGTAATTGATGTTTTGTGAGCAAGGGACCTGATACCAGAGATAAAAGGTCACACTCGGTACTTAAATACTGTTCATAATCCAACAGCAAAATCTCAGCAATTTAATTCCTAATTGCAGTGGGTAGCAATGTGTGTGTGTGTGTGTGTGTGTGGGGGGGTATTGAAGTGGGAAAAGGTGTTTGGTTTAGTTTGAATGTAAAGAAGACATAGGGAACTGCACTGTGCTTTTATGCTGTGAGCTTCTGCCAATCTGTGCTGGCAGGAAGAGGTTTGTTTGACTTTACTGCCATTTTTGGACTACTTCGGTGGTCCACAGTCTATTGTTTAGTCAGTTGAGGGGGCTATGGGGAGGGAGGACCCTTTGTATTGGGGGAATTTCCAGAGATAGAGGTAAAGACTAGAATGTTTCTGAATCCCCTCATAGAAGTCAATCAACAGGAGACCTCCAAAAGCCCAGAACCTATGAGTGAATTACATTTAATCACGTATTACACAGTGCTGCCTACTTGTGTGAGAGCAACAGTTCTGTTGGTTTAGGTTAGGAATGTCCAACATTTGCATAAAATTGTTTTCAGAACATACATTTGGCTGTGTAATAATGATGAAAAAATGAACCTCACACCTTCCAGGCAGTGCAATAATGATGAAAAAATGAACCTTTCCAGGTTGGGTGACATTTCAGTCTGGGCGGGGGCTCTCTAATAATATACTTGTAATCTAGTAAGCACACAGCTGACTGCCACCGATTGGCTTTGATACCATCGCGTTCACACAGCATGATGGAAAGCGACACTCGGAAAAAGCTGAAAAGATGATATGGACCCGACATCCTCAATGCCAGGCAAGCCAGAGCTTCACGATGCTCACATGACCAAAATTAATATTAAATCAAACCTGATCAAAAGTTTAACAAGAACTACTAGGCGGTATAACCTTGTCTGCAACATGACAGGCACTGGTGTATCGCATTACTCCCCGACACCTCAGAATGTCCGACAGTTCAAGTCCGGTCAGTTTTGCACAACAAAGTGGAAGGCAGAGTGAACAAACCCGTGTTCAATAACTTGGTTTCTCTCCACACAGGGCACAAAAGTCCAGAGCCACTCATCGAGTTCATGCCGGTCCCCGCGGTAATGCTTCCACTTGTAATGGGTTCACTGAAGCAAGGAAAAGTCCCTAAAACAAACGAGACAGTCGGTAGACTTTGTTTTCAAACTAAAGGCGACAGTGGGTTCGAATCAACGGTCATCAGACAGACAATCATAAAGGAGTAAAGTCTTTCACTTTTTCTTTTATTCCAAGTATCTGGAGCTGATAATCTCATGCCAGTATTGCCTAAAATATACAATGACTTAACATTCAGGTGCCACAGTGCTGTTCTGTTCTTGTGAAACAGTGACAGCCCCTTATCTGCTCAGCTCCTATTTCAGTCCCCTTTATTATAAGTCTCTCATGTTACTTTGCGTTGTAATCATTGGCCATCAGCATAAGGACACTGAGCTTTAGATAGAAACAACATTAATAGAGGCTTTGCATCACTTGTCAGTGTGTGTGTATGTGTTTGTGTGTGTGTGTGTGTGTGCGTGCACTGTGTGTGTGCAGCGCACTTTGCCCTTCCCTGGTTGTCATCTATTCAGTGCCCGACTCTGTGGGTAACACTCAGCATGGTGAATGTTCTCCTTTGAAAAGGTCACTAGATGATGAGCAGAACTCACTGTGTGATGGTAAACAAAGGAGGGGGGGGGTGGGTTTAGAAAGTCCAGCCACTGTGGTCCCTTTGGATATTGACCAGTCAGCGTTGGACACGCTTGTCTCGAAGAGCCGAGACAAAAGGAAGGAAGCGTTCCCGCTTGTGCTCTTGCGACTTCTCGGCTTCAGCCGCTTAATGACTTCCTGATACCGTGTGTCAGATGTGCTGCATTGGCAGAATCACATTTCCCTTGTGTGGGATAAACGACGGCGTTGTTATTCATTCGGAGGGGGGCTGGCTGATTCACACACGAGGACTCATTCATCCCCCCCCACCCTCCCAAAAGGCCTGAGGTGACTGTATAAATGATTGGTTCAGGAATCCATCGGGGTAGGGTGGAGGACTGTTGTGTACATAACGTAATGGATCGCAGCGGCTTTCTGAGTGGCTTCTCAATGAATCCCAATCAAAATTGAAAATGACTCCCGTACACCGCTTCACCCCTGATTGCTCATTTTCACTCCCCAATGTTTCTCGCTCCATTGAGCCAGCGCAATGCATCCCTTAAAGCTACGTCGGAATGCAACGCATGTCCTTATAGGGAACTTTTGATCGAGACAAACAAACTGTCATCTGGGCCATCAGGCACTTATCAAGTCTCCGTGGGAAAAAAAAGGCCCAAAAGGCTGCAGATTAGCAGGAACAGAAAGCCATACGAGGCGCTGCAAAAAAAACAAAACAAACAAGGACGAGTATCGATTCAAATGAACCAATAACTTCTTCTATTTGCCTGTTCTTTTCAGAACTCTCAAGGTGACAGAAATATCAAAAGTGATCTTGGAAACCAATATGGTTGCGATTTGGTGGGCAACATAGGTGGTGTAACATCTAAAAATGCCTGAAAAAAAGCCGGCAAGGCATCAGACACTAGAACAATGATAGAAGATCACAAAATTACACTACGACACTAAAACTGAGCACTTGGACCACTTATGTCGTGTTTTATATGGATCCTGTATGTAACGTGAGAGACATGGAGCAATGACGTAGTGGTTGGCGCCATCACCTTTCTGCAAAGTTTGCTGCAACAGGGTGGATTATTAAGCTTTCTTAGTTGGTTGACTGTTAGCTGTGTGTCCATTCATTTTTAGCACTGACTACTGCCCGGACTTTTGTTTGAAGTTATCCCTGAACTCCAGCATGCATGAATGGATGGATGTTGCAGGTTCAAAACTACCATTTCTATATTTTTTAAGGGCTTCAAGTTCTAAATTAACTGAATTTAAGGAAAAATAAAGATGTAACCATCTTCCGTTCTGGCAACTTCAGATCAGAGACTGTCAGTGTCATGGTTGGAAGCTTTACATTTAATGCTGCGAGTCATTTCAAAATAGCGAGGTCTGACTTATTTTGCCCTTTCAAAAGATATTCATAGAGACGTCCTGTAAGTGGGCTCTTGTACATGTTAAAAACAAACTGATGGCATGATGAGAAGAAAGTGGGGTTTAAAGGGCTGCTGTGTGGTTTACCGCATAAATAAAAAGATAGAAATATGGTTAAATATAGGCACAAATAGGTACTACAACTGGCAATCTTTGCAATAAATCAAACTTTGCACCATCATTTGGGGTCTGAACCATATCATTAGAGGTCCTTTCTAAGTCCTTGAGAAAGAATCGCATTTAAGCAAGTAAATAGGGTTCAGTATAACACTTGATGGCAAGAAAAACTTACAGGAAGGTAAGAAAAAGAACATTCTTGGCATGGCAAGTAGATACATGTCACCCTCATATACGAAGTAACTCTATCTTTGCCCAATAATTTTTAAGGTCCTGCTTTGCTGCCAGAAAAATGTGACCCATCCCAAAGAAATGGCAACACCACAATGTTCTTGAAGCATTGTCCCTGTCAGAGTACCGTATTTTCCGCACTATAAAGGCGCACCGGATTATAAGGCCCACCTTCAATGAATAGCGTGTTTTAAAACTTGGTTCATACATAAGACACACTGCATTATAAGGCGCATAGAATAGATGCTACAGTAAAGGCTGGGGTTACTTTATGCACTTTAGATGGAGCTGCACTAAAGGGAATATCAACAAAACAGTCAAATAGGTCAGTCAAAATTTATTAATAGATTACAAACCAGTTCTCCGACAACTTCGCTCACTCCCAAAATGAACAAACAGTCTTTACGTGGCGCAGGTCATCTTGTTGCTTCCTCCATTTCCGCACCAGTAATTCGTTAATGTTAAATTCTCTCACTGCTGCTCTATCCCCGTGTTCTATTACGTGAATGATCGCCTTGAGTTTAAACTCTGCGCCGTAAGCGTGTCCTTTAATATGAGCCATTTTTGGGTCTTTACATAAACACACAAATGGAAATGAAACGGCACGCCTTGCGCAGTCATATATCCCAGCATGAACCACGCGCTTGAAGTTGGCGGCTGCTTACCGTAGTTGCCAGACCTGTTGTGGCTCAATATTGGTCCACATACAAGGTGCACTGGATTATAAGGCACGCTGTCAGCTTTGGAGAAAATTTAAGGTTTTTAGGTGCGCCTTATAGTGCAGAAAATACGGTAAATCGTCTACCTGGGGACTTTGTATCATGAAACACATTTTAACGATTCTGCAGAAACACTCATGACTACATGTCTGCGTAATATCTGCATTGATGGTAGGTGGCGGTAACTGCTCATGATTGGAGGTTCTGTCTGATGAACAAAGCGCTTTATTTCCATTGCGAGCTACTTGAGCTATTATACCACAATGTCTCGTTTCCCAGTTTAGCAGGAGCCCCATCGCTGAGCGTTAGGGTTAGCGAGCTACATCACTGCTGACTCCCATGATGCTCGAAGCTGAGGAGCTCAGCTGACTGTTGGGAGGAGACCGGTCAAGTCTTTGGGACAGATGCCTGACTGGCACGAGAGGGTCCCTCGAGGTTTTTCTTGACCAAAACGGACACTCAGTATGTGTCTTACGATGGAAACTGCATTGAGCTTCATCTTTTGCAAGAAGTGACCAGCTGCCACTGGTGGGAGGACCTAGTAGAGCATTGTCCCAACATCAAACAGCCCCCCCTAGAGACAGGCATCAGGCAACTGCAGCTGCTACCGCCGATACGCCATCCGAAACGCACTTTAAAAAGTCTTTCGCATCATGCGTGCCTGTAACAACTACACAACTCCTGCCCGTGACCATCAGCAGAACTGCTATATACCAAGTAGGCTACAGTGGTGGCATTTAACAATAATTGGTAACAAGATGAGCTAAGGAACCAAGGAAATCTCATCCTCCGCACACTTGCGGAGGTGATTCCAATTCCCTCCTGAGTTTTCATGCCGCAGGAAGAATAAAATGTACCAGACTTTGTTGGGTTTTTTTTCTTCTTTCTCCCCGCAGGGCCACAATTAGGGGCCTCGGTGCCACTTTAATTACCCCATCGCCAAGGACATTTGGGTTTTACAGTTTGCTGCTGTTGTTTCTTCACCAATGACCGTAATGTTTAGTGACAAGCACAACCTGGAGGGGCCACTAATTGTGTCTTTATGTAAAAGCTGTAGGAAATCTATAGGGAACCCGTCTGATAATGGGCGATTGTTTTATCACCACATTAGTGTTAATAGATACAATCCCATTCAGAAGGGATTGGCTTGATCGGGTTTTTCGAGTCGAAAGTACGACATTGTGAGCCACGTTTTGTACCGGGTTGTTTTTGTGGTACTGTGTGTTCATTTCAGACAGCTGGAAATCACGTCAGCAATAATATTCACTTTAAATCCAAAAAACACAAAATTTTCCAACGACGGCAACTGTCCCGTTTCCCTCCGACGGTTTCATTCCGTTCTCAAAAGCCGCGCAACCCATTAACGGCCCCGCTGAGCGCCGCATTCGCACCGGCGACGGGAGAGAGTTCAGTCGACGCGCCGCCGTCTGAAGGCAAAGTTTGATGCTATTTCAGCTCGCTTCAACTTGCGCAGATGCAGAAAATGTGATCTGAGAGGCCTGTGATGTTGCCCGCTTCAGGCCGTGTGGAAGGGGGGGCGGCGCTGAGACGTTTTCATGTAAGGTGGCAAAACACAGTACCGCAGCGTTGGGAAAGGCTCGTCAGCCCTCTAAACTGTCGACACAGTAAAGTTGGGAAAAAAACAACAAAGCACAAGCGCAATGTCCCGCAACCAGAGAATATTAAAGTAATGAAAGCAGTGCAGCGTAATCCTAAAATCAGGTTTTTAGCACTGTAGAATACAGCACTTCAGTGAGAGCCTGTTTGACATTAGATGCTACTGGACTGGAGAGACCGAGAACGATTCGGTCCATTTACTGAAAAAGGTGAAAATCAGCACTCTCGAGTTGCCCTTCACAGCGAGCTTGCTTTGTTGATCTGAATGAATGTCCGCTTCAACTTCATGGTGACAACAGACGAAACTGGGTTGAATGATTTTAATTTCGTTTCATTGTAGGAGAGTCGACGCACTGTATCCCCCCCCCCCCCAAACACCTAAGCTGTTTAACAGCTACCATACAAAGTGCTGGCACTACAATGGGAGCAACTCCAGGTTCAGACTCTTGCTCAAGGACACTCGGCCACATTCCAAGAGAGCCAAGCTTGGCCACGACAACAGCAAACTGTCCCACCGACTGGCCGCGCGGTGATGTCAACAGATCGGTCGCATGATATCAAACCCAACAATCCTACACGCTGGCAACCATAAAGAGAAGGTGTTTGAGGTGTTTCACATGTTTGGATCGGATGATCCACTTTCCGACTGAGCCACATCTTTCTCAGTGATAAAACTCCACAGTTGCGCAAAATCTTAAACCTGTGGTCAGACATCGAATGAACCAAACCAAACTCTGCAAGATGTCCCCTCGGACTGCGCCGAACACTTGGAACTGCCGTTTGTTTTTCTGTGCAGGGAATCTTTCAAGCTAAAGTCCGGCTTTTAATCCTTCCAAAAGAGTCCCTGGCCTGGGTGGACGCAAAGGGAAAAATCATCACCTCTCTCTTTTTTTTTTCTTCCTAAATGGCATCAGTCTGTTGTGAATCTTATTACACAATGTTTCGAAGCATTAAGCCCCTTGACTCAGACATCGTGGATGGTTTGCAAAGCATCAGGACTCAGACACGGCAACAAGGGCAGCAATGGATTCCCGTTCGAAGCGCAGCTGCATGCTAAACCTTTTAACACCTCTCCAGGCAGAGACACAGTCTTGTCAGAAGGCACCCCTCTTGTGTTGCGTGTTTGCAGTAACTTGCAAGTCAGATTCTCTCAAGGCTTCCAACTGCTTTCCATCCTCCGTCCGGATCGACACTTATGGACATGTGTTCCAGGGACTGCAGATTCAAGCATGGCAACAGTGTCAGCAGGTCCAGGGATATTGAAAGAAAAAAGGTTCCCAGTGATGACCGAGTGGGTGATAAATAAGGAATCTGAGACCAATATGACGATCCAAAGAAATGCTCCACCCTGCCTTCGAGACCCCCCCATTTGAGAACCACTCTCCTGATTCATAATGTGCTTCTGTACATTTTGTAATGATAAAACCAAATCCACTCACAATGGCCTAAAACATCAAAATAAGTCTTAAAACAGCACACTCAACTGGTTAAATGAAAGACTGATGCAGTGCTGGCACGGTCATGTAAATAAGTGTGACCCTGGTTTCTAAGTCAGCTTTTTTTTTTTTACTAACTAAGTGTCTGTGTCTGGGAAAACAAAACAACAAAAGAACTGATTTGTTTGTACGTCCAAAAAAAAAGTCGAAGTGAATGTCAAACCTGACAAAAGGAGTGACAGCACACATTACCTTAGTGCCAGAAACGAGCACCGACTGGCGATGCACAAGGATCGGGTCATTGATTGGTCAGGAGCGAGCAAGAGGCTCTCGGGTAACAGCTACAACGGGATGGAGCAGCATGCGATCGCGTGCTGTAACTGAACCTCACTGGCCAAGTTGGCCCCGTTCAGTCCACGTTCGTGTTCCAAGGCGCTTGGAGACCTGATGGAACGGAGCAAACGATCCAAGAAACCAACTCACAGCGGTGGCGTAAATTCACCCTTCGTAACCTTTCCTTCTCATTGTGTTTACATGCTTTTCTTATGTTGACAGAGCTGCAGATACAGAGCAAATGCCAGCACTGAAATGTCACCAGGACAATTCCACCGTGGCTCAAAAAAAGAAAAAAAAAAGTGTTTCACGAATGTCGAACGGCAAATAAATGTACCTCAGAGTGAATCTGCACGAAGATCTCAGGAAACTGAGGCAGAGATGCGGAAGACTGACAAACTTTTCTGTTGGAAACTTGAAACAAAAGACGTTTCCGAACCAGCAGAGCTGAAAACTAGACATGAAACAGGAGCGCCGAACTTCACAGAAATCAATATCCCCCCCAACCCCCCAACCAACAGACATATGTCGCGGGGGTTGACACCACTTCCACTGCAGCGGTGAGCACCGCGGCTCCTCATTTGACACGAGCGGCGGGCGGAATCAAACAGCTTCACCGGGTTCCTCTCGGCTCTCTGAATCAATTTCTCAGAGCCTTTCTTCTTCCCAGCTGGAAGTGTCGCATCAGCACGGGGAACTACAACAACTGGAGATGTAAAATAAAAAAAAAAAGAAAAGAAAAAGGTAACAAGCTGAGAAGAAGGATGCAGGATGGATGTCTTGTTGTAAGTGACTTGGGAGAGATGGGGAGGGAGGGAAGATTAAAGGAGGAAAATGAAGGGTATTTTTAAGGGGTGGCTGCGATTCACGTGGGGGGAATTTCTTTACACTAAAACCAAACTTAGAGTGCCCAAAATATGTTTTTTGTTCACAGTTCTTCAGCTACATTTTTTTAACATGGAAGGAGTGTAAACTGTTCTTCCATTCCTCCACTTCAGAGAGGCTACCTGCTGTGAATGGAATAAACAAAAACTCTGCTCGGAATACACTTTGTTGCAATTAACAGGCTTTCATGTGGAAGTAACACAAAGGGAAAAAAAGCCACTTTATTCATATTTGCAGGCATATTTGGAAACATAAAAAGTTGTTGTGACTGTGTGAGCTCCATGGGGGGGTCCCCACTCTGTCTGGTGAGTGCTGACTGATGATAATTATCAAGTGGAACCTGTTGGCAAGTGGGATACATGTGCCA
This sequence comes from Malacoctenus gilli, assembly GCA_032164315.1. NCBI lineage: Eukaryota > Metazoa > Chordata > Actinopteri > Blenniiformes > Labrisomidae > Malacoctenus > Malacoctenus gilli. Next base: position 290,100 of record JASSRZ010000049.1, read on the forward strand.
CTGTCCATTTTAATCTCCTCCCATCTCTGAAAAAACAGTCGGACACTGTCACAGAGGGTCGCGTTGAGACACCGCAAGAGGCTCGAACTTGTGAAATTCTCAGGATTCCGATTCATGTCTCCAAAGGTGAATCCATCATCAGGTGTTGCAACGATGCCGGGGGAAGTGGGAGAATCTAGTATAGGCAAGAAAGAACCAGCAGGTAATCAAGAGCGCTCGATTGAGTCAAGTGCTGTTGACCCACCCGACTGGAAGCGTGGGGACAAACAGTCTGACGGCAGTGAGAGACGGATCGAGGGCGATAAACTAATTTGGCTGAGGAGGCCCGTTGGATGGGGTTGATTGTTCCGAGGAGGCCAGTGAGTGGACAATATTAGAGTCCAGCATGCACGTCAAGCACAACGTTTTGACGGATGTTTGCACTCTTCGAGTACTTTTATCTACAGAGAGCTAATTTTAGGACAATTCAAAACCAAGAGTGACTCCAGTGAGGTATGAGATGGTCTGGGATCCAAACAACAGAAGTCAAGTCAATTTTATTTATATAGCACAATTTGTACATAAGGCAACTCAAAGGGCTTGACATAGACGGCAGTTAAAATCACAGTCAAAAGCAGACAAAATCATAAAATTGTAAAATAATTTTGAGGTATTCTGTTTTAAGACTACCTGCCATTAAATGTCTTGAAAAGCATGAGTAAATAAAAAAAGTTTTGAGGCCTGATTTCAAAGAAGTGACCGAGTCTGCAGTCCTGAGATGATCTGGAATTTGGTTCCAAAGATGTGGAGTATAGTGACTGAAAGCTGCTTCACCTTGTTTCGTTTTCACTCTGGGAACAGTGAGTAACAGTCTGAGGATCTGAGATGTCTTGATGCTTTATACTCAATGGAGTAAATCTGTGATGTATTTAGGTCCAAGAATCTACAAATTGGGACACCCTGATTCAAAGTGACTCCACGTATACAAAGACACAGAGTGACTCCACTTATACAATGACAAAAACGTCACCTGTCGACTCCAAACAGGCTTCATACATCCCTATCTTGCATTTTCATGCTAAACATGACGCTCCCTATTGTTCTGAGTCATTACACAGGCTAACTGCAACAATCACAGGCAGCGGAATTGTCGAGTTGCTGCCAGTTCCTCTCAAGGATTAAATCCAAACCTCTTAAAAGAGAACGGTCTGCAAAAAAAACCCCAAAACAAACCAATAAAACAGGAGGAAGCAGCCATCAGCTTGGCAAGAAGCAAAAACAAATTTAGCCATCGATGTGAGGGTTTGTTGATGAGTGGGTATAGTCAATGAGAAAAACGAGGTGCAGCTTCATCAAATCCAGGTCAACACATCTGCCAATTCTGTGCAGCGAACAGGTTCAGTTCTCTCACACAAACAGATGATTGGATTAGCACCTGGCTGGCTGGCCAACCTTTCACAAGGTCTTTCTCAGACACAGACACACGCAAACGCACCATTTATCAGGCCACCATGCTACAGGTTGGATAAATAAATCATCTCCTCACCTGTGTGTGTGGTTCCTGCCAGAGAAATCAGCAGCCCACTCCCCAAGCCTTCAGGAAGCTTCCTTCTTTTAGCTGCTTCCTGTTCAGACGGGTGGCACAACCACACCCACAAACAGGTGGCCATTTTGGTTAAAGCTTCTGGAGGAGAAGAAAAAAAAGTCAAATTAATGCGTTAATGTAAAGAGTGTCCAGTTATGGGCTGTAATACAGTCTTTATTTGATGCTGGTACTGCAGTCCTTTCGTTCAAGAGTTACTTTCCAGCAAATCACTTTCATTCAGTGGCGCCTGCTTCCATAGAGTGTTCCAGTTCCCTTACAGAAGTATACATGGGGGCCTTACAGGGTGACGGACACCGATGTTAAATCATAAAAACTATATCATGCCATTTCAATGCATCAAAGAACAGAGGCAGATTAAAGCACGCTGTAAAACTTGTCTGTAGAAAACTATGAATACAAATACGGTCATAGAATTTCAAGAAGATACAAGATGCCTGGTCAACAAGATCACTCGCTCACTCGTTCATATGAACAATCAACAAAAGGACCGCATACATCTCGTCCACTCAAGCACCTTTCATACACCTTTCATACAAAAAAGCACCTAATCAGCCTATTAATTACTAGACAAATTATGTGCAACTCTGTCCGGGGTTACAAATCAAACTGCTCGTTTCGATTCAATGCAAGACTCATTTTTATGCAACCGTGCTGATTGATGCTTTAATCTTTCACTCGTTAAAACAAAATGTTGATTTTGTACAACGTGCGAAAGAGCCGGGGAAACACTCCAACTTGCTTCGAGTCAGGTGGTCACAACAGATTGATTACACGACTGCTGCGAGCTCCAAGGCCCCCTCAAACAAACAGACAATAAATTCACTCCCTCAAATGTTCCTGTAAAACTTTCCCCTAAAAAGCAAGCAGTCGTACTTGAGTCCAAAGTGTTTGACCCTGCTGTTATAGAAATACTTGTTCCTAGAGTTTGAAATCGAGGCTCACTGATAAACGTGGACCTCAGATCTCCTCTCTCGCTGTGAGAAAACAACAGTATTATCAGCCCCCTATCTTTCATCTCGCTGACGGGCCCGGCTGTGTAGATTATTTTACATATGCACTCAGAAGCCTGGACCTGACTGGATGACTCCGCTAAAAAAACAAAAACAGCGGGTCGCTACCTCGGCGTGACCGTCTCCCTCCACTCGGTGGAAGTCCAAAGTGGGATTTTCAACATCACAGCTGAAGAGGGAGGGGGGTAGCTTGTGAGGCAGCATGGGGGCACAGGCGGCCTCGCTGAACACCATCATGTTTTTCCAGTATGATTCGGATGCAGCGATGCTGCTTTGATGTTGTTTCGCCGGGATGGGAACAACAAAAAAAACCCCATAACACAGTCTTGACAATGCATCCGTCTCAGCGTGACGATGCCTTGTGTGATGAGCGATAAGAAGTGCAGGTATCAAAATAAAAGTTTTCTCAAGCTGATTGTTTTGTTTTTTTTTCACTTTGTGCGAGTTTGTTCATGCTTTGGGATGGTTCAAAACATAAAGCCATTTTGCCGAGGCTAATAGATGTCCATCAAGTCAGATGTATTTATTCTAATGAAAAGATAGATATCAACTTTTAAATGACTCATTTATGAGGATTCTTCCTTCAAATGTCTCTTAAGACTAATAAAGCAAATGATCTAATTTGTGTACTCAGGACACAAACAAGTAGGAGTTTTGTTTTTCAAGGAAACTCAGGTGAGTTGTATGGTTAATCAGTCAGTGCTGGATACAACAAACTATGTTATTCCTGTAATGGCACTCTTTTTTTTAATCAGTAACATGGTAACTAGTTGTTTCTATCAAGGAAGTAGAAAGAGCAGGTCAAGCACAGATGTTTTCCTGAACATAGCATTCAGTCCTGTAATCGTTGGGTGAAGGGTTCAGCTGGACAGGTGTATCTAATGTTGTGGTCAGTGCCTGTACAGTACAGCAGTAATGCTTGATATCCTGCATCGATCTACCTCTTCTCTTTGGAGCCCTCTCAGATTGCCTGCAGGAAAGATGCAGAGGGCCCCTTTAGTTGATTGCAATTAGCCCGAAAAACCCCCCACATACAGCAAAACCTGAGTGAAAAAAGAGAAAACAACAACCGGACACAGAAATAGATCAAACATTACTGTATCCAATTCTAAAAAATGAAAAGCACTGGACAAAGCACAGGCCCCTCCCTCCCCCGAAGACTTACTGAGTGGGAAAAAGGACAGAAAAGATTAGTTGTTACAGCTTACAAACAAAGGAGAATGAGCATCACAATGTTGGCTTCCATTATTTGATTGACATATAACCCACCCACCCCACCCCCCACCCCCCGTTGTCAGGGAGGCTTTTCCTCTGGAGGCTCCCGGTGAACAAAACCGCCAAGCGGCTCCTTGTCGAGCGGTCGTGCGCTTCAGAGAGCCCGGCACTGGACGGCCAACTCAGCGTGGGGGCTCCCTGGCTACCCATAATGAGACCTCATTTAGTTTCACCGCACAATACGAGACTATCGCAACCAATTTAGGTCTAATGAGCCCATTTCTTCGAAATGATCAAATCGTTCAGGCCACACAAACACACGCAATTGGCCCGCATTGTTCTTAGCCCTTTCCACAGTGCCGCCAGGTTTCTCGCCACCTGTCAGTCTTTGGCGCCGCTGCATGCATTATCGGCTTTTTCACGTCGCCTGAAGCACAATTCACTCTTTAATGAGCTCGGGGGATGAGTGATATATTAAGTTTATCGGCTGTGCCATAGCTTAAAGTAATAACACCAAGAGCGATCACTCTCTGAGAGAAAACGCGGAAGTTTGTGAGAAAAAAAAATACAGAGAACTTGCAATAAGAACGATCAAGAGGGCACGAGGACTGAAGTTAGAGGTTAGATGTATGGAAATCAGAGCGACTTCATCGATGAGAGATGAGGAAAATTCTCATTTTCTTTTGGCAAGTTTCTGCTTGGTCACCATCCCGAGTACGCATGACAAATCTACGATGGATTTTTTCGTGTTGACGAACACGATTGTCGATGCTTCGGGGTCTGCCAGGGTGACCCACCACTCTTCCCTAACCAAAAGTTGCCATCCCACATGTGTTCTCCCAATCACACAAAAAGGTTTTGTACTGAAAATCCGCATGGTGACGAGAATGCGACGGACGTGCCGCGGTAACTGCAAAGGGCAGGCACACAGAAATGCTTGATGTACAAAATACTCAGTTGAAGATACACTGTTGATGTTGATTGGAGACCACGAACACAGAGATCACTTGAAGGAAAGACCCTGTCTGAATATCCACGTTTGAGATCATGTTTCTAAGCAACGGTGCAACGAGCATCGTTGCTTTAAGGCGAGAAGGTCCCGCGTTTGGCGACCAGGTGGAACCTGGTTAGTTCTCTCTGCATGTGTGTGGGTTTTGACTGAATTCTCCAGTTTCACCTTGGTTACTCTGATTCCCAAACCTAAAGCCTTGAAAACATGAATGTGAGGCAAGTTTGGTGAGTCTAATCGGCGGTAGAAGTAGAGGATGGATGGATGGATGGCGATGGTGCCAACAAAAAAGAAAGAGTTTACCAAAGTAGTCACTTTCAGAAAGGCATTACTGTTTATAGCAGCAACCAAGGGATGCACCATGGTATGGGTTCGTACTATTGTCCAATGAAAAACAATTATATCTTGACTCTAAAGTTAGAAACACTGGAGACTGACATACTTCCACTGATCCACAGGCAGGAAAATGGAGCCACTAGAGGCACATGAGGTACGCGTTTTTTTGCATACTGAATTCAGTGCTTTAAAAAGAGTTTTGACAGCATAAATTGCTCAGACTGCGAGACACAATGTTTGTTTTCTGCAAAAAAGCACAAAAGGGGAAGGAGCTCCCCTTTACGGTTTTATTTGGAGATATCTGTCCCGCACTGACCCACCGTGTGACCCAAATCACACCAGTTAAACATCTCATGTGGCATAACAGAGCCAAAAGATTTCCCCTTGTCACTGTGGGGGGGGGGGGGGGGTCATCCGCTCAGGTTTTCCATCTGATTCATCAGCCGCCCATATCAGGCGCATCCCAGAAAAAAAGAAAAAAAAAAGCAGCTGTCTCGGGCCGGGCTGCCGAAGCAGGAAGGTTGGCAAGCGAGCGAATCACCATGTGGCTCAGTCTCCAGAGGGCCGCTGTCAGAGTGATGACGATGATACTGGTGATCAGGGAGGATTGGGGCGGGGGGGGCTATTTTTAAAAACGCACCGACGGAAACATCAAATTAGGGGAGCGAATCAAAGCCTGTTAGGAGCCGTTGCTCAGAAGGGCAAACTTGGCTCCCAGTCGGAGCGAATAATAAAAAAAATAAAATAAAAAATGAAATCATCACATTGACATGTATTCTGTGGATAATTGCAGAGCATCAATTTGTACAATATGCCACTTTAATCACTCTGAAAAAGTGGTTGTTGTGTATTTTTAGACTCAAATGCCAACACATGGTCCTGGGCAGAGTCTCTTAAAAAACCCACTGACAGAAGATGTGCAATCCAACCGCCTATTTGCATTTTTGGTCCATCTATGTAGAACTGCAAGCTAAATAAACACTTTTTTTCCCCTCACTGTTGGCAATTTATTTGTGGAGTGTGTGTGAGGGAAACAGTGGCTCTGCTTTAGTTTACTCACTGTAGCCTCCAGCATTTCTTCCTGCCCTTAGAAGCAGACCTCAAAGAGCCTCAAAGGAGAACGGGCATCAGAGGAGAAGAGTGGGAGAAATAATATAAAGCACACACACACACACACACACACACACACACACACACACACTGCTGTAGCCACGAGCCAGAACACGTCCGCTTCTAACCTACCCTTCCGTACAGTGTACTGTTAATCGCTGCTGCTCCAACACAACAGCACTTGTCCTCCCTTGCCGAGGCACTGCCTCCGCATTTTTTTTTGTTCCTTAACCTCGATGCCTCTCCAACGGCTTAAAGCTCAGGGCGCTCAGAGAAGTAACAAATGCCCCCCCTTCCAACCCCCCACCCCCACCCCCAAGTCAGGCCAGGTGCCCTCTGGTTGACCCGTGGAAGGTTTTAGATGGTGTTTGCCTACAGTCCATTTTCAACAACCCCCCCCCCCCCCCGAAGGTCTTGATGAAGTGGCCCCTTGTCGAGACAAGTGCCCTCATTGGTAAAGTCAGACATTGCAGAGCAGTGACTAATGAACCGACACCCAGCAGGGTCATTCAGATCCTTTGGGACATTCCCAGCTCTGTCTGAAGGTTCTGCATCGGTGAGCTTTGGGTGGTCTCACATCATGACTTTATTCTAATGTTCCGTCTCAAGATGTCAGTGTGACTCACAGTTCCTACGGGCTTTTGAACAGCGACAGCTCCGCTTGATATTGAAAATAGAATTTGGCTTTCGGAAATCTAAACATCAAATGAAAACAGAAAAACTGCCAGTGAATTATGAGCATTTAAAAAAAAGATTAGTGTTCGTACCAAGAAGGCTCATATAATGGGAACTGATAGCGAGAATAGCCATTACTTTAGCTGGCTCGCAATAATCAGCTGATTTAACTGCCTCTCACTACACTGGACCGAAATGCCATGTCAAACTTTTAACACTAAGCGGCCCTATTTTACACATTTTGGATGTCTTTGTCTTCGTATGTAAGTCCACAATGACAGAAATTCATCAAGCTTTCTTTCTCTAACACCGTATTTCATTGAATCTCGATCGTCTCCTTCAACCCAAATAGACCCCCCTTTAGAAATGAGCAGAATGAGGCTCTTCCACAATAAGCCCCACCCCTAAAAGATGCAGGACGCATCTGATTGGTAAAATTCTGGTAGCAGTTGTGGGGAGCACGCCCATACGCCCAGTGTAGAGGAGTTGTCCAATCACTGAGCCCCCCCCCCCCGTGACGTCATTGAAAAACTGATGTGAAAAAAATTCCCTGAAACAGACTGTTTCTAGCACCATCGAAACTGAATGGAGAGGCACGCTGGATATCTCAAACAGGAAGTTATGTGAAAAGAGGGGGCGCTGCTCACTTGTCTGAATGAGCGTTCAACACTATTACACTGTGAATAGCTGAAAAAAAGTTGAAATAGCATAACAGGGCTCCTTTAAGAACAGTCCAGCATTGTTTTTTTCATTTTCAACAAACTTTTTCAGTACCAATAAAAATAATTTTCTTTTGAGTACCAGTCGGAGCTGTCACTGTTATAACCTCATACAGTCCAAGCTTGTTGCAAATGTATCCGCCATTACGTGTTTCTTATATGGTTGAATGGCAGAATTAAGAAAGAGAAGCTAAATAACCAAACAACTGAGTGTCCAGATGCTATGCAATTACACAAAAGGGCCAATACAAATGAAAAATGAGCAACAGAAGGGTATTATGAAAGAAAAGCAATACAAAGGGAAAATCGCAGCAACAAACTCAGCAACATAAATACCAAAGAAACACTGAAAATGGTGATTTTTTTTAATGAATTGAACAGCAACAGTTCAAACATGAAAGCCAAAGAGAAAAATGTAAATGCTGCACCAGGAATGGAATTGCTGCATCACTTATCCAAAAGTGTCAACACAGTCAAAGGGACAGAATCCAACAAGCATGCAAACATCATGGCCGAAACCACAGTTCGCAGTCAAATGCCATAACAAAGATTATAACCGAGGTGGAAGAGCAGAACCATGTTACTAAAGCCAAAGCAGGATTGCAAAAGCAACCACATGGATAAACACCACACAGATGTAAAAGACTCACAAAAATGTCACGACATACGCAATTGCCAAAACACAACAAAAAAGACATTAAACAGTGATGATGCTGGTACAAAAGCAACTACACTTTTTTAAACTTCTCAAAAAAAAAAAGGGATACAGTGAACTTGTTATTTTCATTGTCGACTTGTGGAGATGTTTCAGGTACAAGTGCGAGAAAGACACACCAGTTGCACACTCTCCCTCCCGACCTGTCATCAACATGATGGAGATGCAATGACTTCTCCCTTCTCCATCCTCAAGGACATACAGTTCCTTTTGCCGTTTCAAAAGTTGCACATGAAAAGAAAACAAGAGCGGGACGTGAGAGGAATCTTCGAGTGGGGCGCTTTGGGGAGGTGCCTCTTTCTTTCAAATGGCAGAGCCAATCTCTATGTAAAGCAGCCGCGCTTGTTGGACTGTCACTTTCAGATTCAGTAACAACTAAAGGCTGGCTTTCAGTCATCCGCTGCATCACTAAGAGACGCTGTTAGAGACGAGCTTTGGGTACTTTAAGGACGTCTTGGTGTTCTACTTCATGCTTTTTTACATGTATATGATAAAAATTGATGTGCTTCAGACCCAGACTTTAAGAATTTAAACAAAAGTACATAATTAAATGGAGAAAAATCAACAGCAGATGGTGAAAGTAGACCAACTGATTGAGAAATTCGCAACAGATTAGGAGGGAAGTGATGATTGCTAAATGATGGATAATAACTTTCACTAAATTGTCCATGGTGTGTGGTTTGATTGATGTCAATAGGGACCAGCTCCAGTGCCCCACCACCTTGAAGATGGTGTAGGTGGCCCAATAGAGGTTTACCTTTCAGGTTCTTGACCAAAAGTACCAGCAAAGATTTCCAACACTTGAGAAATGGGAGTTCCCCGTCACACATTTCGTGGCTTTCCAGGCACTTTTTTTAAGGTGCCTTTATAATTGGTGGAACAGCGCAAGGATTTAGGAGCATCCAGTGTTGCCAAAATGATATACTTCATGAAGAGCCTTCCCCGGTGGCCTTTGCAGAGCTCACGTCTGGTTAACTATGAAAAGGATGTCTCAAATGCGGGAACGAAGTGCCCCGAAGCAATCAATAAAGGCTAACTTCCTGTGTTTGAGATTAGCGGTTTGCTGAGAGTACTTCCTGTCTTCAGTCAGTGTGAGATGGTCGCTGTGAGTTGGAGAGATAATAGCAAAATAATTTTCTGCTTTAAAGTGTGTTTAAGAGCATTCATGATGGAAGTTTCAAGGAAACAGCTTCACAGTTTGCAGACAACAGGCCAGACTTTACAAACCCAGATGGTTTAATCACTGGCGGTCCTTTTCAACTACTAAAAACTCGCCGAGATGGCAAAACAACCACCTTAATGTGGCCGAGGGTTCAGCCACTGGTATGGATGCAGCTTGAAAACCTGTCACATGAAGAGCCACCATGTCTCCCTTCCCCCGAGGCTGACCTGCAGACATGCAAGCAGTGGCACGTGATGCTCAGCTCGCGACTTCGTCATCAGCTATACGCCAAGGAAGCAGTTAGGCTTGGGATCAGCCGACATGAGTTCCACCCCCCCTTACAATGGCCTCTGGCAGAGAAAGCAGGCGGATTGATTTTTAACACAACCCTTCCTCGACGTTTGAAAGTGGATACCTGCTCTCTCACTTGGATAATTGAATAGGACTGGCTGCCGTTCACTGATCCCACAGTGTCTGCAAGCCTTCATGCTTACCTCACTAACGAATGACTAAATCGCAGCACTTTGAGACACCGAACCTTTTATGGTATCCGCCTCGAAGAGGTGTCCCCATTTTATTCCCTTTATGGCAGCTCTGGTATTCCTGGAATGAGAAAAGTTTGAGGTGTGTATTGGTGAAATGAACCCGTGGCATCTCATGAGCGGCAATCTGTCAGTGTCTTTGAGCCTTTGCGCTTTCCTTACGCTCTAATGAATGAAAAAAAAATAATCCAAACGCTTTGAAGACACCAGGCCCTTCTGTGGCAGCTGGCTGGGATTCCCAGATTGGTAGGGAAGAGATAGAAAGACCTTAAAATAGACCCCGTGTCTTCATAAAAGGCAACGTCTTGAACTTTTGGGTCAGAGTGTGCTTTCGACTTACATGTCCCAGATTTGTAACGGTATTAGATTTTTAAAAAAAAAAAACAGGGCACTGGTTGGGGCAGCGAGCAAGTCAGAAGGATACAGATGCTCCAACTCAGTTACTTGATGCTATCGGAACTATTTTGAAGTTGTAGTGGTGATGTATTAGCTAAAGAAATGGACTCCGATCACTGATCTGTAAGTGACTGAATCAGTCAGAGGTCTCCAGGGTGGTGAAGTTATTTGTTGGCTAGCAGAACCAAGGTCCTGGGTTGCATCTCTTTATGTGTCTGTACTGTTTCCGGAAGATATTAAAGGAAATTAGATATCTAACAATTTGCAATAACCAATTCTTTCCTTATTATTTGCTATAATGAGGGTGAAAAGTTCATTGTAGATGAGAGTTTGTGAATGTGGATGTGGCAGATGTTCTGGGGGTTTTTTTCAGTTGACCTTAGAGTGGGGGTCTGGAGCCCCCCTTCAACTCCTTTGATTAGTGTCTCTCCACATTCCTCAGTTCTTTGTTCTCTGGTCTCCTTCCTGTTGGTGTTTAAAATCTCTTTCAGGTGACAAAGCAGTTTTGCAGGAACTTGAGACGCCAGATGAAACCCCCCAACTTTAGGTGGCGACTTATGACCTCTCCCGGGAGATCGGGGAAGTGATTGGTTGCCTATTGTTGGGGGGGGGGGGGTGCTGGAGGACATTTGTGAAAGGCCAATCAGGTCTCGAGACATTGATCAGGCCATGATTCAAACGAGCCCCTGCCAATGGGAGATGAGATGATGGGACCGGCCCAAGGACCAAGGAGGATTAAAAAAAGAGCAAGGGATAGTTAGGTGTCTTTTTCTCAGCTGAGAAATTTTTGTCTGGTTTCTAGGGAGAAGATGACCCAGAGCTCTGCACCACACATTAAAATCTGACTGTAAGATTATTATTTGATTGGAGAAGTAAAATACTCCTTCTTGAAAATGATTAATGACTCCATTTTAATCCAGTTAACAAACACGCAGGAATTCAAGGTAATAGGTAAATAGGAGAACAGAATTCCAACTATAT
>JASSRZ010000049.1:301654-312400 GCA_032164315.1 Malacoctenus gilli
TGTGTGTGTGTGTGTGTGTGTGTGTGTGTGTGTGTGTGTGTGTGTGTGTGTGTGTGTGTGTGTGTGTGTGTGTTGACTGTGTCGGTGACGTAACGGCCCCTTGGCTCCTCTCTCTCCCTCTCAGCCTCATATATACTCTCTCTCTCTCTCTCTCTCTCTCTCTCTCTCTCTCTCTCTCTCAGAGACACACACATACACACGCGCGCACAAACGCAGTCGGGCAGCGGCAGCAGACGCTCAGTGCTGCTCTCAGTGTGCGGAGCGGAGGAGGAGGAGGAGAGGACCGACGGCACAAGGGGCTGGAGTTATGCCTCAGCTCCGGGAATATACGTCTCCTCTGGCGCTCTCGCTCCCCCTCTCCTTTTCTCTTTTTTTTCCTGCCCGAATTCACTTTTCCCCTCACCCCTTTCCTTTTTGGAGAAGACGATAACGGAGGAGCGCTGCCGTGCGTCATGGCGCGTCTTTGCGCATTATTTCTGGATCTTTAAAAATAAGAAAGTGTTTTTTTTTGTTTTTTTTGGCTCTTTTCCTCCTTCGGTTCTTGTTGCTTTGGACTAAAAAAAACAATGAAAGGTATGGAGCGCTTCTTCTGCGCGGACTGGGAGAGAGGGAGCGTTTCGCAGCCCATGTCTCCCTCTGAATTTTTGGCTGCAGCTGCTGGTGATCTGCATGAAGCGGCTGAATAAATCGCTGCACCCTTAAAAGGGAGAGAGAGAGAGAGAGAGAGAGAAAAACCCCACAAGGGTCGTAGTTTGCGGCTTCTCCCTGCACCTCTCACGGATCCTCCGCCTCAGACAATGTGCCAAGTCCACCCGCCTCGCAGGACCCCGATGATTTACGCTTTCCCCCGTTTCCTGGATTGATTTTGTTTTGGTTTTTTTTGTATTCTTTCTTTCGGAAGCTTTGGAATATTTGGAAGATTCACCACTGAAGGTCGATGGAGAGATTTGCGCACCTCCGGTGCGCCGCAGTCCCGTTTTAACACCAAATAGCGGCTTTGCGCCTCTTTTTTGCTGCGCGCCTGAGTGTGTGTCTGTGTGCATGTGCGAGTGAGAGTGTGTGTGTGTCTGCGCGAGCGCCTCTACCTCTCCCCCCCTTCTCCCTCCCCTCCTCATCTCCCCACTGTGGGTACTCACTCCCCGCTTTTTCCTCGCCCCCCTCCTCCTCCTCTCCATCCGAGGCTCGCGCTGCAAAATAAAAAAAAAAACCCAACTTAAATGCTGGATCCGTCTTTCAGCGACCTTTCTCGGCTGTAAAAATGCTGAGCGGCGTCCTCTTTCTGAGCGTCCTCACGGTCACCAGCCTGACACCGTCCGAAACGGGGAGCCGCAAAACTTCAGCCTCCAAAGACATCTGCAAGGCGCGCTGCGCCTGCGAGGAGCGGGAGAACATCCTCAACGTCAACTGCGAGAATAAAGGCTTCACCACCGTCAGCCAGTACCAGGCGCCCCCCAACAAGGTCTCGCAGCTGTTCCTCAACGGCAACTTCCTGTCGCGCATCGGCGCCAACGAGTTCGTCAACTACGGCAATGTCACGTCGCTGCACCTGGGGAACAACGGCTTGCAGGAGATCCGGACCGGCGCCTTCAACGGGCTGCGCTTCTTGAAGCGGCTCCACCTGAACAACAACAACCTGGAGGTGATTAAGGAGGACACCTTCGCTGGGCTGGAGAGCTTGGAGTATCTGCAGGCGGACTACAATTACATCAGCGCCATCGAGCCGGGCGCATTCAGCAAGCTGAACAAGCTCAAAGTGCTGATCCTCAATGACAACCTGCTGTTGTCGCTGCCCCCCAACATCTTCCGCTTTGTGCTGCTCACCCACCTGGACCTGCGCGGCAACCGGCTCAAGACGCTGCCGTTCGCCGGCGTCCTGGAGCACATCGGCGGCATCATGGAGATCCAGCTGGAGGAGAACCCGTGGAACTGCACGTGCGACCTCATCCCACTCAAGTCCTGGCTGGACACCATCTCCGTGTTCGTCGGCGACATTGTGTGCGAGACGCCGTTCCGCCTGCACGGCAAGGACATCACACAGCTCATCAAGCAGGACCTGTGCCCGCGCCGGAATACCGTCGAGCGCGTCCAGACTCCCGCCGACTCCCACTTTCAAGGGGCTCTGCCGCCAACGTACCACCCGGGCGGCGTCACCCCCACCCGCGCGCCCAAAGCTTCCCGGCCGCCCAAGATGCGCTACAGAGCCACGCCGCGCATCTCCAAGGACAAGCACTTCGGGCCCATCATGGTGTACCAGACCCGCTCCCCGGTGCCCATGCTGTGCCCGAGCGTGTGCGTGTGCACGTCCCAAAACCCCGACAGCGGCCTGAACATCAACTGCCAGGAGCGGAAGTTGCATAACATCAGCGAGCTGAACCCCAAACCCTCGTACCCAAAGAAGCTGCACCTGACCGGTAACTACTTGCAAGTGATTCACAGAACTGACCTGACGGAGTACAGCTCGCTGGAGCTGCTCCACCTCGGGAACAACAGGATCGCCGTGATCCAGGAGGGCGCGTTCGAAAACCTGACCAACCTCCGACGGCTCTACTTGAACGGGAACTACATCGAGTCCCTGTCCCAGTCCCTGTTCGCCGGCCTGCAGTCACTCCAGTATCTGTATTTGGAATACAACATCATCAAGGACATCTTGCCGCAGACGTTCAACGCTTTGCACAACCTCCAGCTGCTCTTTCTCAACAACAACCTGTTGCGGTCCCTCCCCGACAATGTGTTCGGGGGCACCATGCTCACCAGACTCAACCTGAGGAACAACCACTTCTCCTACCTGCCCGTGCGGGGCGTCCTCGACCAGCTGTCGGCGTTCATCCAGATCGACCTGCAGGAGAACCCCTGGGACTGCACGTGCCACATCGTGGCCCTCAAGAACTGGATGGAGCTGTCCAGCACCAGCGTGGTGGTCAACGAGATCACCTGCGACTCGCCGTCGAAGCACGCCGGCCGGCTGCTGCGCTCGCTCCGCAATGAGGCCATCTGCCCTGAGCCCAGCGAGGCGCCCACGCCTCAAAATGCGCCCCCCACTAAAGTGCCGACACTCATCAGCCCTGGCACGGAAGCTGTCACCACTACCCCTTCGTACCCTTCCCCCTCTTCTTCTTCCTCCTCCTCCTCCTCTTCTCCTCCTCCCTCCTCCAGCTCGGCCACCCCCACCGAGTCCCACAGCCACACCCCCGAGCTGCACCCCGAGGTCCCCCTCTCCGTCCTGATCCTCGGGCTTCTGGTCGTGTTCATCCTGTCGGTCTGCTTCGGCGCTGGCCTCTTTGTGTTCGTCCTGAAACGGCGCAAAGGCGTGGAGCACGTCCCCACGGGTGCCAACAACTTAGATCTCAACTCCTTCCAAGTGCAATACGGCTCGTACACGCCCGAGCCCACCCAAGACAAAACCTCAGAGAGCCACGTCTACAACTACATCCCCCCGCCGGTGGGCTCCATGTGCCAAAACCCCATCTACATGCAGAAGGACGGCGAGCAGGTGGCGTACTACCGCAACCTGAAGGAGCTCAGCTTCGGGCCCCTGGACATGAAGAAGGACGATGTCCTGTCCCGCAGCCCGGGGGCCTACACCATCAGCACAGTGGATTTTATGGAGAAGTCGCCCACCACGTGCGGCTTCTCCACGCCGGAGCCCCCCGAGATGCTGTACCAGAACTTGGGCGAGCGCCCCAACAAGGAGCTCCCCTCGGTGGCAGCGGCAGCGGGCGTGCCGCCCTTCAACTACAACTTTTGCACTCTGCCCAAGAGACCCTGCATCGTGCCCCCCTATGAGGCCGCCACGGCGCGGCGGCACGTCCCCAACCAGGACCGCTTGAACAAGGCCGTCCTGTACGGGACCCCGCGGAAGTACTTCGGGCACGAGCACCCATCCAAAAACAACGAGCACCCGCTGCTGCTGCCAGGGAAGCTAAAAACAGAGCCGGACTACCTGGAGGTGCTGGAGAAACAGACTGCGATGAGCCAACTGTAAGATAGCATCAAATGGCCCACTTTACCTCCCCCACCCCCGCCCCAACCCCCCCTCCTTTCTTCTCCCCAGGTTTTTTGTGCAGCATTCATAATAATCACGCAGTTACTGTAATACTACCCCTCCTCTCTATATATCTAATATCTATCTGTGGTCAATCCTTTGATGGACTGGAGATGGACCGAAGCCTTTCAATCACCCTACCTTCCTCCCCTTTTTTCGCCCCCCCCCCTCCTCCCTACGAGATGTATAAAAAGGAATATAAGAAGTATATTATTATGCAGTTCTATTTTTTCTCCTGGAAGGTATAAATTATTTCTTCTCTTTTGGAAAAAAAAACAACACAAAAAAAAAAAAAAAAAGAAATCCTAAACAAGAGACTCTGAAGACAGCAGGTAAATCACGGGGCAGGACTGTGTGTATGAATACGGCTTTGTGCTTTTTTTTTCCTCCATGAAACTGTATTTTAGTAATCTTTCGGGTTTTCCCCTCCCTGTGACGATGGATTTAAAAAAAAAAACAAAACAAAACAACGAAACAAAATCAAACCCTTTGTTCGTAAGGAGGAGACGAAGCAACAGATTGACATTCCTGTACATAACCTTGCAGATAAATGGTGAGTGTTCAAAAACCAGATGAGATTTTGTTCCCCGCCCCTTCCCCCCTCCCCTCCCCCAAAACCTGCCCCCCCAACCCCCACCCCAACAAGCGGTGAAATCTTAACCTCCAGAAAGTGCCTTTGCACTCAACTATTTTATCAACAATGCTCTCTGCGAAATGGAAATGTTCCTTTCTTTTTGGTTTTTGTTGGGGTTTCCTTTGGAAAGTGCTGTATTTTAAAGTATCTTTGTGTAAAATAGACTTATTTGTCCATTTTAAAAGGAAAAAAAATCAGAAAAAAAAAAACATGGTACCAACTTCGAGATCCGGGTGTGAAATGATCTGTCGGTTTCTCCACAGGGACATTTTTTCCGTTGCTTCCTTTTCTTTCTTTTCCCTTTTTTTTTCTTTGTTGCTTTGAAGTGTCTTTGGAGATGTTGCGACTTCTCAAAGGAAACGTTGTATGCTTACAGGGGAGCAATACCGAGCGCAGGCCAGATTGCGCCATTAAATTTTCACTGAAGCACTTTGTCAAGAGCCTGAGCGTGAGCTACGTTTTTCTTCTTCGTCTTGTGTGTGGTTTCTCAGAAAGTATGTGCTGATTTTTTGGGGGTGGAGGTGGGGGGGAAGTGCTCTGCTGGGCCCGTGTGTGTGTGTGTGTGTGTGTGTGTGTGTGTGTGTGTGTGTGTGTGTGTGTGTTAAGGGTCGGGAAAATGAAAGTAGGGCCTGTTTGCCTGCAGGTCCTCCTCCTCCTGCTCTCTCGCTCACTCTAATGAAATGTGATGGAGTCCCTAATGATTGAAGGGCTTTTTTTCTTTATTTGCGCGATCGTCAAATGTGCTCCGGCAATCCTTCTGGGTATCATCGCAGGGAAAGGAGCAAGACGCAGTCATGGATAGAAAAAAAAGCGCCAAAAAAGATCCTTTTGACTTGCTGTGTCTGGCTTTTGTCATTGAACAGAGGGGGAGAGTTGTCATTAGCAGAGTAATTAGCAGTTCTACGTTGATCCTCTCGCGGTTTGAAAGGGAGCACAGCGAACGCGGCAGGCGCCGGGGAAACGGAGACTCGTCTGCCTCCCGCAACACCTTCCCCTTGTTTTTGTGGATGTATTTGTGAGGACCGCAAAACGGGGGTTCGACAGAGATGTTAGAGTGCCTTTTGAATTGAAATTGCCTGGTTTTTGAGGCGCAAAGTGTCATGATCTCTCTCTCGTATCGTCGTCATGGATTTATTCGTCTATCTCGTTGCCTCGGGGAGCTTAGTTCTCGTCCAAGTGGCCGCGTTAACTCCTAACGGATGACGGCTTCCTCTTTCGGTTAAGAGCAAAGAAGCACTGTCACATCCCTGAGCACGTTTAGCAAACTCATGTTAGTGGTTTTGCAGTGAGCGCCCACTCATCTTGACGCGATCGCTGCCATCTGCTGTCCAGTTGTGGGACCTTCGTCCTGTGTTACGACTCCATGCAGTGAATGAATGAGCATCTCGGTGTTGCACGAAAAAAAAATCATCATGGGACAAGTTGGAGCCTGCAGCAGGCTGGATTTTCACTTTCAGGCGTTTCACACTTGAGTGTTCCCTCTCTTGATGACTAAGGTGTTTTTGGGATGCTTTTCCTTTTCCTTGAAGGACTCTCTAACATGATTCAGCCCTTTTTTTAACCTGAGTTCTGCCCCCCCCCCTTTTTTTTCTGATAACCATCGATCCCCACTCAGGCACCAATTCCAGTTAGCGTCTGAGAGCCTTCATTGGTGATGTCGCAATGAACAAATTAGGTCGCGCAATGAGAGAAACCTAATCTTAGAGGGGGGGGGTGAACGAAATGTTTGCCCAATCTAACGTTTTTGCTGCTTCTTTGGCTTTGTAATCAAACATGAGAGGGGGACGTGTCATTAGCAGAGCGATTAGCAGTGGTGGGTTGCTTCTCTTGTGGATCAGTCATGGGAGACAAGGAGAGACTGTGCCTGTGCTTCCTTGATGTTTATGTAGATCACACCAGCTGTATCTAAGTCAATACTTTAGTGAAACCATGCATTGAGGGGAAGTTTGACAGTTGTGGATTAACATTAAACCTCGAACGAAAGGTTATTTTGGCAGTCTTCGCCGGAGTGATCCTCTAACGTGACAGCGATCCGATCCAAATGCTTGAACCTCCCCCTTTGACAACCCCTCCCTTCTTCCCGACCATCTATTACATCATAAATGGCACTGGATCGTTAGGACGTTATCCAGCAGAGGGTCGCAAAAAAACAAACAAAAGTGCACTTCTTTTGTCACGTTTGCTTCTCTTTTGGCTCTTCAAGCCAACACGGGAGGGAAAAGTGTCATTAGCAGAGCAATTAGCTGCTGTGTGTCACTTCCCCCTTGTGGAACAGACAAAAAAGAACAAGTGGTGGTGGTGGTGGGTGGGGGGGTTTACAGTGAAAAAAATGCAGGCTCGCTTGCGACTGCGAGCGGGCAGATTCGCCCCAGACATTCCTCTACGGGTGGAACGATGACGCGGCTGTTTGGATGAATAACGTGTTACTGTTTTTTTTTTTTTTTTTGCCGGACTAGACTGGATCCATTTCTCCTGTGGATTGACTGTGAAAAGAAACTTGTGGCTTTTGTGGGTTTTTTTGTCTTTTTTTTTTTTAGGACAAAAATAGGAGATGATAATGTAACTTTGTCTGTTGGAGGCCTCATCTCCAGTGCATTTATAGCCCCCCCCCCCCCCCCGTCCCGGCCGTGTGACATGAACGAACCGTCCAACCCACTCCAATGCTAATTCTGTTTTCTGTCCTTCAACTCAAGTTGACATTGGCTCTTTGTATTCTCTGTGAATGGCCTCCCAGCGGCCAAATTCTTCTCCCCCCCCTCCCCTCCTCCTCTTCCTCCTCCTCCTCCCAACCACTTTTCCCTTTTGTGCCCACCCCGGCCTGTGGTCCAGCCCTCCCCCCCCCATCTCTTTCCCCTCCACCACCTCCTCTCGTCTTTTGTCCTCCCCCCGCCCTTTCCTTCTTCGCTGGATTTCTGCTGGCTATTGTGTCGCTGTCCAAGGTGCTGAAATGTTGCTGTCGCTGAGAGTTTGGAGCCTCTTTGAGGAAGGTTTGAGACTGCTGTGCTTTCTGGTGGGTGGCTTGTGCAAGTTCTGGTGTTTCTCTGAAAAGGAAAAAAAAAAGGAGGGGGGGGGCTTTCTGGGGCTCCGAGGCGTTGGGAGAGTCATGCATATTGCATGCACGCTGGTTTGCTTTGTGCTGCTCGCTTCTTGGTTTGGCTTCAGCCAAGAAAACAGGAAGTCGGAAAGTGGGTTGACTTTTCGGGCTCGCTTGTACTTTTTTAGCCTGCGTTCGGACGGTTTTGGAAAGGTGCGGGTGACCCGATTCCCACGGTCTGGTCAGCGCTGCGGCATTGTGGGTGTTAAGTGACGAAAAATGCTAAAATGGGCTAAAATGAAGACTTTGAATTGACCATTTTAGCTCAAATTAGCAATGATTGTGGTTTGGAATCATCATAACACTGAATTTAAAGGCTTAGTTTTTAAAAAGACCACAAAAGAAACAGAAATTTGAAGGCAAACAAAGTAACATTTTTTTTAGAAATCTCTTTTAGATTTAGAGCACCTGTCGTAGGTGTGGAAACTCGACACAAACAGCCTTCAGAAAAATCTAAGTTATTTCCTTTCTGGTAACCATGGCGATGCCAGACCTAGGCAGCTCTTGTTAGTCCGCATGTGAAAAGGCCCCTTTGTGTGGCAGTGGCGTAATGACACATTGGTCCTGTAGAGGGCAGGTTTGGGTATAAAAATCATTTTGTGATACAGTGTGCCCATGCCGGTGTAACTTTTTTTTTCAAGGCATCTGAAATGAATAGAAACCAAAGTGCCCCCTGTAGGACCAGCAAGGCATTACAACAAAGTCACATCAGCCAACAGAATTGCAACGAACGTGTCAAACTTTACTGCTTTTCCAAGAATAATTCCAAGTGCTGTTCAGTTCTGTACAAGCAACATAAATACTGAATTCATTAAGAGGAACAAAGTATGTAAGTAAAAACAAGGAAGCTCAAACTTCTGGAATCAACTGAAAATAAATTAAATCTTACATAGAAATATGAGCACTTGGGGAAAACGCTGGCATATAACCCATCCATCCACCCCATCCTCCTCTTAAAACGTGGATTCCCTTGCTTCCATTAAAGAGCACAGAGGATCATTTGGCTTCTCTCTTTTTCAGGTGATTATTAAAAAAGACAAGTTGATCTAACTTTCGGTGCACTGCATCAAAACGCTCATGGTAACAAGCTAGGCTATAGTACCAATTTAATCCTGTTGCGGTACAGCCCCGCAAGTTGCAATAAAGGGTGGATGCCCTTTGTTTAGCAGGTTAGAACCTTACATTTTGTTTGAGCTGACAATCAAAACAAGCTGACTTGGCTAATTTCCGAAGCTTTTAGTATCTCAGGGTGTCACCACAACTTGGTACAGTTAGTGAACACTGTATTGCTTCAACAAAAGAGACCGCTGTTTCTGATACGTCCACGGGGATCACCATGTGTTTTGAAGAGAAAAAGGAGATGATGTTTTGGGACAGCCTGCCAGGAAGCAGCTTTAGCTTCTGGACAATGCAGTTGGCAGGATAGATTTCATAGAGGAGATTTCACAGGCGAACTGTGTCATTGTGGTCTGTGCACATGCCCCATGGCAAGAAAGTCCTGGGTTGGTTTCCTGGTGGTGGTTTGTTTTGTGGTTTTTTTTTTTTTTCTGGGTTCCGTACATCTGTCTGCTCTTTGTCACTATCAGTTGTCTACAGGTGTGTGTATGGGAGTGTGTGTGCATCGCAAACATGGATTGATAGGTGATTACGACACCGCTTTACCAGACCAGATCATTTTTTAGATAGAAGCGGGCCGTATGCGTCAGCCCCCCTCCCCCGACGTCACTGATACGGTCACTTTTTTTCCTCCCGCGAGCGCGGCCTTCCGCAGGCTAAATATAGCTGTTGCTCACGTACAGTGACATACGCGCAGACAACTCTTCTACTGTCCCCAGCGTGGCGTCCTGTTCCCGTTGCGTAATGCATCCTGGGAAAAAGGAGACCTGATAAAATCAGGAGACAGTTTTACAAACAAGACGCTTCTTTTTTCTTTCTTTTAACAAAAAACCCGCTGCACTCCGAGTTTGAGCAAAAGACACCAAAAAATAAGATCGTATCATCCTTCACTTTTCCTCTTTCCACCCTTCTCCTACCCCCCCCCCCCCCCACCATTATTCTGCCGTCCTAGGCCACATGCACAGGTGCGCACCCGTCCATCCGTCTCGCCAGAATCGGGCCACTTACATCAGGCAAGGTCCCCATCACGTCACAACTCTTCCATGATAGATTGTTTCAATAAACTAGCATTACGAGGCCAGGAACCTTGCTTTGTCTTTGTAAGCAGGACTTCTTTTTTGGGGGGGTGGGGGGAGTGGAGGTATTATTATGTGGAGCAGGAAGAAGGTAAAAAAAAAGCGTCGCTGAGCCAACACGCCGCAACCGCAGCGCGAAAAGTGAGTAAAACTCCCCTTCTTTCATGTCGCTTCTGCATGAAACACCTCACTTACTCCCAAAATCCTGATACTTTTTTTCCCCACCTAAAGCTCGTGGCTCCTTCGCACTCCCTACTGTTTTTTTTTTGTTGTTGTTTATCGCTCCTTTTCTTTTAAGAACCCACATTGAGCCACTTTTATCGGTAGTTTTGTGGTGCAAAGGCGCCCGGCGTGCACGCGAAGGAGGGGGGGACTTTGGGGGAATGGGGCGGGAAGGGTGGGGGTTGCTGCGGTAAGCAAAGCCGTGAATGCTGTCAGGCGGGCTTCCTTTTTAACAAGCTTCGCCATTTCAGCTGGTGTGTGAATGGATGGAGGGGGGGGGTGAAGAAAGGGAATGTGAGAGAAAGAAGGAGAGAAGAGGGAGCAGGAGAGGTCGGACGAGATGAATGGAAGGAGAGAAGGAGAAAGGGAAGGAGAGAGAGAGGGAGAGAGGCTCATTCCTCTCTTTTTTCTTAAAAATGGAGTGATTTTCCTTCCTTGGGCACAATAGGTCCTCTGTGTCTTTTTAGTGGTGGTGAAGGAAAGAGAGGCAGTACACACACACACACACACACACACACACACACACACACACACACACACACACACACACACACACACACAC
>JASSRZ010000049.1:314925-334462 GCA_032164315.1 Malacoctenus gilli
GTTGGCGGCTGTTTACCGTAGTTGCGAGACCTGTTGTGGCTCAATATTGGTCCGTATATAAGGCGCTCCGGATTATATGGCGCACTGTCAGCTTTTTAGAAAATTGGAGGTTTTTAGGTGCGCCTTATAGTGCGGAAAATACGGTATATACATATTATCACCACTTGTTTTTAAAAGGGAGCCCGTGTGGTGGTCTTTCAGACCAAACACGTTGACCTCCCCCCTCTCACCGTAACTACACCAGAGCTCGACCACAAAAGGAATGAAAAGAGAACGCCTTTTATTCTGGGCCCACAGGCGATTGGGTCAAAAACAACATTGGTGACCACATTCGCCCTGACAAAAAGCCGCAGCCCAGTGAGCAGACGCAGTGCGATATTGCTGATGGCGCTGTTTTCCCAGGTAACCCTTGGCCCGTGCGGCCACTTGGATGTTTCTTTTTTGCAATATCGACCCTGTAAATAGTATTTAGGTATGCGCCCAAACCTCTGTGGCCAGTGCAGCCTTACTGTGCACACATGCCACTCTCTCTGTCCTGCAAGTTTCAAGACTTGGACGAGTCTGTCATTGAACTCGACACCGCAAGAGTCCTTTACAGGTTGCAGACCCTGCGCTTCAACAGATACTGCCTTTTTTTTGAAGGCACAACATCTTTGGGGTTTTATGTTTGGACTAAGTGTGTTTTAATAAAATTACAGCATCTGTTTATCGATTTTTTTTGGGGGGGGGTTTCAACCTGACACGGACTTCAGCCCCTTTGTGCGTCTGGTATTGCTTACCACTCAGAGCCAGACAGACTGAAACATCATCGCTCCACCTGGGACCTCCCCGCTGCCCTTTTGGTTTCCCCGGTGACGAGTGGAGACACTACTCTGTGTTGCCGCAAGATTAGTAAACTTGCATAGGCTGCTATGAATCAACAACAGGATTTGAGGAGGAAACAGCTGTCTTCCTGCCTGTGTGCAATTTACTGTACCTAATGCTGCTGTGACAATTGTAGCCTGTGTCTGTTAGGCTTTACCGCCGGTGGGCTCTCAGAGCCTGCTCCTCTGAGTGCAGGTGGGGAGGGGGGCGCACATTGTGAGAGTCTTCCCAGAGGTTCGACAATTTCAGAATGGAGCTTCTCTAATGTTTCCCCTGCACTATAGAAAGCGCTCGCTTGATAAAAAAAAAACAAAAAAAAACACCGGCGCACCTGCAGTTAACGGTCTAGCAATTACCGTCAGTCGCTGGCACCGCTGATTGCCAAGAGGAGTCTACAGGCAGCCCATCAAGCAAACTGACATTCAACTATCACTAGAGAACATCTGTCTGCATCAGATTTTAGGCCTTTTTTCGGTGTCAGCTTGAAGACAAAGCAGCGATATGAACGGCGCCACACCTCCCCAAACCACCTCTTTTTTTCCTGCCGGAGTTCCAAACACCTGAGCAGGGAAAGGTAGAAAACCATGTGTTCCGAAGGGGGCGGGGGGGGAGGGTGAACGCCTCAAACAAGGCATTTCACCCTAGGCAGCGTTGAGCGTCGAGCCACATGGGCTCGGAGAGCCTGAAGGATGCGACACGGAGCCTCAGAAGCCTTAAACGGGGTCGACCAGAGTCTGATGGCGCCAACCAGGAACCAGAGTGAGATCACGAAGCACGAACAGCAAACGCGCTCGGTTCTTACTCCACTGCCAGGCAGAAAGAAAAAAAAGGCTGTGTGTGTGTGTGTGTATATATATATATATAAAGTCATTGTCGAAGTACCACTGTTTACACGCCACGCTTTGCTGCCCACATCCACTTGCTCCATCACAAGGAGAAAGTGCTGCGTGCTTCTGATAACACAAACTCGGATCTGGGCTCCAGTGTAGCATTTCAATGCCGCGCAGCCCAGAGACATTTCCTCTCGTAAAATCCTGTTTTTCACTCCCAAGGAAAAAAAAAAAATTAAGAGACATCTTTCTGTTTTTTGTTTGTTTTTTTTCGGTTAATCAGCTTGTTTTGCACACAGCGACATGTTTAATCCTGTAAACTAAGGCATCACAAATTTGAGCAATGGAGCACTGTGTGTCTTTTTTTTCTTGCAACTTAACATTTTCAATCCAATTTTTTTGTGGTAAATGAACTCCACATCTATAGTGCCTTTTTCCCATTCACACACCAGTGATGAGTACTGCCATGCAAGGCACTCACACACCCACATTTGGTCTGCTTGACCACGATCACTACCAGCCGAGCTGCAGTTGACTCTTTATTTGTTCATCTGGACAATGAGCTTTACTACATTGTCTTAGTAGAGCTTTATTGAAGCCTGTTTACATGATTTTTCTAGGTGCTGTAATGTCAATAAACAGGATGTCTGTTGTCTGCAGGACTGTTGTCACAACGGCCTGGAAACAAGAAACGAAAAGTGCTCATTTGGCAGAGGACCTGGAAAAAGCAGCTAATGTGGCAGTGATGCAGGATTCATCTGCCTGCTCAGCCTCTTTAATTAACTCTCTGAATCAGCACCGTGTTGGGGCCGCCAGATTAATTTGGGCTTACTTTAGATTTAATTCAGTTTGGCTTGTGTTTCCAAGCAAATGCTACGTGTGGATTTTCAATCCTGGCATGTGAACACACAGGAACTCAGTGAGACATTTCGTCCTCGATGCCATGTCCTCTCAGAGAGAGTCACAGAGTCTGTGTCTAGACCATAAATACTCCTTTTTCTATAGTTTCATTAGGAAAAAAGGGAAATTGCACAGAAAAATCAGTTACCATGTTTCCTTTATATAAGAATAAAAGATTTCGTTTCATTTCTCAGAACACATAAAATAAGTTGGCTGAGTTTTTTTTTTTTTTCTGAAAAACATAAAATATGGCAAATAAAATGCATATAATACATAAATACAACCTAATTAAAAAATTAAGTGATCAAATGCAGCTCAATTAAGTCACATAAAATGGGAAAGAATCCATAGTTAATTCAGTTTTTATATATATACAGTATGAAGTAGGTGCTGAGAACAGTTTAGTCTGTCGGGGGGTAATGGTAAAGTTTTCAGTTGTTCAGTAAGCAGCATAAGAGAAATGGGCCTCAGTCTCCCGCCTCTTGGATTTGCAGATAATTGTGTCTGTGTTTGGTCGCGGGATGGACAGGCGACCCTGTTCGGGTTGTCGACTGCCTTTCGTCTGTCGGAACGAGCGACAGTCATCCCGTTCCTCCTCTGGAAACATGCGTCGGGCGTGGGGGGGGCAATGGAACAGCATTGTCGTTCTCCCTGCTGTAAAATTTAATCCTGTGTCATTAAAACTCTCTTGGCATCTCTTTTTTCCCCCCCCTCTCTTTCGCCCGATTTGTGGCTGATTCGGCTCCGTCTCGCTGCGTCTCGGAGGGGGTTGACTCGGTGTCAGTGGATCACCCACATACTCTCGAACTGCTGGAGACCAGGAGGGGCCTGAAAATGCACTTTTAGATTGGAAGATTCATCCCCAAAAGGGGCAATTATTCTTGACGTGGGCTTTGTGCCTTCACAGCTCTCTGCAGGACTTTTTTTTATATATATTTTTCCTTCCACGGGGAAGAAAAAAAACCTGAGGGCCGTTCTCAGTCTGGTTCACTGTCAAGCCAAACACGCAGTTTTTCCAATTTGACTCTGCTGAATTGTCTCGCTGTTAAATGCACCTCTATATTTACATAGGTCGGGATGCCGGTGCAGATCATTGCATCCCAGCTGTTTTCAACGGATAAGCAAAAGCAACTGTTCAGCTCCGGTTTACACATTTCAGTCCTTGACAAATGCACTAAAGGGGACTTCTTTATGGACTAGTCAGTCTCCTTGTGTTATCTATAAAAGTCTAACGACTACCACATGAGTTTGAGGACATGTTGCCCCTCACTCTAGTACGTTATATAAGCCGGACCACCCTGACAACACATGAGAACGTCAAGTGAGACTATCAGATGGATTACAGATGTTTACTTCCCCTTAAGGCTTTATATGCGATAATTTAAAGACTCCTGGCAACGTTTCCGAACGATTCAACATGAACGATTTTGTGGCACTGGCGCTGGAGCCATTCCCAGCAAACACAGGGCGGTGACAGGATGCACCCCAGGCGAGTGGCCAGTCCATCGCAGGGAAAAACACGACAACAACCGGAACTGGAGACACAGGCATATCCTCTGGACAGATACCGTGATCATCAGTGCCAACGTAGCAGAAATGTTCCAATGTTACACTAGTTGTGCAAAGTGGGAGCAGGTCCCAGTGGCTTAAAAAGAGATATGTCGACCACTAAATGACAAGTATGAATTCCACAAAATAGGGGACCTTCACTCGACCTGATTAAGCCACCTTTGTTCATCTCGGTTACTTTATCATCATTCCTTTTGATGTTTCAGTTTTATTTGATTCCATCCAATCATAAAAGGTTTACGATTAAACTTAAGCCCCATTCAAACTTGCCAGAACTGCATATGAAAAGAAAAACAAAAAAAGTCATGCCTGTTCAGTGATTTCTCTGCACCAGTCTTCAGTCGAACAAGTGCGCACAGCTTGGCTCTTCTGGAGGAAGGTTGCAGCGTTCGTACATCAGAAAACAAAAAAACGTGTTACTTTGTGATGCGAGTACAACAGCACTGCTGGCTGACGAGATTGGCGGTTGTATAAAAAGATGTTTCATGCTTTGAGGGGCACCATTGTTGTTACTTCCGTGTATTGTGTCCATTCACTAGAGTGAAACAATGTGAAATTACAGACTTGCCACTCCCCCCCTACCCCACCCCCCCGGGTTGCATTTAAAAATAACTAGTGCTCACTATCTGGACACAGTGTTTGGAAACTGACAGGCTCAATCAGTCTCTGCGTTACCTCTAAGTATGATTTTTTTTTTTTTTAAATCTTGAACACACCCACATAGGGACTAGATTTCAATATGTAAACAAGTGGGATTGGCTGACTTGTCAACAAACAATGTAACCTCGGTGAGAGGTAAGCAATGCTGTGAGACAGGGTAGGCTTTTTCCTCCACTCGCTCTACCCAGTGGTGATCAGCACTGGGTTTTGGAAGAGTTAAGGTGGAAGAAATGAAGGAAGGCGAACTGTTCGCGGGTGGTCTTTTATTCTTTACTGTACATCTTCAGATCGCGTTAATGAGAGAAGGGTGTGCATATAGGCCCAATTCCAAATCTCCCCCTTAACCCTCAAGCTCAACCCTCAAACTTAACCCTCGATCTCAACCCTCAAACTCAACCCTCAAAACCAAGTGTTAAGGGCTATTGTGTGACTTAGAAATGGGACACCCCTTAGTTACAGATTGCATCTTCAGACTGTTGGGGGCAGCATTATGCCCAAACGGCATTTCATTCTGTAAATTAAGAAGACGACAAATCTTAATTTATGGATATGTAAAAGTTTTTTCTTCTTTCAACATCTATCAAAACTAAATACTTTGTGTACCAGTAATTTTTTTTTCATAATTTTTATACCTTTGCTACTTGTTATGTGAGGCAGTCTAGTATAATAACAAGAATCTCCAGTCTCAACTCATCTCAACTCGTTTTTTTTTAATTACAATATAAAATATAAACTTTACAGGAATAGAACACTCTCCAAAAATGTGGTGACGTGGCAGAGGATTCTGGGTTCACAGCAGAGAGCCACAATCAGCTGTGGCACAGGGGAAAGGGACCTTGTCTTCTGAGTTCCTTCAACACACAGCAGTGAAGATGAATGTATGTTGGAGAGAGTGATAAGAACATAAAGGGAAGGAAGAGCACAAGAAAAGAGGTTGTGAGATAAAAAAAACAGTAAACAAGAGGAGTCAATGTAAACAAAGGAAAGAGAAGGAGGAAATAAACACATTACTGCTCCAAATTATGCATCATGATTTGTAAGGATGGAAGAAGGTATTTTATCCTGGATCTTGTTGAGAGGTTTTCCCACTTTTTGGCTGCCTGCTGAGGCTCAACTTTCCCCACCAGGCCAGCATCTTGGATGAACTGGCTATGGAATAACAAATGAGTGTCAGGTTATGACAGATCAGTGAACAAGATGGAGAGGTCATGCATCGCTATCTTGTAACGTTAGACCTGAACAAGAACAGTTCATATGCATAGAAGAATGTTTGGTCCCTTGGGCAACAGTTGTAATCATCACGGAGCATCATCGTATTATTATGAACAGTTAACGAGCCACGAATTAGCGGTACTCACTCCCGGAGCTTTTCGGAGCCGGCGCGTTTCTGTTTGTTTTGGGCTGGTAAATTAATCAGGGCCCGCGTTGATATGACACACAACATTATTTGATTTCTTTTGATATTTGCACCGTTAACCCTGCCTGTATAACTCCACCGCTACAGGAGATAAAACATTAGCCCGGTCGTCTTCTACCATTAGAGTCACAAGCATGTTATACGGACTATTATCTTGATAAAACAACTACATTGTCAGCGAAAAAAAATTACTTTTTTGTCACGTTAGCTAACTTAAACGATATCAACAGGGCTTGAGTGCACTGGCCGCTGTTGACAAAAGATCGCAAAATAAAAATCAATGTCACGCAACAGCGAGGTAACATCCATAGCACGGGCCTAAACTAAGATAATCCGATGTTTTTTGCAATTTTTTTTTACCTCGATTAACAAAGAAACTATATTTGTAGCTTGCCGTCTCCACCTCTTTGCGCTCCAGGTAGATTTTCCTGAAAAGCGAAATGCATTCTTGATAGCCCTAACTTTTGAGGGAGGTCGCGAAAAATCTCAATTTTGAGGGACGTAAGTCCTTCAATCTCAGCCCCTAACTCAGCTCCCTAGGAATTGGGATACCACTTGGTCGTCGCGGAAGCGCGCATTTTTGAGATTGAGGGTTAAGATTGAGGGTGGGTTAAGGGGGGAATTGGAACGCACCTTTAGTTTAGGATGCAATTTAATCTGTGTGGCAGTCTGGTGACTTGCAGGCTTTTTGATCCACCGGTTTTCTAGGCCAAATGTATTCACCATTTACACCATTTTTTATCGAGTTTTCCCACAGCTCAGTTGTTCCATATGCCGATAACAGCTCCACTTTCAAGGAAGAAAAACAAACATTCTATGGATTTTTTTCTCATGCATTTGGTCGCAGCTGTTCCCATGGAAACATTTTAATCATTTACATCGCAGAGGTTTCCATCTAGGGGCCAAAGCATTTATGAAAAGAACAGATTCTGATGATCCTCAAAGACTACAGAAGGTGTGACTTTTTTCATTGAAACAAAACAATCCTGTTGGTTACATTGTCTAAGAAGTTCATACATGTCCTCTGGGGGCCTTTTCAAAGCTGACTTGACAGGACCGGAGGCCACCAGGAGACGTCCAGAATAGATTTCTGAAGCACTTCAGCTTGGAGGAGCAGTTGCCCTCATTCCGAGCTCTTCATCTTGCCTCCAAGGGAGTGCTCTGCCACCCAATGGAGAAAAGTTTATTTGACTGATGACCTAAACAACAGGAACCTGGGCACAAGCAGCCAAAGTTCAAGAGAGAGTACAAAATAAACTTCTCCTGAGACGAGAGCTCTTCGCTCACCTCAGCTGCACCTTAAACTTGGTTTGAGGGATTGTTGAACAACTTTGGAATGCATGTTGGTATGATAAAACCAGTCAGACTGAATGGACCCTATCGGTGATAGTCGATCCTTTTTCTAAATTAAAAGATTGGCAGATTTGACATTGGGTCTTGACACTGATTAACAACTGTCGGTTTGATGCGTGTTCAGGAGATCACATTAAATGACACTCCTTCACATCTTGTCACATCAGCAGTCAGCAATGCCGCTCTTCAACTGCCCTGTGTGGGCACAAGACAGGCATTCGCATCCTGATACTGTGTTGCCAGGTGGCAGGGAAGAGTTTGCGTGTGTGGGGCCACCGCTGAAGCGACAAACCACAATTCGGCTTATTGTTAGACACACTCCGCACTTATGTGTGACATTTAGACTCCAAAACGCCATTTCCTCTTTTGCAGTCCACTATCAAACAAAGTAAGTGGACTCTTGCACTTTGTGTCATACCTTTATGGTTGCGGGACTTAACCTACTGGAGGGATTTAGCATGGGTCGTTCTAATAAAGTATTTAAACCCAATCCGCTGAAGGTTAGTGCTTAAATGATGGATTAAGAACTTTGTTCAACCTAGAAAGAATAAAAGCCTCATAAAGGTCCCTGAAACTAAAGGCCACAAGCCAAGATGCATTGGTCTAATATTAAACTCGTTTCACCTCGAGTGCGTGTGTGTATGAGTATTTGTCATAGTGTTTCTCCTCAATGTGAGAGTGTCAGAAATTTATTCTAAGTATAATAAGTTATTAACCTCAGTAGCTACACCAAATCCACTTTGGCTGTGAAGATACCTCTTTTTTTCTTGTTGTGGGCCTCAATTAGCTTTTAGAGGACCTCAGCACTCATCTTCAGTTCTGGCCGGCACTTACAGCCCAAATCAATTCCAAGTGCGCTCGACTGGAAGCATCGTAGCTGAACAACCATAATAATTTTTTTAAAAATTCAAGTTCACAACAATATGTGCTTGACTCAAAAGTTATCCAACATTCATTTTTCTATCATTTGATGCTATTGTTGCCATCTACTGTTCAGACCTCAAGGAAGGCAAACCATGGCAGCTAAAGCAAATATCTGGTGGAAAAATACCCCACCATCCTGTACATTTGATGGCAGAAGCCTTCAAAATAAAAGCGTTGGAAAGCTGTGCAAGTCTGCCACTTATTATGAAAATGGTTCTCTAACAGTTTGGTTTGACAATCTCGTATCAACAACCTCAGTGTTTTGGGAATCCAGGGTATACCTGACACACCCGCCCTCCTGAGGGGGGCGGGGTCTTCGACTCGTGAACCACTCCCCCTTTGGCCTTAGAAGATATGATCTCCTTGGAAATCTTGGAGACCTGAGATATCTGCATGCAGGCCTGTCCTAGTGAAATATTAAACCCGAGGAGCATTAGCAGGATCAAGATGTTCCCACCAGATGCTCATAAAAAAATGGGGTCTGCTGCTGCTCTGAAAATATAGATAAAAAACATTTTGCGCTGCATTGTTAAATATTTGATTCACCCTCCTTAACATCAGTGCCGACATTAAACTCGAGTTACACTTTTTACTTGCACAAGGCAGATTATTCCTTTTCCCAGGCACCGCTATTTAACGCTGCTTCTTTTTTTTGCCCTCTTTTGTACCAAAGCGGGTAAATCTGGAAGAATTGTGTTATGTCTACAATGATGATGCAACATCTTCAGTCCCGAGGAGTAAAAAAAAAAAGGATGATTCACATGAATGAGGAAGACTCATTTGCATACGGAATGACAGCAGGAAGTATACTCAAGCATTCGGATTCAAGCGGAGCGCATTCTGCCCCGCAGCAGACTCTCTGAGTCCCAATCTTTGCGTCTGAATAAATCATGGAGGGAACACATCTGGCTCCTCGGAGAGAGGAGTGAAGGGAAAAGAAGCGGGCTGCGAGCGCGCGCCGGCAATGATGAAAAATCAGAGGGAACAGTAACGATAGAGGGGAGATAAAAAGGTGGAGATAAAAAGGCGAGGGGAGGGGGGGACGGGAGCGAGGGAATGAAGAAGCGATGCGGGCGATAGTGGGGAAGAGAAAAAGGCAATAAGGAGGAAATCAGGGCGACGGCGAGGGCACTCGGCTCCCCTCATTTACCTGTGCGTGACCTTGTGGGGCAGATGGTGGGGGTGGTGGTGGTGGTGGTGGGGGGGGGGGGGTTTGCGAGCAAAAATGACACCTCGATAGTCTAGCCGACATCATGGCCGCTCCATCGCCAAATGACCCACGTGTGGCCGTTTCATTGAAGGGGGGGCCAATTTATTGACGGGATCCGACACATTTCCAATTCTGGGATGTGGCGACGTTTGTGATCAGCTCCTTCCTTCTGTCACGCCTCAGCTGGAGGGACCAAACCTCAAAAAAAAAAACCAACGTCACGATGTGTGTCGAAGCATTGGAACACAAGAAGGAAGTGAGGATGTTTGAACAGCTCAGTTCAGCTGGGTCTCATTTACGGCTGTGTCACACTTCACGCACACAGAACCGTCAGTGCAACAGGATGTATGCACCTGTGCTGTTCAACGCGACACACTGCAAGAAAGAAAGGGAAACCAAGGTGGCGATACACTTTCTGCTGGCGTCGACTGCCGTGTTTACATCATATGAAACAACACCACAGGCGGCCTGCTGCTCTGTCTGCTGCTTTGCCAGTTCACATTTTCCCGTTTCAGCCACTGAAACTTGGTCGAGTTGGGCTGAATGAGGCTGAGTGGGCAACTCATGGAAAAGCTCTATTTCAGGTAATCAGCCACTAAGGCAACAATACTAACATTTACATCCTAAATCAGCTATTCTGTGGTCATTCCAGCATATTTTGCTGCTAAATGTAGGGCCCCTTCATTGAAAAACAACTTCACGGTGGTTTTGCCAGCTGAGTGCACATAAAATTTGTATGAAAACAGATTTCAAAAAAGGCAACAGGGATTACTTTGTGATTTGCTGCGAGGATACAGAGTGACGGGAGCTTCTTTTGTCTTGTGTCTAAGCTACTTTGAATGTTCCCCACCAGAGTTTGTGTCTAAATAGACTGAGGCCTTGTCCTGGTGGGAATGAAACACAACTTTTTTCTAATGTCCTGTGAAAAAAAACATACTACCATGTTAAATGGGGGTTACAATGTGCCACAAAATAGAGACACAAGCCTGGCACAGCCAGTCGCCAGCCAAACTCAAGTAGAAGGGGGCTTTAGTGTTGAACATCCACTCACAGTTTCGAGATTCATCTGATCTGGAACCTTTTGGGACCAAACTAGATCATTTGTGTCGGAACACAAATCCAAATTCAAACTTCTCAAACATGCCCTGATTGTTACGGCGACAACACTCGCAATAAAACAGAGAGCTACAATGCCACAACGAAACCTGAGGATAATATACCGGACCAAAGGTGACAAGTCTAAACATAATACTTTCTTTTCTTTCTCCCCTTCATAAGGCTGATGCATGTCTGCCAGGGGGATGGTTCAGGACTAACAATGGGTTTAAAGTTACATGGAGAGGTGATCAAGTGACACTGTTGACACGACCGTTATTGATGTCGCAGTTTTAAGCTTCAACGATCCGTGGCTTTGCGTCGTGCTGATGACACACTGGCATGCTACTGACTAAGCTCACTCTGTATACTGGTGTGCAGTAGTTTTAGGTTGAGTTTTAGGTTAGTTTTAGTTTTAGGTTTAATGCCATGGTGGTCCTCTTAGCAAAGGCAGGTGAAGTTGACTTACCTTTTTGCAAATGACTCGATGAAATAGGTTAAAAGACACCAGCAACCTTGCACAAATCAAAAGTGAAAGTCACTTATCTAAACGCACACTGTGTTGCACACTGCATTGCTTTCAATGGGGCTATGCTGCATTTTCAAAATAAAACCTGTTTGAAAGGCATAAACTCGATGTGTTTTTAGGCTATTTTGACCAATGCATCTCCAAATTGCGTGATCGGCCACTTTCCATCATCACATCTGTGGCACTGATTCTCAGAGAAGCTTGTGTCGGCACCTGTTGACACCCCTGAAACTCAACTCGCAAATGTAAACAGAACAACTGTATTCTGGTTGTGAATTTGTTGCTTGCAAGGTTTAAAGTTCACTAAACATGGTCTGAAATTCAAGGTATCCATGGCTTTGCACTGTTCCTATTAGTCCATACTGCATTTGTTGAAGCCTAAAACCAAAGATATCACTATTACTGCAGATGTATTCAATCTGTTTTATGCTGTTTATAACAGATTGAGCTTCTGAGAGACAATTAACATTGGTTTCACGTAGGAAAAATGCTACATCTCATTGATTTTTTGATCTCATGTTAAATCAAGACCCCGAGTTAAGCTGCAAAGTTACTTTAAGTTTCTCCTCATTGTCCGTTCCTATGGGGGCCCGAAGAGGTCCGACATCCCACTTATGTGCATCATACCGTCAGCTCCTCTGTTCCATTATTCATCATGTCACTATTTTATTAAAAGAAAATTGACTTGGCCTTTGGAGGCCAGGCTTAGAGGAGCTTGTGTAACAACCAAAACTGTGAGGAATCGGTAACCATGAATGTAAGGTCAAAACCGAACGCTGCAGTGGGGAAGCATCCCCCAAAATCCAACCGGCTCGCTCGAGGGGCCATAATCTGCTTAAATCTTAGCTAAATAAAGCGAAAGGCAGTGGCTCGCCGTGTCTGCTGCTAAATCCCTCATTAACAGTTTGAACAAACAAACACACAGGCTCTGGATGACTTCACACAGAGAGGAGAAAACCCAGTTTTACGCTTTTTTGGGTCTGACCTTCGAGGTGAGATGGAAATACCGGGCGACGTGACCTTAAATGGACGTTCTCGCACACTCGAGTGGCTGCAACTGCACGGATAATCATAGGAAGTGAAGAAAAATGCAGCCCGCATTAAGAGGTTAGTCAAACAGGCCTCAGGGGCTCCAACAATGGCAGCAGTTCTCTTTTTTTCCCCCTTCCTGGTGACAAATACCATGATCCGCGGTTGTCTTGAGAACCGCTTTGTTTGGTTTGCCGGTGGAGAGGGTTTGAATAGACATGCTGCGAAGCAAGTTCGAGTCTTTATAAATCAATGAATAGATAAATAAACAATGCAAAAGACAACCAAGACCACACCGTCTTTCAGCAGTCGAGTGTAGATGTGTCGGGGCAAAGATGCTGTCTCGTTGTGTCAGTGGTCTGACCTGACCTTCAACCCAAACCAATAGACTTGTCTTGTGGCGCGTACAAGTATGCATGTTAGACATTCCAAAGGAGAAAGAACCGCTGCGTGTTCACAAAAAAATTTCGATGCTACGCGTCAGACACTCCATCTTGGTAAAGAAAAAAAGGCCGATTCAGCCTGGAGTACTTTGTAACATGGCTTCATCCAAATATACTGTCAAACAAAACAAACTTTTTCCAAGATGGATGAACAAACTCAAGTAAGTCGACCCCCCCCCCCCACAGAGTCAAAATGAAGCATACCTCAGCTTATAAACACAGGTTTTAAAAGTTCAAAGCCACTCATCGACCTCATGTTGGAGAGAAGCCAGAAAATACTCGCGAGGAAAACATGCAAACTTCACAAATGAAGTGCTGAAGCTGAGCAGGAGGTCAGGAGCTTTTCGTCATTGGGAGACAATCGATTAAGCCACCTTGGATTCACATCAGCACAAGTAAATTCAATAGCTATAGATAGACATGAGAAACGTGGAAACACAACCATGTGGCCTGATGACAAAGTCTTGATTTGTTGACAACTGATTGTCTGATAAACTTTGTTTGATAAAAAAACATGAGGATCAATTGTTTTTGTTAATGGAATGCTCAGTCTCATCACCTTTCAGTTACTAACAGAGTTACCCATGGTGACTAGAGTCCCTTCAACACATTCCAGCTCAATAGTTTCAAGAATGCCCTTATGTGAGGGTGTCTTGTGTTATTCAAGAGGCTGCAGTGCCGATAAATGCTCCACGGCTCGCAAAGAGATGTTGCACTCTAAAAAAAACCGCAGAGAAATCCTCATAAGGAAGCGGCACTTGATCCATTTCAATCCAAACCACTGAGATAAATTGAGCAGAGGCGCCGAGTAATGATCCCTTCCCTTTCAGTGATGCTAATTATGTGGTCGCACTGTGTTTTAATAAAGCCTTTAAATAAATAATTGCCTTCTTTTGAGCGGCACATCACTCATCGTTTTGAGAGACCGATGTCGAGGCTTTGCGGCGAGATTCTGCTCGGCTTTTATAACTCGGGAGGGGGAAATGCTCTGCTCTCTCTTGTATCTTTTTTTTCTCCCACTATTTGTCCACACCAGTGACATGCTGTACAGGAGCGCGTCGGCTGGTTGTCACAGTTTTGTGCGCCGAGGTTTGTCATCAATTGTGAGCCGGATGCGGTGTTGTGCTTTGCCTGCTATGGATGGTTTGGCTCATCGCTCCGGCAGCGGGTGAATGAGGGGGGGCTCACTGCATTTCTGTCTGTGTGCAGGCTGGAAGGAAAGAGTTTTGTTACACGGAGAGCAAAAGTCTCCAGTGTGCTGTATTGAAACCTCTGTGGGTTTATATATTATTCAGTTAAAGAAAGAAATCGCACTGAAAACCTTCAAGGAAACCGGTCATAATATAAATAAAAAAAAGCCCTCACCCTGTAAAAAAAGAACTTATTGAAGGATTGGTGTCAGTCTCCAGGCATACCAAAGTTTCTTTAAACGGGGACCATTTCTCACTATTTTGCCATGACAAGCTCTACACCAGGAGTCCCGAACGCTTGGGGATGATGGAGAGCCAACGAGGAAGGCCCAAGACTTTTGCCTGCTCTGACACTGGACCCACCAAAAGAGCACATTTAGAAAGAAACTACATTCTTGAGCTGACCAAGGATTCATTCCATTACTTTTTTTTTTTTAAAGCTCCTGCTTTTGTACATTGCTTCTGAGAAAGAAGAATTGGGAGACACTAATCTGCCCTAAAAGGTAACACAGAACCAACATGTATTATATGCCCAAAATAGCTGCAAACTGAAATTTTGAGGCATCAGTTATGAACCTTAAACCTGACCCTCATTCGCACTACTTTTTGGTGTGAAAGGCAAGGTAGTGGTGGTGTGAGGGGGGTACACGTATGCAGCACTGTAGCATAATGACTAATAGTAGTTGTTATGATCATGACACGTTATGCCAGCATTCAAATTCTCCCACCTTTCCTGCTTCAACGCACTGTGTTAAAGTGATACAAGCTCTAAAGTCACACCATTAAAACATTTTAGGCACTTATCCAAATCCACTGTGGAATTTTGAGGAACCTATTTAAGACTTTCTTGCGAGTATTTCACATCGTTTTGCTACCAATAAGTCATGTTGAGAATTTGACAGAAAAGCAGATTACCGTTACTATGAGATCACACCATTGCAGAGCTGAACAGCATGACACTGCATGTGTGCAACTTCATCAAGTATAGACAGAAGAAGTAGCCAATCGTTCTGGCTGAGTTTGGAGAGAATTTCAACCGATATTGCACTAATAGAAATAAAAACTTATGGGCGATTAGAAGTCACTCCGACCATTGACAGAATCAAATACTCATTGGCAACTTGAACTCAGATCATTACAAAAAAAAGTCAAGCCCACCCTCACTAAAGTTTGACACAATATCAGACAAGGGGTCATTATGATATTGCTGATTGGTGAGTCGCCAAACATGTACACAGCCTCAATAGGTTCCACAGACTGCACGGTTCCTGCCCCCCCTCCTCCCGAATGTGCTGAGACCTGGTATCCGTTATCCAGAGGGCGCTACTCAGTTGTCATGTGCCTCACGTTGGCCCTCGTGGCTGAGCTCCAATGACTGATGTCAGATAGCGTAACTCACTGATAACAGAGGCTTTGATTCTTTCCTGAAAAAAAACCCCAAAAAACTCGTCTGTCTGTCCTTCACGACAGCCCGACAGGATTGGCAAGGAGGAAAAGTGACTGGATTACTGAATTAAACGAGATATAGTTGTTCTGAAAAATGGCAGGTTTTTTTTTTTTTTCCTTTTTTTGGGTTGATAGTTCCCTTTAAGTATTTGAATAAGATCTTCGTGCTTCATCTAAAAGAAGAAGAAATCATCACAGAGGTGCCTGCTTTTTCTTCCCTCAGAGTAAAATAACGAGGCAGTCATTAGAAGCGAACGCGTTGCCGCAACACTTTCTAACTCATCGATAGCACCGAGTGTAATTGTAATCACACTGTGCGTGCCAGGTGTGAACACGGCTTACAACTGTGAACACGATGTGACAGAAGGATCTGCGCTCCACCACTTTGGTTTGGTCTCATCCTTAAACTCTGTAATCATCACTTTAAAAAAAAGGGGGGGGGGCAAACACATTGATCACAGCGTGGCAGCGATCTCCTCGATGAGGATGTTGTTTGTCCACAAACTGACTGAGGTCGAATCCGCAAACGTGGACCGGATGAGTAACCGTCGCCACTCGTTCTGTGTCAGCCCGACTCCGGCAAATCACCTGCCCCACTAGCTCCAAACAACAGACTCAACCGTTACCATTCTGTTCAGAGACGTGGACACAACCCTGCTGGTTCACTGGTAGTTATTAGCCATCCCGATTGGCTTTTCGCACTCCGATTACCTCTCCAGAGTTTGTTTGTTACTTGACCAAGGAGCGGCTTCTCCCAAGGGTCTTGGTGCAATTGTTTCGGCTCTGCACCTGGGATGATTACTCTGTGCGATTACTCTGTTGACTCAGAGAACGGAAAAAAAAAAAAAGCCAAGCAGAGACCAAGTGTGAAAACACCTCATGAGTTGCTAATAAAAATACCAAGCGCCCAAGACTAATATTTTCAGGCTCTGTATGAGCAAAACAGAGAACAATGAACCTTTTTGCATGCGTGACTGGGGTTTTGTACAGTCTCCTGTTCCCAGGTTGCTGAGTGCCTCGCGCTGCAGTCGCTTCCCACCCGCAGGCTCTGTTTATGTCTCGAACGAGTCGCGTTCATTTTCACAGCGTGACGGGGGGGAAAAAAAAATATTGGGCTTGTTTTCTATTGTGACAGCAAACCCGGCGACGTTGCACAATCGGCGATGACAGTCAAAAACGATGCACAGGCGGCAGCTGAGCTCCCAGCCCGAGCAGGATGGTACTGAGTTTCCGCACGTGCCAGAGATATGGAGGCGGGGGGGATTCACATGTCCAATCCACGGAGGGGGTGTCAGCAGGGCACGCTCAGTGTCGGCATCGTGCACGCAACAAATGTCTAAATGCGGTATCGTATGAAACGGTTATCGTAATCGTGCAATTATTCACAAGACTGAAGACCTGTAAATAACAGACCGTTATACAGGAAACTGAGGAACATTAATGTTTAAGTAGCCCGTTTGTCTCCTCCTCCTAAAGGTCTCTTATTTCCCCCCTTCCCGGTTCTGCTCCGTTGCATGCAGTTGAAATAATCCCAGGAACGCGACCCAACATAGATGATTATACATGGATCAGAACGAGCCGCCAAACGTGCATGTGTGTCGCATTAGCATCTGAATGCTAATCAGGCAACTTCATCTCTTTCAATCAGCGCGATGGATGCCGGTTGTGGAGTGTGTGCGTTAATTCGGCTGTCGCGTGTGTGAAATCCCTGCGATGCAGGTCCGCTCCTATAGACTGTGTCGCATCGGCGCAAATTAGATTCTGAATGGAAGAATCA
Source organism: Malacoctenus gilli (assembly GCA_032164315.1). NCBI lineage: Eukaryota > Metazoa > Chordata > Actinopteri > Blenniiformes > Labrisomidae > Malacoctenus > Malacoctenus gilli. The sequence goes on from JASSRZ010000049.1 coordinate 332,162, forward strand.
GAGGTAACAAGAGTGCATTTACTCAATATACAATCACGTTCCATTTTTGGCTTTTGTCAATTGACAATGAAAGGCAAATATACCCACCTTTTAACACCCTGAATAGGAAAGACCTGTTATACATGCGCGTTTAGATGCTGAGTTTTGCATTAAAAATCTGAAACTCGGACATCGTTTGCAACTCCTGTGGAAAAGAGTGAATGCTCTTCACAGTGAGTCACATACACTGTTCTACAAAGTGATGGCTGTCAAGTACGCTGCTCAAGGATTTGGGGGTTTCAGTGTCTTGTCCAAGGATAGTTCTCAACATGACCATGATGGGATGTCAGAGACCACCACCAATCTTCGGATCCAAAGAAGGTCACTCAACTAACCGAGGCCTTCATTTGAATATATTGTCGTGCAAGAATACACAAATACAATGAGGCATAAAACATGTAAAGAGATAGAAAAATTACCTTCTCAACAAGAAATCCTGTAATAAATTCATTTAATTGGTCTATGTTCTCAGTCAAGCTTTTCTAGCTATTTTACACTCACATCCACAGTTGGCACAATGTTGCATTAAGCAGATCAACCGTTTTCTCACTGTGATGTCTTAGACATATCATGGGGAGAAGGTCAGATCAGTCAAAATGTGTTGTCATTATACTGGGTTGCTGTAATGAAAAGGAAGATGATCTTCAAGGCAAAAGTCACTGATGAGAGGGCGAGAAGTTACTTTTACATTTGAAGGAGTTACATCATGATGCCACATCAAGCTGTATTTGCAAGGGACGGACATGTCCTGGCCTCTTGCTCTACAATGCCATTATCGCAAAATGAAGGCTACGGATACAGATCGACAGTTATCGGTGCCTTCTGCCATTCAGCCAGATGATCACTGAATTGGAAGATGGACACAAAGTTCTCCACTCAGACTTTCATCCACTTACTGAGATCGACAAGCCTGTGTCTGAGATGAGACTCTGACAAGCTAACCATGAAGGCCATTACCAATTTCCCTGCCACATTGGTCCAATCTAATTCATCGAACTGTTCCCATGACAACTAAACTATGGGTAGCATGAGAAAGGTTTGCTAATATACAAGTGAATCAGTATAAGCCTCAAGTAAACAAAACATGACTTAAGTGAATTGAAACTGTATTCAACCCCCCCCCCCAATCCAGTTGGACAAAATCCAAATCACACTGCTCACCCTTGGAGTAAACAAGTTCAGATTTCAACGGGGTTCACTTCTGTTCCTCGCTGTCTGACTGATTAATCCTTGAGCCCAGCTTGCACTTGAAGTAGATAACCCAGAGCAGCTGCTCCAATCCACAGTGTTATATTTCGGAGAGTACGCGGAGGAAATTTACCGGGGTGCCACTCCGCCACGCCAGCTCCATCTTCCCAAACATTCAATGGGCACTGCTGCAGTGCAAAGCTCAGTTCCAACCGTTCTCTGCAGCGTGTCACCACATCTCCTTGAACTGCGGTTAGCAACAACTGATTAATTGCAGAGGCAATAATATGTCCACACATCAGGTGTGCTGAGATGATAACCTCAAAATCTTGACATTTCAAGAGACAATATAATGTTTGGTTTTTTCTCGCACTGTAGCCTACACGCCGTCCAGGTCCAAATACCTTCTACTCAAATATAATCCACAAATTACTAATGTGTCACAGCATAAGATGAATAAAATCCCTTTGTATGGAATGACACTTGAACTGCTGAACTCAGAAAGGTTCCTTTATCAATCTTTAGCACCTGTTGGTTGGTAGTGAGATGAGGTGTCATCAAATTGCATATTACTGATTGCAGACCATTAAACATGACTCAGCTGTTGGCTGTAAAAATCCATCAGAACAGTAGTGGTGAAAGAGGGTGTGATGCGAATGTTATCAGAAGCAGATGTGTCAGTTGTAACTCATCTGACCTGGTTAACTAGCTGCAGCAATATTCTTTTGCTCGTCAAGAGATGTGCAGAGTTGTGCACATGATGTCATTCGATTATTTTCAGCACAGCCTGGATGAGTCAAGCATGCACCATAGCAGCAGTGGCCGGTACTGAACTTCAGCTGACTTGCCTCATATGCAACCATTTGAGGCCAATTAAGTATCTCAAAGAGATATAAAAACTGTAGCGCTTGACTCTTTTACCATTGTCTTACATTCCACCCACGATGGGGTCAATCTTTCCAATGTTTCACACAAATCTGGTCAACAGTCCTGGTTATTTTTAAGGCAATGACTAGTGTCTCAATTCCTCAGCAAGGAAAGTCACAATTTGCTGTCTGTAAGTCATTTAAAGAC
>JASSRZ010000049.1:337606-351499 GCA_032164315.1 Malacoctenus gilli
CAGCTCACGAGGAAACACCGAGGGACGCTGGGGGGCTGGCCTGGAGACACAGTTCACGAGGAAACACAGAGGAAGGAAACACAGAGGGACTGGCCTAGGAACACAGACAAACTGGCAACGAGACACCCACTAACACACCCTTAAATACCTGCCTCACCCAGGTGCAGCTGATCTACCCTAATCAGCGTGAGGGGCGGAGACAGGAGGGACAGGGAACCAGGGAAACACGAGGAATGCATTGGAATGCATCAGGAACACTAAAAACCGGGTGTGTGATCTAACTAGGAGTGCCCGACTAACAGATTAACCTATGACACCAGACCAGACAGTGAAAACACGTGATGGATGGGAACGGAACGTGACAGTCAATGCAATACCATTACATTAGAGAATTTGCACCAACAGTTGGTAATACCTTAGCAATTAGCGGCTAATCGCTACACCTCCTAGAGCCAATTCAATCAAAAATGATGGTGTGTCCGTGGCCATACGAATGCCGCAGCGTGTTATAAGCACAGACTGACTGATAAAAACACCAAACGGGCTGTTAAGCGAGCCAGCCGCATTTGCAACTGTGAAACTGCGGCTTGTGGGAAGCTTGACAGCAACAGACACCCCCCCCCCTACGAGTAATAGTTCCATTTTTCGTAAGTTTCGGTTAGAGCTTCTTGCTAGATGGCATCAGATGTATCTTTTTCCTAAAAATAGAAATTTTAAGTAAATTTTCCTTTTATCTTCTTGCATTGTTTTATTTCATCTATATCAAAGAGGCTCATTTTTAGCACTTAAAAACTGCTCGGAATCAGCTGTTGCTTCTTTTTTAATTTATGGAAATTGGGAGTTCCGTTTTTCAAACGTTCATCGCTGACAAGGTTGGGGATCTTATTTATACGGCTTGCTGCTGGTGAACGTTAATCCTCGGGAGAAAAACTGCAGTACAAAGTGCGAAGCGTTGCTGCGTGTACACTGCAGGAATATGCGCAGTCACTTGGGACTCGTATATCTATGGCATCTTCCGTTTTGCATAATATATATCACATAAAAGCAAGCGTGACAAAAGTTCTTTCAGCGATATCAAACTCGGCTTTTTGTACACATGACACTGATCAGAGGAGAAAACAGGCAAACACGCATTTCAATAATTAAAACAGTAAATGACAGATGTTGGTTCGTTTGCTTTTACAAAGCTTTGACTGATTTCTTTTCCAGGCCTACTTTGTCTTTGTAACCCTTTGCTGCTCCATGTCGTTATTGCCGAGGGTTCGTTCCATCAGGCCTCCGGACGCGATTTCTGTTTTTTCAAGGACCAAGTAAAAACTCCGCTGATGTCCCGATAACTGCCTTAAGCGTCCGCTCAGCACCAGTGAAGGATCTCTATCGGCTTTGCTGCACGTGTATAATCACAGGTACGATTCAGCGATAACATCAGCGTCACCCCAATCATGGGATCTTAAAGAGTAATTGTCGAGGTGAAAATCTCAGTCCCGCCTCCTGTCCACTGAAGGAAATTAGATAGCTAACAATTTACAATAACCAGTTCTGCAGTTATTATTTGCTAGCATGAGGGTGAAAAGTTCATTGTAGGTTAGAGTTTGTGAGTGCTTCCAGTAAGTAACAGGATGTGGCAGATGTTCTGTGTTTTGTCAGTTGACTTTAGTGGGAGAAACACTTGATTAGTGTTTCTCCACACTCCTCAGTTCTTTGTTCTCTGGTCTCCTCCCTGTTGGTGTTTATAATCTCTTTCAGGTGACTAAGAAGTTTTGCAGTAACTGGAGACGCCAGATGCAAACCCCCAACTTCAGGTGGCGACTTATGACACCTCTAAGGAGATCTGGGGAAGTTGCTAGGGAGAAAATGACCCAGAGCTCTGCACTGCACATTCAAATCTGATTATTCTTTGATTGGAGAAGTAAAATACTCTTTTTCTTGAAATTGATTAATGACTCCATTTTAATCCAATTAATGAACACGCAGGAATTCCAGGTAATAGGTAAATAAGAGAACAGAATTCCAACACCAGTCAGATACACACTTTATCTGAACCGTGGGTAAGTCTAAACAAAAGTGAAATATTTGGAACACACAATCTGTCAAATGACCACAATAAGCTAAGCTTAAGCAACGCTTAAGCTGCTAAGTTAAGTATTTGTTTATTTTCTTAGGTTTTTTTTTGTTTTGTATATTTTTATTTGATCATAGTGTTGCAACCTGCTGATTTTTTCACCCGGGCTGCTTCTCTTTCCTCTTTCTCATATCAGTACATAAACACCTTAGAAACGCAGAGTGGGAGACACAGAGGCTCAACGAGAACTAAAAGCAATTCTTGACCATGCTTGTTATCTCTCCTGCTTCAATATTGTGTGCACTAAAGTCCCTTTAATAATGGTCCTTTTGTATTCTAATTTCACTGTAAAAATGTATAGAAATACATTTTTACAAAGTAGTTACAATCCCAAAAACAAACAAAACAAAACTATATAGGTTAGAGCAAACATATGTAAGATATGTAAGAGCAAAACATTACAGAACAGCAATGTGACCGGTCAAGAACACCCATTTACCCCAATATTGAGCAACTGAGCATTATGAATATTTAACATTATTAACATTCCAGCTGCCAATTGTTTGCTTCAAACATCTAGACCACATTTAGTTAAAGTTAAGACCCACTGTATGCTTTTATATGCATGTTCTGTGATTGCCTCGGAATCCTGTTGCATTGTCCAGTTTCATCATGTCTGCAAACGGCAGACAAAAAAAGACAGGTGAGAAGGGCAAAGTTTCCTGAAGCTGTAACAGCGCATGTCAAGCTTGAAGAACTAAGAAGGAAACCACCTTTGACAAGTGAAATGCTGACAGCGATCGCGCCGACCTGTACGGCGTTTTTTGGGGTTTTTTTTTTTCTATTTCCACCACGTCCAAGAGAACAAGCAGGTGTGGGAACACTTGTCAAGACCGGGTCGAGAGAAAGGAGACGGACAACTCACAGAGAAGGACTGTCAAACACGCATCCGCACTGTCAGTCTTTCGTTTTCATTTTATAGGACTGGGGTTATAGATGTCACCCGGGGCAAAGATGTTGGTGGTCACTTGTACGGGTGGGGGAGGGGTCGTCGATGTAGGTTCCAGTGGCTGATAGCTGTTGTGGGTACAGTGGAAAAAGTGGATATATACTTGTATTCAGTGAAATATCAGTGATCATCTGACCAGCTTTTTGTATGGGGTAAGTTCTTTCAAAATACAGGTCCCATCTTCCCACAATTGTTTTGTTTTCAATGTAGCACTTTTTTTGTTGACTGAAACGCAAGATCATCAGTCTCATTCTCTCCTTTAAAACTCTCTTCATAATTCAAGCACTCACAGTTCTGACTGAATTTATTTGGAGCTGCCCTTTAAACTCTAACTGAGCCCAAACGCATGACATCAGGTAAGTCGTAGCTCAGTATCTTTGCTTTGATTTAAGGCAGCTCAAGACAAGAAAACAAAGTCCAAAAAAAACAAAGCTCCAAATGAAGACAAGGGATCCCATGATGGCACACAAACAGTTCAAAACAAAAGCAGAGAAGGTGGAAGGCATATAAACCCAAGGTGTGTGTGTGGGGGGGGGCTGGCGAGGCTTGAGGTCTTGCAGGTCTGCAGTGCACACAGCACCTGTGTACTCACAGCAGCAGGTGATCTGCAATCAGACACAGGTGAAACACATGAGACACAGGAACAAGCAATCAACACAAAGGGAGGTTGTGAATGAGCCTGGAAGAGATACAGCTCGAGACTTTCAAAGTAAAACAGGAAACAGACAAGATGGGAAAGTGTGAGTGTGACAGGATGTTGGTTGTGCCATTCAAAGACCAGTTAGTTTGATCAATTGACAGAAACCGAGTTGGTCGGCCACCTCATCTGCAATGCGTTCTAACTTCTCGGGTCGATGGCAGCTTCCAAACTAAGTATATGTGGTACAAGTTATGGAACAAAAGAAAGACTGATTGAGTTTGGAAGTCACACAAACAGCCTGCAACTGCATACAAGAAAGTGTCCTTTTTTTCCCCTGCCTGAGGACTAGGTACTAAATATAGCCTGTGGTCACTTCCCTTGTTATTTATCTCACTACCTCGATCTTTGAAGAGGCAACGCATCATTACCACGTCACTGAGCAGGCATGGGAATGTGTCCTGTTAGAGTGCAAAGACTGGACTGGCCTGTGACCACAGCAGAGGGAAGTTTTACAACTTATGGTTGCAAAGGTCAGTATAAAGTTAAAAAACAAACAAAATACCAACCCTGTGTGGGAAACACTCCATCGCTCTGTCTTATATGAAGGGTTTTACTGAGGAGTTGCACTTCAGTTGAGGCTCTTTTTCCCCCCAGTCTTCTAATCATCTCATTACACGTCTGATGGTCATTTGTTCATACTACAGATCGAAAAAAATAGAGTGTCCTGGCAATACTATCCTGGTATGGACTTCACACAACATCTATCCACAATCATTTATCCAGACATTACATTTCAAAATGTCTGGAAAAGACTTGAATTTTTACCAGTTGCACATTTAAGTCTTAAAAGCATCACTTTGGTTTTTCCCGCCTTGCATGTTTAGCACGTTTAGTAATTTGACATGACAGCTAAAGTAACTGTCCACAACACATAAAAAATGAGGCAGAAAAGAGACCAGCATGGCCAGTTAAACTCATATATTCCCTTTCCTGGTAATGTGGGGAGGGTGAAAGGATGTGTGTGCATGCGTGCGTGTGTGTGTCTCGTAGTTCTATAGACGAATGTAAAGCAGTGTTAATAGATCGCATAGGGAGCAGGGTGGCTCACATTCATCAAACAGCCTTTCTCATTAAGTATTAAAGGCAGGCCAATGCAGGCTGAGGGACGGATCGATCCACAGAGCCGAGGATCTTTAACCTAGATTGTTAGCTGCTGGCGTGACTGGGGAGGAGTGTAAACACAGGCACACACAGACACACAAAACGCATTGCGCCCAGACACACAGACAAAGAAATGCATTCATCCCATGCACATATCAGATGGTAAGTAAAAGACACAAAAGCAGTGCTTATGAAGCTTGACACACGAACGCACGCACTGATGAAAGACTGCGCATTCACGCTCACGTAATGACAAAGTCGAGGAAAGTCATGCTGGCCAATCGCAGCCAATTTCATGGGAGCTTCTTGGTGGCACCAGCACCGTTAATATCATTTGACTGATGGAGAAGAATGAAGGCTTGAAATAGAAGGCACTGGTTGTCATGGTAACAAAACAGTAAATAATAACCTTGATCATTTATCTGAAACAAAAACTTGTCTATCCATTGTGATCACCTGAGACTTGTGGTTCTGGAACCTTATGTACTGTGTCGCTGCTGTGTTGCAGCAACCACAGTTTCAAACACATGGCATTCAGCTGAGGTGATGCAATCAGATTGTCTGCACTATTCTATCCATCTTGTCCAGCAGCTTGAGGACCAGGGCCACATTGTACAATCCCCTTGTTGTGATAGTCAGGACCAAAAGCAATTAATATCCATCTATGTGTTCATGTGTGATCAACAATTTTTTTGGAGTCCAAGACGCACGCACGCACGCACATACACAATTTATTTTAGTTTAGTGTTTTTTGTCGTTTTCTTCTCCCGGTTTTCACAAAGCAACCTCTGCCCCACTTTTTGATTTTGCTCTTCTGAACTTCTTTTCTTTTGAATGTTTTTGTTCATTATGAATTCTACCTTTTCTTCTTCTTGGTTTTTCAGTCCTATAGTTGTAACAAAGAACACTTGAGCCCACCTTGTGTCTTTATTCTTGGACTCCTGCTGTTCGTTACGTGTTTCTCCCCTAAATTTTCCTCATCACAAAGCTGCTCTTTAAAAAAGGATAATACTGTTACACTCCATTTCCCTCCGAGCTGCCATCACGGTGATTGATTGTGCTCAGAACTTTATCACCCTCCACACAGTTGGGCCTCATAGTTTTTTGTTGGCTTCAAGCAGTCCGATCTATACACGGACAACACGACTCGACTAGATTTTTCAAACACTTCCCCTCAACTTTCTGCTGCATGCAGCTCCGACTGAGAATTGCAAACTGAGGAGTTGTGTGGGGGTTGCATCACCCAAGGGGTTTATTAAGAGGTGCTTCATGCATTTTCGGAAGGAGAAATAGCCAGACAGAAAACAAAAGTAGACCAAACACAAAAGGCTGGACTGGTCACAGCTTTCACAAACTTTAAACTTCGCAATCAGTAGCACTCACAAAATTGACTCAGATGGACATCAGAACAGGAACTTGTTGCATTAGGTGAAGTTAGCAAACTGTTCTCCTTTTTCATGTAAGGCTGTGGTTAGTTTTTGCTTCTTGCCACGCTCAAACTTTACTTACTCAGCATCAATCCTGAATAAAGTTGAATTCCAGGATTACTTCTCGAGCTAAAGAAACAGCAGCACATTCCGTTCAAGGCAACTTGAAAGCCCATGTAAGCGGACGTGACCTACAAAAGATGCAAAGTGGCAGAGACAGTGAAGAAAGAGCACTAGACTGTGAAACCGTTCAGGTTAGACATTTTTTCTGTGGACGGATCGTGTGAAATGACTCAACCCAACGCCACCTGACATGACCTGACCCAACGCCTGTGATTGCCAACATCATGTGCTACAAAACAACAGATGTTGAACTGGAAACTTCCATTTTTTTTTTCCTGTACTCATCTCTTTTGATTAATCAGAAGGCTGGCAGTGGTCGTGCGCCGCTCCGTCCAGGGACGCAGTAATGCTTTTAAATACCTAAAATGTCTAAAATGTCACGTAGCAGTCTTGCTGAAATGCAGCATGCAAATATATCCTTGAGGTTCACAGTAAAAGTCTGAACTGTTTTATCATTACAAAGAAGTTTCAACTGACTCCAGCTGCTGTTCTTTGCAACGGATGAAACAAATCTCTGATAGCTACCATTCAAACCCGCTGAGTGTAACAGCTTGACACTTTCAAGACAAGTATTCTAATAACCACTTTGGTTTTCATCAAAAGGTGTGAGTGTGTGTGAATTGAGTGCTAAGCCCACCAGCTAACGCTAAGCTGTGGGTACATATCATAGCGGGCCTCCTTTCTGTGAACTTCACAAACTCCTGGCAGTCGTGTGATTGGTCAAAGCTTCTCCCAAACTCCTGTCCTTCCTCTGTTGTGTTTTTCGACCTTTGGAAGTGATGGAAGCAACAAGTTGATTGAAACTTCCCAATACCGTGAGGGATGACAGGGAGTGCGCCTCGGGGCTGACGTACAGCTGACAGTGGCGTCGTTAGCGGGGCACAGAACCTCATTACCGCCAGCCCGATCCTTGATGTCTCGGGAGAGCAGGCAGATGTGCCTTTAGGGGGAGCAGGAGCTGAGGTGAGTCAATTCCAATTCAAAGTTATTAAGGGTGAGACAAAGTCATTGAAAGAAACAGGTGGGGGGGGGGGGGGTAAAAAAAAAAGATGGCCAAAAGTCCACACAGCCTCCGAGTTTCAACAGAGAGCCTCGATCTTCGTTATCTTGTTCACTCCATCGTTTCAGAAAGGATTCCCTGACTCTCAACATCTGGTTAAGAACCTTGCTGGAGTTACTCTTACCGGGCAGAGCATGCAAGGCGATTCTGACATTGTTTCGCGCATCATACCTGAATTGTTCCGTTCTGACTCAGAGCTTCAGGGAGGCAGCGACCCTAAAAAAAATATGAGAGCGTATATGTAAAACAAACAGACGGTCCAACTATTTGGTCATAGTTCTAAGTAGCTTACAATGTGACAAATAATGTCACAGCTAACTTTTCCAGTTTAACACTGAGTACAGTGCATATGCAAATCTGTATTTTTTACTTTGGCCGATTTTCAGGTCCATTTGTCACATTTAATAAAATAAGGTAAATAAACCCCACTTACAGCTATGTTTTTCAACTCCTTCAGCAGTCCTGCTAAGCCATTAGACATAATATCCACTCATTCACACACACAGCAGTGGAAATGACTGTGCACACACGCCACTGGGTGCAATTTCATTGGTTTTGCGTCTCGCTCAAGACCCCTTCGACTCATGGGAAACACAAGACAACTATCATGTTGGACGCCAACCCACAAGTGTTTTTTTTTTCTCCCAATAGAGTCAGCATTGTCTCTTTTCAAGAGCCTCCAACAGAGTGAAAACCACACCAGAACAATAAATTGTAAAGTAGAACTCAACCGTGACCCAAAGAGCAAGAATGCAAATAAGTTTCTAAACCAAACCCACTGACCTGTCGTTGATTCCCTGGGAAAGCCTCCGGCTTTTAAGGTGGACTCAAGAATCCTCTTCAAGGAAAGCGATCTCATGTTTGCACCTAAGCAGGTGAACGCAATTTTATAGCGAGCCGGGAGGAGCTGATTAATTGACATGTAACGTGGAGAGCAGAGGACGGACCGACCGAGCAACACGTGTAACCTTGCTGTTCCGGAGCTAAATCTGGTTTGCGAAGGACACAGAGCCGCACGATGACCGGTGCCCTGCAGAGAAGCTAACGTGATAATGATTACGTGTGGACTTTGGGCACAGTTTGGGAGGCAGATGGCCACATTTATGGATAACCAAGGCATGTTAATACAGAACCCCCCCCCCCCATCACAATCACACGCAGACACACACACACCCTTGCATCCTGCCCTGGATCTGGCGTCTGAGTCGAAACGTCGTAGCCTTGAGGACACTTTGCGTCGCTGGGATCGTGTTCTCGCACTCTCTTCCATTTGACCTGGCAGACTTCTCCCACTTTGAAGACTCATCCTGAAAGCCGGTGGATTTACCACAAAGCCGACTTTTCAAGGATATGACATTTCCACGTTAGCGGCGGCGGGGGGTGGGGGTGGGGGGGTTGTTTTGTACAGTTCACAGAAGAGCAAATCACTTGTCTTCATCTCAAAGAGGATTGCTCCCATGGTGTAACCTTTGAAGGGTGGAAGATGCTTTACAGCCTGCAAGCACACATATATACCTACACACAGCGAGAGCTTCCAACACCAGGGATGTACTGAAGGAATGCTGATACGAGTCAACAGATAAAGTACTGGCTATGTATGACATAAGGAGTCAGAAACAAAAGTACTATTGCGACTCACGCTGGCAGTGATGGCCAGGCCCATGCAGCGCGTATAAATGATTATTGTTCTGTTGCCGGAGTTACGGCTCCACCTGGACTCACTACTAAACGCTTCTGGCTGGCCAACCCCAAGCATAGACACACACGCATACGATCTCACACACACTCCTCCATGGTTTCACACCAGCAAGTGAGCAAACATGCACACACCCGGGCAGCAATATGCATGGAGTAAACGCAGACATGCTTACAGTGTCAGGTCTGTCTTGTTTTTCAGGGTCATGTCACAGCAGATGGAGTGGGGACACAATTTAATTTAGTGGTGCCGTTTGCAGGTGTGCACGGTTTTCCCACCTTCTCACATAAGTGAGCCTTCTTTGCGACAGGTCAAATACAGATGGGGCAGCCACCATTCAATGTCGAATTAGTTCTCGACAACAAAAGGGCGGCAAACAGCAACTGACAACGATTTCTACCTAGAATTATAAGATGTTGTTACATATTGAAGCAATATAATCAAGGACTGAATGCTTGTGAGGCACACGAGCAACAAACTAGGAATAAAAAAGTTTCACTTTTGATTTTATGACACCAAAACACATCAAGGTGTGGTTGCATTTACTGGTTTCGCAGACATCATGATTGCATTCTTTTCTTTTCTTCTGCTTTACTTTATTTTCTTCGTGAACTGCGCTGGAATTCAGTGCTGGCATTGAGTTGTGCATGTGTGTTTAGACTGTGTTCGGAAACAGTAGTACTCACAGTAATCTGATGCCTGCAAAGGAAGAACCCGCAAACTGTGGGTTGGAAAACACTTACGTGGGTGCCAAATTAGCATTATGGTTAAAAAAGTAGCTATTCCCACAAGTCATTCTTGTGATGTAAAAATAAACAAATTAAAGCATTCAGTCAGATTGAGTGAGAAGCATTCAAGGAAATGACCAAGAGGTTTCAAATACATGTTCCTAAAATCTCCACAGTTCTAGTTTTTGGAACTGTAAACGAATCCCTTCTTGATGACGTAGTGTCAACAAGATAGGTTATTCGGATTTTTTGTCCTTCATTTCCAAAGTTTAATCAGTTCATCGGAGAGTCTGAGTCATTCGTGCAAAAAATACCCCAAAAAATCTCATTTTGGTGTTCTTGAATCATTGGTTTAACAAAAGTCTGTTTGACATTTGATGTTTGGACTTCAGAGGAAGGATGGAGGCTTGATAAACATTGAGAATATCCTCAATGACTCAGGCGAGCAAATGCTGCAGTGTTGGACCACTTTACAATCTGTGTCATTTATTAGACTTGAGTTATGTGGCCTAACAATTATTTTTCCTGTGTCCAAACAACTCAAACGTCACATCAGGTCTCCCGTAACTGATGTTACAGGAAGCGGCTGTTCGCTGACTTGTCTCATCTCCACCCGGGTCACCTCACGTATTGAATGGATGACGGGATCGATTCCTGTCCGACCGAGTGTGTTGCGCGACCCTCAGCGCTGTCTGCAGGAACAGCAAATCTTTCTGTACATAGCCCGGACTGTGGTAAGGCAGACGGGTGGCGTCAGACTCCGTTCCACACCAGTCCTTTCTTTCTAATTCATGTCACTGACTCTGGACCGCTGAAGAGCCTGGAGTGCGAAGTAGTGGAGTCTTGGTTCGAGGGCACAACGTGACTGAAATCCAGCTGCAGCGACAGTGACGGCGGTGATTTTCTGAATGACTTAAGTACCATTTGATAACACATTTACTTGCAATACAGTATTTCACACCAGAGTGTTCCCGACACATGACACCCCTTATCTACAAGTGTCATATAGGGAAGATGTAACATTATGTTCACTGTGACATCTCCTTTGAAAATACCTGCCCCCAAGCGCCTACAGAGCACAGGACAAGCATTTTAATCATCATTCGAAGTGTGATTTTTACTGCGCACTTATCAACCTAATGAAAATACACCATCTGATCGTGCTTTTGCGAACACGCTGATCCCAGTGTAAGGATGCCCCAGGTGGAACCAACTTCATTGATTATTGTAGTTTGACCCTTTTTTCCTCTCCTCTGGGGAGTTTGGTGCTTTTGCTCAAGGGCACACACTCTTGCGTGGCAGGTCGTACGTTGGATTTGTACACACTGCAATGCCTACCATATTTTTTTAACCCTTCACAGGTACATTGGTACTGGTTACAAGGATGACAGCTATTGATCTGAACTGAGTGCTGTTCATTAGCTTTTCTGGGTGATGATGGGTCAGACCCCTTGCTCCCTTCTACTATTTTGACTGATGATATGTTGAAGAAATAAAGACGGAAGAAAAGGAGCTCATTTCAAAGCAAACTGGGTTGAATACGAAAAGATGTATCAATCAAATCAGTTCCTGCGCAGACATGAGTAAAATTTCGTGCTGTTACAAAATGCTGAATATTCATCACAGGGAGTTTTTCGAAACAAATACCTGCTGCAGGACTGCGAAAGGGACTCCATTTCCTCTTTTGAGATAAGCCCCCCCCCAGAAGTGACACTGATGAATGGATGCACTAGAATGTCCAAGGGGGATCCTATGCTGTGCATCCAGGTGGAGCGTCTCTGCCAGCGGGCTCACGGAGTTTCCCTTGTCACCTTCAGAGGTGGGCTCTTGCTCCTCAAAAGGCTTCAGGGACTTTGCAGGTGCAGACGGAAAATAAATATCAACCGGATTAGAAACTTTGGTTGTGCTGTTGAACTTTGTAATGAAACTCATTTCCTAACCCAACTCATTTGTTGCTCACCCTCAAAATGTGCTCCAGGGCTTTTTGGGGGCCAATGGCTGTGGCCATTTTCACTGGAATCTGCAGACTAAAGAGAGAAAAAAACGACCTGATTTCTTGCATGTGAAACAGAACAATTTGGACTTAAACGTATCTTCAGAGTCAAACTGTAGGCCCACCGTTCCACTGACTCACCCACCATCCTACTGACTCACTCTTTTGACAGAATGTGCCTTGGAGGCAGTGCCGATGGCGGACACGATCACCTTCATGTGTTTCATTGTTTGTATCTTTTAAATGATGAATGTTCTTTGGAGGCTGCTGCACTCAATCAGCAAACATGATGTTCTCCAACTTTAGGCCTCAACGAAAGACCACTGTGACTCAGGAAGCAGAGAGCCTCAGGCCGCTAGAAACAAACCATGATATTCAGTAAACAGGTTCACAAAATTGATGCAAACAACCACAGAATAAAATTAACTGAAGGTTAAGAGTAAAGTACCTGTTTGACAGTAGGATCAATTTGCTCCAGGGTCAGAGTTCAACCTAACGGCATTCAAGGAGGTTCAAATCATCCTCACTGTCACCTGAGCACAAAGTCCACTTTTTTTCAAGGGTGCGAACCTGCAATTACACTAAATTGTAAAGAATCCAGCGAGTAGGTTGCTTTCATACATGACACCTAAGAATTGTTGATATTTCAAAGGATTTCTGACCCAGTCTCCTGCCTTCTTGATTCACTCCTTGAGTCACTGAAATGTTTCACCACCAACGTTTCTGGAACTTTACACACATTAAGCAACAATGTCCAAAGCTGCCTTTGCTGGGGAGTTTCTGCACCTCATAAACTGAAGTAAAGGAGATGGTCCTCCCCACATGGAGCTCCATGCTTCCAGGCAAACGAGGTTCAGTTTTTGAGATCTCAAACCTAAAGAGACTAAAAAAAAAAAATAAACAAAATAAAACAAAACTTGTTGACTCGCATAAATGGCAGCACTTTAACAATTCAGTCAGGTTAAAGTGCCACATAAAGTGTTCTCGAGAGCGAACTTATCCATTTAGTTTAAATTCGGAACGACTAAAAACCAGTGAGAAAATAGCAATTTGTTGTATGATGATCAAACATTTGGTTGGATTTGATCTGCTTCTGTGTTTTAGAAAACACATGAAAAAGGTTAAGACTTGCTTTGGTAGAGAAGGTCAATCCATTAGGTTGTTTTGATATTTGTGTAAAACCAACTGCTTCTGTTAATCGTGATGAATCAGACTCATCAAATCAAATAAGTTAAAACCAGAGTCAGAGAGAGCTTAGAGTTTATTTTTCAAATGCTATTTTGTTAAATTGGGTCTGCATTGATGTTTTACAAACAAAACGTAAAAGTTCAAGAAATTTCTTGATATAATAAATCAATCCATTAATTAGTTTTAACTTTCTTTAAACTAACTGCCAATGATGATCGCATTAAACATGTTCTGTAGCTACATAAAGCTCATAATGACAGCATGTGTTTCAAGCAAACAATGGTACATTACAAACAGATGGCGTGGTGGAGATAAGCGTTTTCCTGAATAGCTCTCCTGACAGTTAAAAGTACAGCAAAGGTAAGGGCATAAGGAGTTTGCGAGAGTCCAAAAACTCTCATTGTTACCACGTTATATATATATATCGAGCAAACTTCAAGGTGAGCTAAATAAAAAAAAAACTCGCCTGTGACAAGTTTCTTTGATCATTTGAAGAAAATGTCCTTTTCCCAGAGCGCAAGCTTCTTTATCAGGGTAAATTTAAAATCTGAGCACATCGCCTCATCAGAGACAGTTAGAAGCCTCTGAGAGATGAGGCGGATAACATTGATTATGTTGCAACTGTGTAATCAGACTAAGAATTGGCGTGAGGAGCCCGTTGTTGAAATTGATGGTTTTTCAGGAGTGGGCAATCACACAGATCTGACTGACTTTGTTGGGGTCCAAGCTGTGATGGGTCTGAAAGAACGGCTCGGGGGGGGGGGGGGGGGGGGGGGGGGGGGGGGGGGGGGGGGGGGGGGGGGGGG
>JASSRZ010000049.1:351509-399680 GCA_032164315.1 Malacoctenus gilli
TGTTGGGTGTTAAATAACGGCCCGCCCCCCCCCCCCCCCCCCCCAGAAATAGTAACCGTTTCCAGTCTTCAGCATTTACTACCATTATAGTGGTTCAAGGAAGGACAGCGGGCATCATTGGGACAGGGTCACAACCCTGAATAATGCATGTGAGGAAGCACAGCT
Organism: Malacoctenus gilli; assembly: GCA_032164315.1. Classification (NCBI taxonomy): domain Eukaryota; kingdom Metazoa; phylum Chordata; class Actinopteri; order Blenniiformes; family Labrisomidae; genus Malacoctenus; species Malacoctenus gilli. Next base: position 351,675 of record JASSRZ010000049.1, read on the forward strand.
TGTTGAACCTCAACAACCATTTGTGGTTCTTATTTATTTAGGGATAGTCAGATACTTGAAAACTAATATTATGGCTAAAATACAGAAGTACAGAATGACACACAAGTTTTCATGATCTTTTGAGTTTGATGTATCTTATTGCAATTGCTGTAATTATAAATATTGAGTTTGTAGCAAACTTCGTGGCCAGTACAATGCATTTTAAACTCCTGTCGTGTTCTTTTCTTGACTATCTCTGACCTCACCTAAAGCTACCATCATTTACAGTTGCACCACCTGAATGGATTGAAACTTCTCTTGACACAATGTCATTCATTTTCAGTAAAAGTTCATAAAAATCATGTAAAAGTTTTGCAACAGAAGTATTATTATTTTCTTTTGACAGTACGACAATTTACGAGATTAAAGCTTTAAATAGAGCCTGAAATGCTCCATCTAGTCATGCCCTGCAAACCTTGTAAGGTGATTTTTTTCCCCACCTATTTGCACTGATTTGTCCCACTTTCCTAACACTTGTTGATGAGAACAATGAGAAAACACTTCAAGATAAGTGTTGTAGTTTTTGTAGCACTGCTGGAATGGAGACGCTCCCACTGTGTCAATGGTCGCTGTGGGATACAAAATTGCAGCTTTCTTTGAGCGGGCAGCATCATGGGAAAGCAGAGCAAAAGGGGAATGGAATATGAACACACTTATTTGTGTGCAAGCTTTTTTGGGGAGGCACTTTGGGTTTCGTTTCAGGCCGACCAGGCTTCTGTTGGTCATTTTGGCAGAGGGCTGCTGCCCACGGTTCAATGCTGGGGGATCAGTTGCAACACCATGACTCATCCGTGCAGACTGGCATGCTGTGAGCTGGGATGGTGGAAGCTTCTTCAGCGCTATTTCAACGGAGTGGGTTCAGACATGAGGAGCCTGTGAATCAATGCTGATGATGGAGTTGCGAGTTCAAGCTTTTGGGATTATTTGTGGCCACTCTGCTCGGTTTTTGATATCCACTCAGCAACGTAAACTCTGTGTACATTAATGCATACACCCACTCCAATAGCTGCATTCTCTACATTGTCTATTTGTGATAGCCATGTCCACTGGTTTATTCAGATATATGTACATTTGAAATGTATGTGGATTAAAAGTTTAGATGATATGAACAATTGTTCTCGTCTTCTTTGGTTGACTATTGAATGGGAGTAATTTGAAACAATCTCACAAAGAACCAAAAGTCCAAAAAACAGCCCTGGACACATCAAAAAGAATAAAAATGATGATGGCAAAATATCTGTAAAGACAATAATGGCAAAAATGTCATTTTAATTATATTCAAAACATAGCACAAATAAACAAAAGTTTCAAAAAAGGAAAGAAAAGAAAAGGAAATTAGATTTAAAAACGCTGAAAAGGCCTTTAAGAAAAAAACAAAAAAAAAATCCAACAACTTTAGCATACCCAAAAAGAAAAGGCCACCTTTAGTAGAAACTGGTGGGTGAGTAGTGATCACAGAGACACAAAAAGCAACATTTAATCGGAGATACGAACCGACAAAAAAGGCAAACAATCATCATAGCTTGAAGGCAAACTGCCACTGAGAAACAAACAAAAAAAAATTACATTACAAAGTGATACAGAATCTAGTTTCTGGCAAGGCTATCAACTTTGAACAATTGCGAGGTGATACTTGCGCGCACAAACAAAATCAATACCAGATCTGTGTGTCAGAAGTGGGTGACCCCAAACACATCCCCTCAGGCAGACTGGTCTGGTATGTATTCAAGGCAGTGCCAAAATTAAAGAGAAACAGGGTCCAGAAACAGAGGATCCCACGAGAAATCCAGAGAAGCAAGCATATCTATCTATCTATCTATCTATCTATCTATCTATCTATCTATCTATCTATCCATCCATCCATCCATCCATCCATCCATCCATCCATCCATCCATCCATCCATCCATCATCCAATCCTCCCTCCCTCCCACCCAGGGCAGTCTAGATAGGGGTTAATGCCAAGGATACTCCAGGTTGAACATCTTTCATATTGCTGTGGTCTGAGTTGGTACCAGATAGCTGAGACGCTCCCTGCCAGTAAACAGGAGTTTGTTTAATTTATGCCATTCAAAACCTCAGAGGGGTTTGAATATCATAAATTAGAAACACTGGCTGTCTCTTAAGAGGGCTTCAACATTTGGTGGCTCTCAAACTATTTCATCGAAACTTCAGCAACTGTTACTTTTTTCAACATGCTAAGTAATAGCAGCACAGTAACTAAGTAAAAAAGTTTCTCAGTTATACTCCCAACCCTGCATTAAAACTGCTTTTGAAATTTGTGTGAGTGAAAAGTTTTGGGGAGGAAATAATTGAAAGCGTGACGTGAAAACCTTTTACCATCCTTGACATTTCCATGTTACATGCTGCCATGCACCCTTCCAATGCCTTCCCATCGTGCAATATTGTTCTCTCTCTCTCTCTGTCTCTCTCCCTCTCCCCTCCCTCCCTCCTTCCCTCTCTTCTGAGGCACCACAAATGAGACCCGCACTCCTTTCCAGAGCCACCATCAAACACCTAAAAAGTGCCATTTTATCCTCCACTGGCTCCATCCATCTTGGCTGGCTCTGAAACAAACCCGTCCAATTCAACCCCTTGCCACTTGCCCCCCCCCGCCCCACACACACACATATTCCTTTGTGTCCTCTTACCTCGCCTTGCCCTCAAAGGCCAACTGTCCATAGGGACCTCATTGGACTCTCTTTGTTTCCATTGCATTCAGTAGAAAAAATCGGGAAGTTTTGCATCAGTTAAGGGAACTTTCAGAAATCGAAGTCTGATTCAATCTTTGAGGAGTTTGAAACGACTTTCCTTCAAAGCTGCACATTTAAGAGAAATTATATGAAATGATTCATTATTCATTCATGGTAAGCGCTTTGAGTCTGTTTGAAAAGAATGTGGATGCACAGAAGAAGAAGAAAAAGGGTTTCTTTTGTGCGAGCGGACTGCAGTTCACCTGGAGCCTTGGCAGCCCCGTGGACGTAAATCGAATCAGCGAACCCCAAAGTCCAAACGGTACTGAAGGCTTCCTGGAAAGCAGCGGCAGAAAGATCATGCTTTAACCCACCGTTCATTCCCTAATAAAGACAGAGCCACTCTGGAAAAAGTGGCAGAAAGCTGCTGGAAATCCCTGAAAATGGTGTAGTATACACACCAGTGCTGTAGGTGGTGCATGTGCACAAAAATATGAAAACAGATACACGAGGAAGACAAAGTTGCTGATTAAAAATTTTACAGAGGCAAACGAGGACATGGATGAAAACAACAGATATTTGCACGGACTAAACTCGGTATTTATGGCATCCATCAAAATTCCCATTCTTCCCTTTTTCTTGTCCTTTTCTACACCCAAAATTAATTTGGGCTTGTTTTTAGCCTGAGGTGCATCACAAAGCATGTGTGTCTACTTGTTTATTCAAGTTGTGCCAGGGAAGAAAAAGAAGAAGAAGACGAAGACGAAGAAGAAAAAGAAGAAGAAATAGAAGAAATGTTAGCAATTAAACACAAAAACCTGCCTTAGGTTTCCCAGAAGACACACTGAATTAACCAAATTGAAGCCTAATTGTGTGTAATAGCCATCAAATTTGACATTAATGGACAATTTGCCAGGCAGCCAGAGACAGAAAGGTGCAGTGCAAAGAGTCACAATTGGCTCTGGAAACATGAATAGACGATGTATTTGCTGAAAAAAAGGGAGCAGGGATCACAGAAATTACACACACAGCAACTTAGCTTCAACAGTGATTTTCACCAGATTTGTCAGAATAAAAGCCTGCCCTGGCAATTCGACAAGCAACAGAACTGCAGTTTTGATTTGATCTATCTGAGTAATTTCTGACGACAGAGCATCAATGTGATCGCTTATGGCTATCCCAGGGAAACTTCTCTGTAAGGGAGCGATTACATATAAAAAGAAAAACACAGACTTGGTTCAAGCTGGTGAGACGACTGAGGAGGTTGTATTTACATAGATTTTGGGGAGCTAAAAAATTCTGTTTCCATTTCTGGGGCTGATTTAGAAAGAAAAAAGGCTGCAGCAACCAAAGCGCCGTCCGTCTATCGGGGCCATTGTGTGATTTTTTTCATGTCTTGCTCTCAGTTACTCAATTAAAGTCTGGTACCTCAAAAGGGTTTGTCTTCCTAAGGAATCAATGAACCCCCTTGTGAATTGGTTCCCGAAAACACTCAATAAAAAGATAATTATGCTTTTGGGCTCACATGGTCATGTGCCCCCTACATTGTTTGAAAAGATTTTCATGTGGACACTCAACATTTTCCATGAACAATCCTTTTGATAGTTCACATGCATGTTGCTGCTAGTTAGAGGCTCAAGCCTATCCATTGTATTTGATTAGGTTTCATCTTTCTCTCGGGAATTGCTGAATGAGTTTGCATACAGGTTTTACCATGGCTTTAACTGATTGGTTGTTTTGTGGAGGGGACGCATTCTCGTTTAGAAAAATAAAATTCAGACGTTCGACTTGGTAATTGAAAAGTACCTACATTGACTCAACAACTATTCAGACACATGCAAAAAAAAGTTGTCTATCAGTTCAACTCTGGAGAAAAGATTTCACCAATTTCCTGCAAAAAAAAAAATCCAACATGAACATAAAAGATATTTGCAGCCCGTGTCCAAAATCAGTGACTTGGTGCTTTTGTTCCGCAACTTCCGAGCTGCTGGTGATTGGCTCCTCCCTTTGAGGTCTTTGGTTAAAAAAAAAGGCTGTGTGACCGTGATCTTATTGAAACTGAGACATGTGTGCCTTTAAATAACTGTAAAGATCCGCCTTTTATATATTCATATCTGGCACACACGCAGTGCTTTTAAGCCCTTTGTCTCTTGAGGTTTATACCGGGGCTGAGCTCTGAGATTCTCCTAAGAAAATAAAAGGAGGAAGTCTGGTCGCTGGGCAGCGTGTTTGCCAGAGATCCAATCTGCCAAAAAGAATGCGCTGCCATTTACAGAAGGTCAGCGAACTTGGCACGTCCCATAACATGTGAAGCTCTCCAAAAGGCCGATCCAAGGAAGTGAGTCTGCTACTGCTGTGACTGGAGTGGAACCTTTTTTTTTTCTTCTTTTAATCTTTACATCTTGTTTAGCTGCCTTTTCAGGGACCTTCAGGAGACCTTGATCAGAATCACTGTCGACTGGCTCATGAAAGCCATTTAAACCTTGGCTGGTGAATGAAGTTTGGGCCAGGGTTGATCGCAGTCCTCAGATCCATACATCTTTTGATGGCACCTTTGCAAATCGAACAACCAGAACTTGCTTCAATTCCTGTCACAGGAAAAAAGCAGAACAGCAGTGACACAATGGGTGCCTCGATAATTGAGACCTAAATCATTTAATCTTCACATATTGCTGTATCAGTCAACACATTTTGAGCATAACTTTAAATTTGACAAGAATTGTTAAATGATGTGACGTTGAGTGTGCAATGGAATGCCGACTTGTAGTACGAAACTCTTCTCACTGCCAGTTATTTACATTGTAGCCTCACCCAGCCTCACCGCATCTACATCTGTCCCTCTCTTCCCGAGTGTTCTTGCTCTCCAGCCCCCTCTCCAAGACTCATGTCATGCAGCTGTGAGCGATTTGCATGATTCCTCTTCATGTAACAGATGGCGTGTCTACGTCAGGGACCCGGCACTGTGAAACAGCCCACCGCCACATCGGGGACCGCGAGCTCACGGGGGCAGCGGGCGAGTCGTGGGACCGGCGTGAAGTTTTTGTCCCCCCGAGCTGCTGAATGTGACAGATTAACTGCAAACAGAGGACGTCAGAGCAGACTGAAGCTTATATCGAGGCTCGTACTCAAATGTATTTGTGAAACTATGTTGGAAACCTTGAAGACTGTTGTGTTTACTTTTGTCGGACCAAATGATATGGTTATCTATGGTCTGTACTGTTTATTCCAGTTTTGGGATGATTCTTTTGGGCATTTTTTTGGTGAGCGCAACAAAACTGTGCTAAATTAACCAGGCAGTCACATGAATTACCCAAGGATCACAATGGGAGTTTTGAGTTCCTGGTCCATGCAGGCCAGAGGTCTGTGGTATGAGGGGTCAAATTGTTTTTAAAAGTGTTTGAAAGTACTTTTAAAGTACATCCCACAAAGCATATCTGAAGGGTGGACCATCCAATCTCACCAAATGACAAGACTATATGTGTTTCAACCGGATGCTGTCCTGGTCGGCTTGTACTGTTTCACAAAAATACCTGTTTGCTGTTCACATGGTAAAGGATGAGGCTTCAGATCTGGCAATCATGAGCAGATGACTGTTGTTTTTGGGTATGTATGGTAGGTCAGCTTGGGTATCTAAAACACCCTTCACCGTTGAGTGTTTGATAAGTTTTGGATAGTACCAATAGCCATTTCAACTCCCGCCTTTGTCAATGTCACTGTGAACTTTTTTATTCCGAGTGCCCACTGCTCACCAGTTCCATCACGCTGACTGCTCGCCTGCTGTCTAAGATATCACCACAATAATGAGATAGACTTGTCAAGGTGGCTCTTCGTGAATTATTTTACTGCTGTGTCATTTTCCAAAGGGAATGAACATCACTGTGCCATCTTACTAAATAGATGTGGAGAAAGAAAAAAAGCACACATACACACACACAAAAACCCTGAGATGTTCCCAACACGTTTGATGCCCTTTGAAATACCGTTGCCTTTAATCACACTGCATTTCAGGAGGACTTTCTGAGACCCCTTCAAGCTTATTGCTTTAACCTTTTTTTTTTTATTTCGAATGAAAGTCAGGTTGAGCGAATAAAGAATTCATCATCCCTTGACGCGCATTCATCAATGTGTCCGCTTCCTTCCTCCTGCAAAGGGCTGCGAAAAAAAAAAAAAAAAGTAATGGAAGAGTGTGATTCAGTATTCACTTTGATTTGGCAGACTGTTTCAAAAGCCGAGCGCTGCACTGAAGGCTGTTCGGTACGCACTTCCCTCAAGACTGCCCTTCACTGCTTGATCCATTGCTATTTTCAAGGGGCATTTGCAGCGTAAGTGCCCCGTAAACCCTATGGATTCCTGACTCAATTACCACACTGATATGTGAATTTCTTAGATATTTGTAGTTAGTGACAGTTGGTGGAGTTTCTTCTTTAAGTTTTATGACCTGCATTTTTGTGTTCAGGGGATCAGGTGAGTATAACTGTGTCAGGGAACTCCTGCCAACTTTGCTTCAAAAACTAAAAAGGGGCACTCCCCTTCAGAGCCCCTCCCTCATCACCAGTTTCTACCAGTCTACATCAGACTGAAGGGCTTAACCAGGGTTTTGTAAGGGCCACATAACATTTCTCTTCTCTGAGGGTGTCCAGGGTGCCACATATAACTAAATATTGATCACCCTTTCCAAGATCTTCACAGAAAAAAGTCAGGAAATAAATGATAACATTAATAATGAAATAAATAACAATATTTTTGAAAGAACTAACCTAACCTACCAAACCTTAATGCCATCATTCCAGTCTATTTGATAGGGGCTAATCTAGCCTTTGCATGACCAAGCTGAAAAATAATCATAATGCGTCTCTGGTATTGTTCAGGGGGCGGGGCCAAATGCGGTACCGCGCCGTATCCGGCCCGTGGGCCTTAGTTTGGGGACCACTGGTCGAAACGTTCGATTTCTGGTTTCGTACCAGGAATCATTCTTTGCAACTGTGGACTGTTGGAGTTTGTGTTCTCTGAAGATGATTGGGATTTAGCTGCACCTCAGTTCGGTTCAGGAAATTATTCCATCTCACCAACCACTTTGCCCAGCTCACATGAACTGAAAGTAGGGTCATGGACACAGAGAACAGATGGACATTTACACCTAAAGGGAATTTACAATCACCCACTGACCGTTTACATATGTTTCTGGACTGTAGGAAAAATAACAACTCCCTGTAGCAGTAACTATTATCCTGCCATGTGGACCTGTAAATGAACATGTTCAAGTAAAACCACACCTCAGTTTGTCCATAAAGACATTAACATAAGACACAGGTGAGTATGACGCATCGGACGAGTGCTTCCAGGATGTTGATGCAATTAGTGCGTTCACACTTTCCGATCAATACCGTCACCCTCAGAAGTTAATTCTCGATTACTTTCAGCAGACACATCACAAAAATGCCCATCACCTCCATTCGTCTGAAAGAGCGATTTGTAGGTACGTGAGCTTTCCATTTCCTTGGGCACTGACGTGATAACATGACGTTAACGAGTCAATAAAATCCTTCTCATGAGAATAAGAGGCATGTGTCACACACAGGCTGAGAGGTGACGACTCAGAGTTTGTGTTGTCCATTACTGGCTTTGAGGCCTCTTGGAATTAGATACTTATGAGCCAATGCCTCAAAGAGAAGGGAATTTGTAGCGCCTTGCTCCAAATAGTCTGCTCAATATTCCCCCGCTCACTTAATCAATGGACTCATTTAATGGGTGAGGGAAAAAGATCGGTCCTCTAGACCCAGATTTGAGAGACACGTTGATGGGGCGGCAGGTTGCTTGTGCAGACATCGATTCACATCGTTGCCTCGTTAGAAACCCACCAGTTAACCGTCTCCAGTTAAAACTGCTCGTTGTTTCTTGAGACCCACCAAATAGACCATTGCATTTAAGCACTACCCTTTCCTTTACTGGTTTAACCGGTTGGATGTTGGTGATTTATCACCAGTAAGAGAGCCACTTTATTCAGCCGCTGATTGCCTGTGTGACCTGGACACTGAAAAATAGATCTTTAAAGGAATCTGAGCAGTCAATGACCATGGACCTTTGAAGAGTAAGACCGAAAGGCAAGTGTCTTCTGACTCACTCAATAAGTTATGGTATGAGAGCTGTGCTTGGACTAATTTGGTCTAAACTTTCAAGAACAACCAGATTTAGGCAATGATAAATCACAATAAGATTAAGTTTGAACAGTCAGTGTGGCTATAAGAGAATAAATTTAGCTTTTTCCTACTCATGCCCACCAAAACCACAAAATATTTTACTTAGGTCGACGCAGCATGATTCACAGTTGTTTCCTCAGAGTTGATCATTAGTTGTGATCGTTCCACCCTTCCAGTCCTGAAAAAACACAGGATAACAAAAAATAACATAGATCATGAGATGATTATTCAACACTGTCGGAAGTTTGTCTGACGCCCTCCGCCTGTGACTTTTCATGGAACAAGATCAATCTCAGGACATCTCTTTTTAAATGAAAACTGAAAAAACAAGGACTGTGTTTTTTCAAGTAACAATTAAGTTACTCATTAAGTGACTCATTAAAAGTAATTAAAAGACGGGGGATGAAATAACCTGAAATTCACAGAGTCAAAACAGGGAGGAACAGATTTTGCAATTTGCCCCTCAGCCACCGGCTTGATTTCAAACACAGTAAAGTTCAGATATACTGCGTGCCCCCAAAGTGTGTACCATAGTGAAGCATGACGACTCTGTGTGTGTGTGTGTGTGTGTGTGTGTGTGTGTGTGTGTGTGTGTGTGTGTGTGTGTGTGTGTGTGTGTGTGTTCGTTCAAGATAGCTTAATAAGTAATGCAATTTCTTTGTTTTCCCTTTTAAAGACATACTCGCTATAGTCCAAAGTAATAGATTGGTACTTGTGAGACAGCTTTGGCTTCACTTGGTATCAGATCGAAGTGCTAAAAGTAGATGGTAAATAACAACACTACTTTGTACTCCCTCCATCCGTGGATATTTCTGGATGTAAAAGTGCTGTAGTTGTGCCTTTTATCATTTCACCTTGATTTCAGAAACAGTACTTATGTCTACTGCTTTTTTCAACATCTTGATAGGATGCACACTTCAAAGTTGATATCCAAATCGCATAGCATCATATATCTTGTTTTAAACCATCTAAGATAGCTAAAATTGGACAGTGTGCAGGGGCTTCAGGTGGCCAAACATGTGGTTCACCTGTTGCATTGACTTGCCAAAAAGTCCCTGAAAAGTTGTTTTTTTTAATTTTTATTTTTTAAAATGTTTTCTTGACTTTGACTCCAGTGTCGTGGCTGTATTTAAAGGTTACTTCAATCACTATAAGCAATAATCAGCTGTACTTATTTGGAACAGTGGCAATCAACAATAATGACGGTGTTGTTCTGACTGATGCCAAAAGTATCTGTAACTAATTTGACGAGTTCACAGATTCAGTACATTTTAAACTTGATATCAGTTGATGGAGAGCACAGTTGGAGCCACACAGGCAGGGAAAAAAATAAGGAGAGAGAGATAAAATGACAAAGTGACAAAAATAGGAAAGATGAAAGAAAGCCGTCACCTCATCAGCCCCTAAAAGCACCTATCAGATACAACCCGGTGAAATGTTCAGAAAAAACAACCCAAAAAACCTACTGCGGGCCTTCACAATATACGGAGGAAGAGTCACCAACAGAGGAGGGATAACTTTACCTTTGAACTGAGAAATTTTTAAAGTTTGAAAGTAAGAGCTCCAAAACAAACAAGCAAAGGGCGAATAGCGTCAAGATCGGCAGGTTACGTTTGAGTGGAGTGACAGTTGCTTTGGTGCTGGTGCAAAATCAAACAGCGACACCGGAACGCAGGACCAAATCAGAGAGGTCCTGAAGCCAAATAAAACTGAAAGAGACAGTGATCCAAACCCTCCACATCGGCAGTGCTGATCAGTATACTGCTGAAGTAAGGTTGCCTCGAGAGTTGGCTTTTCAAGGATCTTCAAAAATCAGCTGTTTTTTTTTCTTCTTCATATTTTACTCACAAGGAATTCGTTTTTCAGGAAAACACTGGCCAAGAGACTGTAGCAGGAGGTTATTTAAGTAACAGGGAGAGGAGGGTCTTTTGTCAACAGGTCGGAATATTGCCAAGGGTGGGTTCTGCTCAAAAGATATTGAATATTCATTGAAAGGGAATCCATCATTCCACAAACGTTTGTACAAAATGCAAATCATCATAAACACACATGAAGCAGTTGAACACGAGGTCAAAATCTACAAATTTGTTTTTTTTTGTTGTTTTTCTTGAAGAATGTTTTGAGGTCGGGACCACTTCACGATTAAGACTTCCTGATTGACGGTTTTCAGCGTATGCATTGCCATCTTTGCGCGATGCTTTTGAAAAAAGGTTGAAAAGACCACTGTAAATAGCGGGGAAACAGTGTGACATGCAAGGCAGCACTTAGGGCTACAATAAATGAAGGCCTGAATGCTCATCAATCAACCCCCCGATGCTCGGCAGTACTGGCGTGCTTGGCCGGGTCACTGTATGGATTTGTGTCCTGTTACCCAAATACACGTTAGGCAAGATGACACCTCGAGAAATCCTCAGAGGTTTTTTTGACATTTGTCTTTTTTTGTAGTTTTACATTTTATTTTATTTGGACTGATCTTCACAGATGAAAAAAAAATCACAGAAACAGCTGGGCTACGTTGATGGGTCTGACTTTTCAGATGTCCGAAAGCAAATTACAAAAAAACAACTGGCAGATGGAATTCACTGTCCAAGTGTAAGCTGCCCGGATCTCGCGCGCGCGCACGCACGCACGCGCGCACACACACGCACGCACGCACGCACGCACGCACGCACGCACGCACACACACACACACACACTGCTTCTACTTGATTTCAGTAGATTTTTTGATCTTCTTAGACACCGGCAGCCGGAGGGCAACACACACAAAGCCCAGAGAGACAAACTGACAGAACAGAAGAAGAAGAGAAAACAAGGTCGGCGCTGTGTAAAGTTGTGAAGAAAGTAAAAGTAGACTTCAAAATAAATAGGGGAAAAACACAACAACAGAGAGAAAAACGACTGCAACGTTCAGCAAAAAAAAAGTGTTTGGAGTCGCAAAGAGCCGGACCGCCCCGGGTCAGGAGAGCGCCCAAGTGAAGGTATTATGCTACACAGTTCAGGGCAGAGTTGAACGGCGGTGTTACAGGAGCTGTATCTCAACATCAAAATGTGTTTGCACACAATACAAAACAAACCTTTTATCCATCAATTTTCTCCTTTTCCTGAACCCTCCCTCTTCCTGGACACTGTATCTCCAGCATGAATCTCTGTTGTATCTTCTACCAAACAACAACTGTCTTGGTTAGTCACAGAAAATGACAATTTGACTTACCGATGAGCCAATACCAACTAAACACTGAGGTACTGCTCTTCTCCTGCCAAGTTCAGAACACTAACAAAGAACAATGCAACACCAAACTAGGTCAAATGTGATCTGAAAGCTCCTGTTTTGAACTCCAGGTTCAAACCAAACATGACCGAAACAAAGCAATCCACCCTTCAGCTGTTCTGCAACCTGCGTTCTTCCAGCTGTTTCCACTTGTTGCGTCTCGGTGTTGGCCATGATTGACATGTGACCTGAAGCTGACTTGACTGTTGTTTCTGCATTCAGTTTGAGCAAAGAAACCCTCGACCAAGAGAAAAAAAATTGGTCCACAGCGCTGCAAACATCTACTGACGACTGAAAGGAACAATCGAGGCGTACTGACACGAAGCCAAAGTATCATGCCAATGAGTGGCAGCTAAGGATCCGCAAATAAATGTCTCTGATTAAGGGCATTTAAAGTGCCGATATCTGAACATGCCCAGTGACATAGGGATTGATGAAGGAAGACAGTCAGCCCAGGCAATCCAGACATCCACTAATGGGCACTGCTGGTGAGTGAAAGACCTCGAAAAAGACATTTACCTGGATGATGCCTCATGTGAGAAACACCGAGGCTGATTTAGAAACCCCTCCTCAGAGTAACGCAACCATTCATATTCAGGAAATGTCCAGTCGCATCATTATATCTGATGCTATAAATTCTTAGGCGCCAATTGTTTAACTGTCGGACAGCTAATAGTTCCCAGGACGTCCTCAGGTGAAAAATAACCATAAAGAATGATTGCAAAGCTCCGAAAATGAGCCATTTGTACATTTATTGTCAATCCCACTGGCTGTGGCGTGACAAGAGGGGATAGAGGGACTGCAGGCAGAAAGGAAGAGGGTTGGGGGGTAAATCACATGTCAGATTTTCACATATAAACCTGATCATGTCAGCCTCTCTCCTTTGTCTCGCTTGGAGAACCTGTGCTGCATTCAAGGGTGCATGGTTTTGTGGACTCAACTGCGCGATGGACAGGGAACGAACAGCACAACAGTTTATTGTGCAAAGGCAGGTCAAAAAGTCCAGGGGTGGGAGCCAGCAGAAGCGTAGCGCAGAAGATCCAGGGGCGTAGTTGGGGACAGGCAGGGGTCAGGCACCAAACAGGGGAATTCGGGGAGATGAGGCAAATCCAAAAACAGTCCAGGGGTCATATACAGGCCGGAAGACATCAGAGGGAAGGCAGGCTCAGAAGTTAAAACAAAACAGGTCGGTAAATGGAGCTCAGGACGAAAGCAGAGAACGAAGGCAGGTTGCGACTGGCTAGTCACTACCATGCTGGCTTGTGCAGCATAGTAGGGAGGGAGCGTGCAATCAGACAGCGGGACGAAGTCAAGGAGCCTGCAACGAGAGACGACTTGAGCTTCCAAAATAAAACAGGAAACGGACAGGACAGAAACGTGGAGTGTGACACCCGGTGCCTTAATGGGTCCCTGCATTCACCCTGGACAGAAACCACTCACCTTCACTGATGCTGCTGTGGCTCCACCACTGGTTCGTGGGCCAAACAGAGGAACTTCCTGGTTAAGGGGCTACTTAGGAGAGCCTTTCTACTCTGTTTTTGTGCACTTTTGGTATTTTTTTGGTGTGATAAAATGCTCAAAACTGAAGCTTCCTGATTGCTGGCAGTTTCTCAAAAAGGAATTCAAACTCTTCTCTGCAGCACTGATAATGCTGAAGTTTTGATGGAACATTTACCACAAATTCGATGAAGATTTCTTACTGACTCATGCCTTAGATGCAGCTTGCAAACCATTTTCCAGAATGATTCCAGGCAGAACATTCCAACCTCACATTTCACTTGTTCATCTTAAATCGTGCATGCACAGAAACCTGCAGCCTGACAGCTTGTGTTCTGAATGCTCCTGTTGAGAGAGCCTTTGCGGGCCCTGCCCTGGAACGAGTATATAAGCTTGTCATGTCATGCCAGACCACAAGGGTGCTCCGAGGGGCCAATTTATTATTGCACCTGATGCCCCCCCCCCCCCCCGCCTCCAGGCGCCGTTTAAATCAAAGGCGGCCCCCTCTAATAAGGAAATGACATCAAAGTGTGACACTGTCAAACATGCCTTTGGTCTGTGGTCGCCATTGGCTTTGACTTTCGTACTAAATGTAGTTGGTTACAGCCGGATCGACAGGGGCCCCAGCTGTCTCTGTCTGCTCCCGCTTTTCAGGAATGGCTGCGCGTTATTATTAGAGCAACGTATGAGACAGACGGGCAGACTCGCAGATGCCACCTGAGGCATGATGAAAGATTCCGGAGATGTGTTACTATGCTAAATTATTCACGTATGCAAATCGGCGGTATCTGGGGTGTAATCATCCACCAACGAAAAACACAGGTACCGGCGCATCCTCGCAGACGGACCGGGTGCCCCCCCCCCCCATGCTACCACGTGTGTGGTCGACGAGTGCGTTGGGGAGCACGTGTTGTGCCGAACACACAAAGAGTGGGGTTGGTGAGCTTTGGGGGGCGCAATGGATCCCAGCCCCTCTGCCAATTTGGAGGTAACTGGCTTCCATCTGGGAGGGCCGCAGACAAATGTGATGATGCTCTGGTAGAATCAGACGTGTGGTTTTGTTTTTTTGTTTTTTTTTGTTATTACAAGCCTCTTGATTCCTGAATCATTTCACACCCATGCCCACTTGAAGACACAATCACACTAGGGGGGCTTTCACCACTCTCTACAAGGCCAGTGATTCTCATGAAGGGATTGGAGGCAACAGTAACGATCCGGACGCATAAACATTCAAATTGGCTCCATTCAGATGGAAAAAAACACAACCTTTCCCGACCTACTTTCATGAAAAGTGTTGCACGTGGCCCATTTTTTTGAGGTGAAGTGATAAAATATGTCATTTGAATCTTTGGTTGTGTCACTCTCGTGAGTGTTGGGCCCAAAACCCAGAGCTTGATAGATCATAACCATCCTCTGCTAAGTGTAAATCCAAGTTTTTATTTTAAGCAAAAGAAGTTTAATCAATTTCCAAACCCTTCAAATGCAATACTACTTTATTGTTGTTCTCTGATCTGCAAAATAGTTTTACACAGAGGGAAGGGAAGCTCAACATTGACTTGCGTCAATATATAAGATATACAACCAAGTGCCACACATGCGTCCCTCTGAGCTTCTCTTGTAAACTCCCCAATGTGGCTAAAAAGGCCCCAGTGCACCTTTGAATTCAATGTGAATCAAACAGTTCGGCCTTTTGACAGATCCTATCATAATCATTGCAGAAGCCCTGCGTCCAGGCCCACCCACTGCCCTGTTGACTCCCAGAGACGCTGAGCATCGGGTAAATTGGCGCGTTTTCAGGCCGCAATACAGTCTATTAAAAACCTAGAGATGCTGAGCTCCAACACAGTTCATGGCCATGGAAAAAGGATGAGAGAGAAAATCACATCAATCGACCGACAAGAAGCAGCTGATTCTGAACCAAATCCTTTTTTAAGGCGATCAGGTTCTCAATAGTTTTCTAGTCAATGAAGCGTAAACACGGCAGCGTATATTTAACCATTAATTTTCGACAATGTTTTGGCGGAAAACTGAGCCAAGATTTAGAGAAATCACCAACCAATTTTATAGGCTTTGCTGTGCTCGTGGTCGTGATGCGAAAGTGACACGGCAGCTTCAGATACCGCAAGAACCGACGGTCGCTCTCAGGTTTTGTTGGGTCACAGAATGCCGGAAGAACACGGCTGCCGTTCTGCAAAAGAACAAAACCACCGTGACGCTTCACAGTGGGTGCAAACACTTCCAAACCACCGTAAGCGAAACGATGCTCCGCTGGCATCACCCTAACGAGTCTGTTCAGTTGAAAGTCAAACGCCATGTGTACAGAACACAGCCCGAAGTATGGCCCTGAAATTTGATTACCTATCATCATCATCATCTACTGTGTGCCTATTTTTACAGCCCGACTGTGTTTGCTGCTGTGTTCAGCAGCAAATGAAGAAATTATTTTGTATGATTTAAAATGATTGATATAATAAATACTGAATTACAGCTCTAAGGAGAGGAAAAAAAGGGAGATAAGCCACAGTTTACTCATCCGTCAAGCAATATTTCCATGATGAGTTGATGAAGTGGGTCGTGAAAAATGCCTCCGGTGCGACAATAGCTGAGATTAATACCCATTTTTTGGGACATCAAAACAGTCCGCACAGTCAAAGAGACAACAAGGGGGGGGGCGAGACCTTGGCAAGCAACTAAGAAAGAGATATCATTTTCACTGCCCCCCTGATTGGCCCCCACACACACGAGCCGCGATTTGCCGCGAATTGATTTTTCACGCTAGTGAAGAAAAAAAATAATAATGGAAACCAGCAGCTGCCTGGAAAGAGAGGAAAATACATCTCGGAGGACAGCATGTCTTGGGTAATGACTAGCTATGCAGCTGCGTGCTGGATTTCTCTGCATACAAGTCCAGTCAGTGTAGCTGGGTTTAGCCCCTCCCCCTGTCACCATCCCCCCTTGTGTGTAAGGTAGAATTCCTATTTTGATGGACAAATCGACTTTAGCCCTTTATCCTTGTTCATTGATGGATGGATAGATGGATGGAAAGACGGCTGGTTCAGCAGAACAACCCATTGTATATACAGTTGATGGTTGCATGTTGTGGGTGTACAAACCGGTCGTTGTAGTGTTCTCCAAAAGTTCTCTTTAAAAAAAATTGCAGGTATTCGGACTCTACATTACAAGCCCCACACACCACAAACGCGACTGGACAAGATGGAACGGCAAAGAGGAAGAACGAAAAACTCCCCATATACAACTCATTTGCATGTGGTTATTTCCCTCCGGTGGAAGTTAACTGATTACCATGGCAACCCCCCCATGCATTCTTAATGTGGTCTAAATCTGTGTCTCTTATTGGATCTTTAATCAAATTTTAATTAACAATCTACTCAATGGACTCCCTCCTTGCACTCAAACTGTGTGTTTGCAGTTTCTTGTCTTTCACTGTGATTTCAGGTCAGTGAATTGTAATCTAATTCCACTTTCTACACAGTGGATGGGCTGAATTTTGGGACTATTCATTGTACAGTATTTCTAAAAAACAATGTACAGCTGCTTAAAGTATTCCATCGTCTCATTGCTCAATGTAAGCTCATTATGATAGTCATCATGTGACTGAACATTTCTGAATGTTCTGATGTGAATAAAACATGAATTGAATGAGACTGTAGTTCAAAATTGGTGTTATGAATGGCAAATTAATTGGGGCTGGAATTTTAAAACAATATATTTTTGGTAAATACTTGATATAGAACATGTGTATTTCATTAAGTCACTGTGGGTGGGCTTTGCATGAAATGTGGGGCAGGTAAGCATCGCAGCCAAACTTGAACTCGTCAGAGATAATGTGGACGAAAACATGCAAGGCTTTACTTTACTTACTTTACTTTCACAACAGAACCTGTAAACATAGAGAAAAAAGGACCTCACAGGAACAAAGCAACATCAGCATAGCTCAAAAAGAACATTTTTAGTGTTGCCATGGGTAAATATATATAAAAAAAGTTGTTGTGACATGATGAGAGACCAAATGTCCACAATGGGTGGTGTGGGTGTGGGTGTGGGTGTGGGTGTGGGTGTGGTGTGGTGTGGTGTGGTGTGGTGTGGTGTGGTGTGGTGTGGTGTGGTGTGGTGTGGTGTGGTGTGGTGTGCTGTGCTGGAGAACGGATAGTATATGGGAAAACATCTCACCCAGGACAACATGTGATTTTCTTCAAGAACGTGTTTTGCAACTGAGTCTAATAAACCACAAGGAATCTCTAAATTTGCTGAACGCTCTAAATAGAATGTATTTGCATGCAGATAATTGTCAAGCTTTAAATGAAATGAAATGATGCAAATATTACCACCCTCCACAAACACAGGAAGACAAAGTGAGCTCAGTGCTTGATGACAAGCCTCAATTATGACTCCTGCTAAAAAAAAAATCACTTCAAACATAAGTTCACCAGAAACCCTCCACTGATGCGATGAGCTTGTAGGATTTGAAGTTTCATTCCCTTGAATATATCGCACAGTCTCCCACAGGGTGTCTTGTGTGGGAGCGCTCATCAGGTGGGCATCATTCTTAGTATTTTAATTTTTTAGGCAACAACCCCAGAGGGTTCAACAGCAACAATTGGCACCCTAGTGATGCTACACCATAAACTAGTCAAGACTGAGCTGCAGTGAGCTCTGCTTGGATGTTTAACTGCTGCTGGGAGACGAGTGGTCCTTAGAAGTCTCTGCAAAAGAGGAGGGAGGCCATCGAGGGTGGTTCTCCTTCTTACTGCCGCCATCATCAACCATGGAAAGGCCTGGATAGAGACCAGAGGGCCGAACATCCTCGGGCCAGCTTGGCTTTGTGACGATGCAGTTACAGCGTTGCCGGTGATTGGCCCGCCGGGTCCTCTTCGAGTCACGGTTATTGCTCAGGACGATGGATGCTGCGGATGGCTCCGATGATGAGACTGATTCTGCCTCCTTCACAAACACATCCTTCCCAATGAGTTTGTTTTTTTTCCACAAAAGTGGCTGGTTGTTACTGAGGCTTCCAAAGTAGGAAACCCCCTAAGAAACCGCCTTAAGTTGTGTTGCTCTCAACCCAAGTAATGTTTATCAGTTTATTTTTAGATGCATTCACGGGCTTCATTGCCAACAGATGCTTCATATTTGTGTAAATCATCAGTCACGACGAAGCGAACAATTCTTACCCAGATACGCGCTGTTTTTGTCATTTTAGAGCCATTTTCCACTGCTCACTTAATTTCCACTTGGAAGACGATAACGTGGTGGAAAAGTCAAACATCTGGTTTAGGGGGGGGCTGGCTTCAGCTGTGTTTCCTCCGACAGCTGTTTGGGTATTCGCAGCTTCAGAGTTAATGGCCCTCCTTCAAACGCACTCCAGGAAGTTGTTCTTCATGCGGTCCACCCCCATAAACAGTATTCAGTATGCATTACAGCGCCGCGCTCAGGCAACACAGTCGTCAATGTTTAAAGACGCCCAAACGCGTTCTCGCCACTCTTCTGTTCTCTTTGCTTCAGTCGTCCCCCCCCCGCCCCCAAGATTAAAACTCCCTGGGAAGAGTATAATATAGTCCTGGGATGTCAACAAACCCCTCCTGGCCTCTGAACAAATTGAAAGTAGATAGTTTTGAGGGGAGGGGGGTCAAAAACCTCAGTCGTAAATCATGTAGACATCTGTCGGGGGGGGGGGCCTCATGCTCTCTGAGAAATCTCAGCGCACAGAGGGAGACTGTTGCATTCTGGGAAACGCAGAGATACCTGGCGGACATGCATTGCGAACCTTGGACCGTTTCACACAGACCTTTGTAAACACACAATAACAACGGCAATAAAAGGCGAGACTTCCCTCGAGCAAGTCCCCCGATTTCTAACAGCTTAATACCCGGCCTTTCAATTCCCATGTTATCTGCATGGTGGGGGGGGCTGCTGATGACTTTATGATTTTGTAATTAGTCTATGCGTTATCTGTGGGACTGGCTGGTGTGAGAACCGGTGTGATAATACGTTTGCGCTCAACTTGGTTGTGTGTGCGTTTTCATGTTTACAAGAGGGAGCCTGAGGGTTACAAGTACTGCTCGGTGATCCCCACATAGACTGGCACCTCCCACCACAACCCCCCCGCCTGCATGTGACGCACACTGGTTATTCGCACCTGTTCATGTTAGCCTCGTTGCATCTCCATTGCCATGAATAACACAGGGCCTGAAACAGAGGTGGTGACAATGGGGACGGACTGAACGGTCCATGAGAGTGCCGCACAATAGCAGGGCCCAAATGGTGGCAAGCAGCCTACATTTTCAACTTTCATTACTTTCTTTCGTCTGTTTTTTCTACCTGTGCCTGTGCCAAACAGCAAATTTGACCCTCCTAATGATTACTATGTGCAATATACAAAGCGCCTCCAGAAGGTCAGTGTGCTACTTTCAAATGTAATGAGGTCCCCCTACCAAACTTCCCCCCCTTGGAGATTCTCAGATCCTTCAGTCGTTTACTTACTTCATTCCACTTCACTCCAATTCACTACTACTAACTTTACTGACTTCAAACAAGTTCGCCTAGCTGAGTAGATGTGTGAACAAACATTTTATTGCTCATTTCTTCTAAACGACTCATTTGGTTCTGATAACCTGTTAGGCATGTAATAAAACTACCAGTGGGTTTATCAAGTTGTAACCCAGTGACGCTTAACGACAGTACATGTTTGTAACTCAAACTACTATGCAGGTTATTTGAATATAAAAAACCCTGCATCCTGTCATAAACAGTCTAAAAAAATGCATACTCTATACGGTCTAGTTAAGCAACAAAGTCGCCAAAACGACAGCGTCATTTTCCACCACTGAAAAATCAAAGCAGCCGCGTGTTCGCACCGACAGTCAAAAACCCAATAAATTGAGTTTCCCCGAGCAGCATTGTCCTGTAGAATATGCCCTAAATTAAGCAGGAAAGAACAAACAGTAACAGGCAGCCACAACAACAACAAAAGAATTTTCAAGAAGGGTTCTGTGGCTGATTAGGCGTGAGCTTCGACTCGTAAACCAAACATTTTGAAGAACTGTGCTTATGCTTCAATAGGTTGTTTCGGAGTGAGTGTTGGAAATAAAACCACAGGCAACACACATTAAACAAATAAAAGGTGCTGTTGCTATTCTGATTAAGGTAGATGTTTAATTGTCCTCTGGATCCGTACATTTAATTTAGATCTATCTATATCTATATAAATATAGATTTCGATATCGATATAGATATAGATATAGATAGATATATCAGAGCCCCCCCCCCCTCAGGTTTTGTCTGGTGATGCTGTTGATAGAGAATAACTATTCAACAGTTTACGATTTAGGCAATTCAGCTTACTCTTCCTGGTCACTTCATTATAGTTCACAATGTTTTTTGTCAAAGTAATGGTACGTAACCAAAGTATACTGGACTGGTTATGCCTTTGGTTCCAGACCCACTGGACTTGTGGCTTCCAGTCTCAGTTATTGGTTCTTGTCAAAAGGCAGCGGAAAAAGTCTGTTACACTGAAGTCGGCACCATTTGACTGGAAGAGAAATGAAGTTTGTCTCTGAGCAGCATCCAGATGTTGTCTTCATATTTGATTGTTGTTGTGGTTTTTTTTTTTCTTCCTATTAAATCTTTAATGTCTTCCTTCTTTTACTGCTCCAGTTCAATTATTCAGTCAACCTCATTAATAGATATGGCTGCACAGTGTGTAATCTCTGCGCCAGACATTTGATCTGTTCTGTCTCGGAGCTTACCGGGGGGGTGGGGTGTGGGGGGGCTTCCACCACTCTTTCATGATGGCCGATGCTTTAAGATTTTAGATCAGCCTCTGCTGACTCCATTATTCCATCACACAAGGGGGGGATCGGAGGTAAAACTTGTTTTGCCTGCCTGGTTGTTTGTTTTCTGTGGTGGAGGCCAGAATCACTCTGAAGCTGGAGCGCTGGTTTGGTTGGTTCTGCTCGCCTGGAGAAGCAGATTCATTGTTATGAGGCTCTCTCTTACAAAGAGAAAGTAGATAAATATGTTGGAAATAAAACAACTTTGTGATGTATCACTCTGGAAGACAGAAGGCCAGGTGATTGGTTGATCACAGATTTATTCTGGCTAATGAAAACAAAGGTTTGGATTAGATATCATGAAAACTTTTTATTCCATTTAAACCACTCACCAAGCCACTAAGTGACAGTAAAACTACACACATACAGAATCTCTGGCAGACATGTGATCTGGGCATTGATGATTTTGCAGGAAAAACTATAAAATATGAATTAGAAATGATGAGTTTTTTTTCTGAAATGGTCAACAAAATGACCATTTTCCAAAACAGATTATGAGGGATCTATGAGCACAGTGAAAGTGCTACATGGAATAAAGCAATGAGGCCTATTGCTGAACTGAAAGACCGCTTGGTCTTCCGATTAACAGTTCGGTGGTTTGATCGCACATTCAACCTATGTGCAGCCGTGTTCTTGAAACCCAATGAAGAAGAGTTACTTCCTTCTGGGGAAATTACATGGCACTTAACCCACCCTGATGACAGTTAACCTTCACCACACAAACAAGAAGCGGCCGGCTGCCAAGGTGCAAAACCGATGGGCTTTGTCCTCTCACTTGTGCCAGTGTGCATCAGGATTATTCAGGAACTGCAGTATGCAGAGTGCATGAGAAATCTTCACTGGTGGCAACAGTGACTGAAAATCGTGACTGCCCTGGATGCTCCAACTGGAAGTACAAAGTTTCACTACATGCCACTCACATGTCCAACCAATAAATTCTGTTTCATCATAGTTGTGCCACAAAGTTGCAAATATCTCATGACCAATCCCCCTGTTTCAGTCCCATAAATGAACACAGGATGGATGACTACGGCCATGTTTGAGAGTTCTCTCAGAACATCTCCAGGGGTTGTCCTGCAGGCTGCGATTGGAAACCCCTAAAACCGATGCATTTGGGAGTTTAGGAGTAAAGAAAACTTGCGTTAAACCTCTGTGCAATCGCTGGGAAGTACTGCTTTAATAAAACTTGAAATATCTTAGAATGCTTGGGTTTTTTTGGCAGAACAATCAAGGACTCCTGGTGATACACAACGCAAGCAACAGCTACCCAAAGGGTGGTTCAACAAGCTCAACATTGTTTTACTCTTACACTTTATATATTTAGAAACTATGTAGGTAATTAATTCGTAGCATGGTACTGTGAGTGGGCTAATGCTTCTCTGGGGAAGGTGGGGATTGATGGGTAAAACAATACGTACAGACAAACTTGACAACGGTGTCAGGTGGGATTCACACCAGTGCACTTTTCTATAGACTGTTTGTGCTTTTTACCTAAATTTCTGTTGTAAAATCACTTCTGGATTGAATTTACAGTACAGCGCTGGAGGTAATCCTTTTAGGCTTCGTGGTGGTTTAATCCTCAGGGACTATAGAAATCGCAGCACGGGAGCCATCGTTCCCTTTTTCTCTTTCCTCCGTATAGATTCCCTTGGTCAGTGGTGTGCAGGACCTTAAACCGCTTCATCTGCCATTGGAATGAGAAAAAAAGGGGGTGGTTCAACAGTCAAGACAGCATGGCGCGCTTGTCCTTCCCCACAATATGGCAGCCCTTGACATCTCTCACCATGCCACCGCGGAGCTGCGGGATCTGGCTGGGGACGGGAACCATATGCCTCTGCCGGCATGAGGGCCTCCCGTTCTGGCCGCTCAAGGAAGGCTCCTTTCCCCATTGCCAAAAGCCCCCAAGTTCACATGCACACAGGGAACATACATATCACCATACTGATTGATTAGTATAACGGACAGTGTAATGATTTGGAAAAAGTGGAAATGTCCCCTATCTTTGTGGCCACTGCACGTTTGACCCCAGTTGAATTGGCAACAACAGTACAAACGAGTTTGAGGGTTTTAGGGGGATTTTTATAAATAAACGTATCGTGGCGGTGGGACAAAAGGTTTGAGCAGAGATGTTGGGGAAAAATCATCTCTTGTCAGCAGGAAAAATCATCACAGCGGGCGTCACGTTGATAAGCACTTAATTCTGGAAAGAGCTCCTCACGTCTGGCAGGTCCCGAATGCTCGATAAAAGCACAGGTGTGCTTTCAGACAAGCTGATATCCCCCCCGAGGACGTGAGGATGTATTCCAGTCCCCTTATCCAATAGCTCTAAACTTTTCAGATGCATTCAGGGCAAAACATACAACCGCCTTGTTTTCCAAGACATGACGAGGCAGAAAATCATCTCGTTTTGTTGTGGATCCACATTTTCATTCCGGTTTCTCAAGCCTTATTTTTTTTTGTTGGTTTTTAATGCTGAGCCCCTCCTCCTTTTTTGTCCGCAGTGCTCCCTGCTCCCCTCTGTTCTAGCGGTTGCTATGAATTTCCATCAGCACTTCTGATTGATAACGGGGAAATCAATCAGTCTTTGATCTGCCAGAAACAAACAGAGATGAAACTAAATGTATTAGCAGGGGGGTGGATGGAGTGGGGGTGGGGATGGGGGGTGGGGGGGGGTTGAATATAGCGTGTGATGGAAATGAAGGGAGCACCTGTGATGGATAAACAGATAAATTACATTCAGAACTTTCTAAAGTCGTTCGGTTTATTTACAACGCGCGGTGGCAACGGATCACATTTCCACAGTTTCATCCAATCCATCCATCTTTTATCCTGTTTTACCTGAGAGGACCCCCCCCCCCACACACACACACACACACACACACACATTCACAACATGCTGTGAGTGTTATCAACCTGTACGTGTAATCAGTGCATGTTGGCGGACTAATTGAATGGTCCTGACCTCCGTCACAGCTCAGTCTTTTGACAACACAACCTAAATTTTGTCTGGTTGTAAACACGACGAAGTTTACTCAGATGTACTCGCCTCACCAAGAGTTGGGGTACTTTCCAATTCCTTCCTTAATCCTTAATCCTTAACCTTAACCCTCATTCCTCAAAAATGGCCGTTTCGTTCCTTAAAACTGAGGAGTGTCCAGCACCCACCTTAAAAGTAGGGATTACCCAGAATGCACTGCGTTGTTTGCAGTCAATAAACATGGCGGTGAATACGGCGAGCTACAAATGCATTTTCTTTGGTAATGGAGATAGAAATACCACGAAAAACATCACATTCTCTTAGTTCAGGCCCATGTTATGGATTAGTTACCTCATTGGTGCTTAAGTTTAATTTTTATTTTCTGATCTTTGTGTCAAAAGTGGCCTGCAGTGGTACTGTTGCTGCTGTTGCTACGGCTACTGCTTTTTCTCTGCTTACTTGACATACTTTGGTGCAATGCTGCCACCTACAGACTGAGAAAGTATCTGCATTGAAGGAGTGCCCTGTTTCTAGCCATTAACACTTGGTTATGAGGGTTAAGATTGAGGGTTAAGGATTGAGGATGAAGGAAGAGAATTAGGCCTTGGACTCAGTTATGCTCAATAGGACGCTACAATCTGTATTTGGACCAGAGAATGCGTTGCCGTCACTCATCAGAAAGAAAAACGATAAACCGCTGGTGCGCGAAGGGGAATCATCTTTTCACAAAAAGTGAGAATAGACAGGAGAGAGCCTCCACATGCACTCAGAAAGCCGACGCCTCTTACAAGCATTAATAACAAGCAAAGTGTCTGATTAAGGTCCTGTCAGCACTAAAGTTTGAACCACAGAATGGAATGTAAGGAGTGGAGGCTCAACGCCAGTGTGTGCGAGAATGAAGAGGCAACTTGGAAGCAGCTGTTGGTTTGTGTGACACGCAAGATACAGATCCTATTGGCGGAGTCCAAGGGTTTTATTTCTGAGCTCGATCACTGTTTGGCCAACAGCATTTGCTGCAGAGAGATGTAAGACCTCTTTCAGCTCGACAGCATGTCGAAGGCTGAAGGTGGGCTGTCTGTCATCGCTGGGGCCATGCCCTCCCATGTGACAGTATTTGGTCCAATGGGATTTGGTGAGTAGAGAGAGGTATTTCAAGGGGAAAATACAATGTTTTTTTCTTTTTAGATCCATCCATCCATGATGGGAAATCACTCAAAGCAAAATAAACAATCCACCCTTGGAATGGGAAAATACAGCTCTGCCTTCATTTGAATGTTGCGCAAAGCTTTGTTGAACAAAGGATGCTACAAGTGAAGAATCAGGGCTGCTCTGTGTTGCATGAGGAGAACTAACCTCACAAAAAGTAGCCTCGCGTCTGGGTTCCCAGCTTCAGGCCTGCTACCTCTCAACTCTATTGTTTAACCACTGTGTTCACCAAAGAGACCACCGCTCCTTGGAAATGTTTTGAGAGGTATTGGCTGTAAACACCTTGCTGTGTGACTAAAACACAACACCATATAAATAGTTGGAGGTCTTACCAAACTCTGGAATCTTTTCTTGGCAGTGGTCCTTGCTGCAGGGTTGTGCATATTGACTTTCGAACCTGATTTCAATTTGCAATCATTTGACGGGCTTGAGAGGAATCAGAGGCTTGCGCGTTTCAGCTCTCAAAAAGTAGCAGATTTGACTCCGTAATGCTGTTGGCAGCAGTTCTTTAACAAGGTATTAGCGGGTTCCTCGGAGACGGCAACTGACGTTGACTGATTGGACACGCGCGCTCACGCTCGGCGAGACGCTCAATAAAAAAACGGCCGCGCACGGCCAACACACACCCCGCCATGGTAAACAATGATTGGCGAGGCAGGTAAATAAATAATCCTCGGTTTTGAGCTCCAGTGGCAGGTGTGTGCGTGCTCGTCCGTGTGCTCGATCGATGACAGATTGGGAAAAATCCAATCGATAAGCGTGAGGTGCATTAGTGTGGAGTCTCAGAGAAAAAGCTGTTGACTTTGCAATCACGAGCTCAGTGAATATTCCCTCACTTTCCTGATATAAAAGGCAACTTTGCATTAACATTTGAAGAAAGAAAGGCTCATTTCAATATCTGTTTGCTGCAGGGTCTGAACTTTCAATTTTTTAAAGAAACGGCAGCACCCTGTGTATCCACAGCGAGACGGGGACTTTTCTTCTTTTCTTGGGCCAGCCCAATAGAAAGGCATTTTTTTACTTTTTTTTTTTAAAAAGGCCATTTGAAAAGTTCAACTGTGGTGTGTCTTTCCAAAAACACCACACCACTCATGCACACATCGAGCTGTCAATAGTGTTTTAAAGGTAGCATGTCTTGGGCTTGGTGAAGCTCAGTGACAACTTCAACACGGAGCACAATTCCGATTCCAATCAAGAGTCCGTGCAGGAGCGGGAATCACGTGGACTTTTGATGGCAGTGACACATGGCCAAGAAAAGTTGAGAAAGATCACCTGAAGTAGTGGTGATGGTGTTTTAACCTGCCATTTTTAAAATGGACTCAAAAGGCAAGTTCGGGCGGCTTGCGCCCGGCAGTGTTGTCGCCAACGCAAATGGAGGCTGAGGAGTGAGCAGGGTCAGAAGTGATTTCTTGTGTGGCAAAAGCGCCCACCGTCCCCCTTTCCCTCCCTTCTCATGAAGCATCCCTACGTTGCTCGCCTCCTTCCAGCCGAGCTTCACTCCGGCTTCCGTATTTGACTGATTGACATGTGAGAGAAAGGATGAAATTGGAAGCCGGGACAGAAAAAGGCTTTGGGGGGGGGGGCTGAAAGCGGGTTGTCTCGCTCTCTCAGTTAAGCTGATTAGGAGAGATGTGTTGAAGAAACAGGCTGTGTACACCGACACAGATACTGTCAGGGAAGCGTTAGACTCTCGCTGAAAATGATCACAGATCATCGTGGCAAAGAAGTGAAATCAGGATGAAGATGGTGCATAAATGCTCGTGAATTGAGTTTTTAAAGGAGGGGTGGGGGTGGGGGGTAATAAACCCCAAAGAAAAGGAAACAGGGGGGTCGTTTTGTTGACTTGTTTCGGGCTGACAGGGAAAATGGAGCGAGGGCAGTGAACAAAAAGTGACAGAAAAACCTGCGCACGGGGGAGAGAAAACGCGTTCAGACGGGGGAGCGTTTGATTTTGGGATAATCTCCTGCCAATATGGCTCCCGAGCAGGATGGCTCGGTGTGCGTTACTCGGCATCGCCAGGTACCCGACGGTCTCTGTGCACAAGTGCATGTGCGTCTTTTGTGTGTCTGATACCAGAAGATATCGTCTCCATTCTTGGCTAAATAACTGCCGTCTAAAGTACTATAAAGTTCAAGTTTAGCTGCATCAAAATACTACATGCGCAAGCCAGATACCCTTTCCAGCTAAAAAAAAAAATGACGTCACCTCATTGTTAGGCCGCTGATTGGCTGTTTCGTGAGGTCAGTGAAGGAGTCACGATGGCAACCCATTACCAAGAACTAAGCAAAACCTCCTTAAACTCAGTGACCTCGTGTTTTTCATTGACTCCTTGTGTAAGGTAAGTTGGCTGTCATTGTTGCAGTGTGTTGTTTTGCTCACTCGAGGGACGACCCCTGCATAATCGAGGGAAAATTAAAAGACACACATTGAATATCATGATTTATCATATTTCACTACATCTTGAACATGTGGGTTTTTAATAAAACATAAAACCTGATAAACCTGAACATCTCATCACCTGCTTTGAAAAGACCCCAAGAAGGTCACTCAAACCAGCTAAGCCAAGCATGCTGAATGTAAGATTGTTTGCCAAGTTCACGACAAATGTTGTTGGTAATCTTCACATCTGTTATAAAAGCTGTGTTTGTTACTATAAATCTCCTCTGAGTAAGTAAAATGTTGATTCATCAAATCACATGAGAAGATTTTGATTGGAGCGTCTTCCAGAAGGGAAAGAAGAGATACAGGAAAAATTAGCATCAGTCAGTGCTGACGGGTGGTTTTGTGGACTTAACTGCAGACACGGAACAAACGGTACAACAGTTTATTCAGCAAAGCCATGTCAACAGTCCAGGGGTCAGAGCCAGCAGAGGCGTAGCGCAGAAGATCTAGGGGCGTAGTCGGGGGCAGGAAGGGGTCAGGCACCGAACAGGGGGATCGGGGGGGGGGGGGATCCAAAACAGTCCAGGGGTCATACACAGGGCAGGAGACATCAGAGGGAAGGCAGGCTCAAAAGTTAAAAAACAAAATAGGTCGGTACACAGAACTCTAGCAAAGACTGAAGACAGGTTGCGAGTGGCGTGGAAACACAGATGAACTGGTAACATGACAAAAACAGAAGCCCGCATATGTGCGACGAACATCAGGTGAGTCCATTACCAGAGCAGGCACAGGTGCATCATGTTAGGGAGGGAGCATGCAACAGCTCCCTTATGGCAACCCGTTACCAAGAACGAAGCACAGGAGGAGAGGAAGTCAAGGAGTGTGCAACGAGAGACAAGGTGAGCTATCAAAATAATACAGGAAACAGACAGGACAGAAACATGGAGTGTGACACCATCATCTGGAGTTTCGTTCTTGTGTCTTTCAAAATCTAGGAATGTCTCCAAGCTTAACAGCCATGTGTATCTTAGAACGACAAAACGCCTTCAAGACAGAAACTAGTTCACAAGCTGATAACGGTCTTTCAAAGACAAGCCTCGTTTTCTTTTTTCTGACAAGAAGTAGCTGGCATTTGCAAAGGAGTTGAGAGTAAAAAGGGAGCAGAGGAAGTAAATGTGCCTTCACCTCTCACTCACACACTGCGATATCAGAGCATCTGTCTTGAGGAAGATTCATTATCATTCCCTTTGAGGAAACACAAAGTGATAATCGTGGTAACAACTCCAATCACACAGCCTTTAGCAAGCCAACTTTTGTCTGATGACAGCGATATTTCTGACCTTAGCTTGCTTCCATTTTTTTGTGATCAACATGACCAACCTCTTTCACAGTGGGTAGAACAGAAGGTTGATTCAATTCAGCCAATGGTTGTTACAATAACTTGGGGGGAGGATGGGGAGGGGGGGTACCAATAAATAGTTGGAACATATGACACTAAGACAACCAATTGTTCATCTGGCTTCTAACAACCAACCTCCCAAAAGTTTTTTATCTGTTTGATGTCAAAGAAGAGCAAAGTTCAGTTCCACTTCTGGTGATGTGTGAATCACTCAATTTACACCTGCTGATTAAATGTATTTGCATTATAGGCTCTAAATCAGTGGGCGTTTTATCTAACGAACAAGTGTCATGCCAACCGCGACATACCTGTACGTCAGTGAATTTGGCTGACAGGAGGTCATTGGCATCTTGGATCTGGAAGCCAAGACCCTGATTATCACCCTGGTGATTAAAAAAAATGTGTACTGGATGAGTTTAAATGTTCCAACTAACCGAAAGCAAGTGAATTTGAGGCTGCTGATTCAGTTGGAACCTTTGGCAAGCTCACAGACACAGTTTAGGGTCCTTAACTGACATCATGTGCTTGTCGTGGAATCGTGAGAGGAACCTGGGTTCCCCCCATGCGAGCACAGGGAGAATATGCAAATCAAACAGAAAAGCCTCCACCCATGAAAACAATCCATTCCCACTGTGTCTGGACTACAAAGAGGTTTTCTTATGACTGTTCCTTTATAACTTCAAAGTTCAATAAAGATGACTAAGGACACAAATATAATTTAAGCAAGTTGTGGCATTGGGCGTTAAAGGGAAAACGCAATTTCTTCGGGCTGAAAAGCAGAGAGAAGCAAACTGTGTCCTTGCGCTTTCTGTCAGGGGAAAGTATTATCGAGGGCAAACAGATGATTGGTGTGGTACCTGCAATAGCCTTGGATTGGTCATCAAACACAGCCGACAGAATAAAAACTCCAGGGTTTCCAGGCTCTATTCGGAGGCTCCGAGTCATTTTTTCCTCGAGAGAGTTGGCCGCTAGGACTGCCACTGCGGTGTTCCTGGCTGTTTGCTTGACTTGAGTGTTTGAGGAAAGGGGGTTGTGGGGGGGATTCGCGGGAATCAGTGTGTGTGAGCAGTTGGTGAGGGGTTGGCTGGATCGGCAACTGGTGTTTGGAATCAAGGCGACCGCTGCCATCTCTGTTGCCACACTGAAAAAAGAGAAGAGAACATAAGCACTCTGCAATGGCAGTTGAAACTACTGAAAATGTTTCAGAAGTAATGCTATGTAATTAGAGAAGCCCCAGAGGCGAAGTCAAGGAGAGGAGCTGACAAACAATACTTGATGTAATTAAGACAAAGTAAAGATCGGTCTTGCACATCATTTGCAAGAGAAAGTACGCTAAAATGTCTTTTAAAATAACTAATCAAATGACTGAGCAGACAGCACACTTAGTTGCTCCCAATCAGTATGGTGGGTAACAAAAATCCATATATTGATCAAATGTAAAAAAAACCCAAACAAACCCACAATCAGTGAATGTATGGTTCGGTTGGCCAAATAGTTGTTGTTCCAGAAAGTTTTTCCCCTCTTTTTTCCAACTTTCCGAGAATCGGACTCTATTTTGCAAGGGCTGCCTGAACGGAAACAGCAACACGAGGTTATCTCGCCTCATTTGTTGACAGTCTGTAGGATTTAATCACATATTTATGATCCCACTGGTATCTGTGGAGTGCAAAATGAACGAAGCGACCTTGGGAGGAATTGTGGCACCTCTTTCTCTAACTCTGCCTGAAGGGAGCCCCCCCACAAAGTCGGGCGTTTGGTTTTTTTTTTCCCCTGATGTTGGAATCCAGAGGATGTTCTCGCACTTATTGCACAGCCAGGAAAGCTTGTATGTCCTCCTGCTGTCAGTTTGCACTGATTGGACCTAAAACTGCAAATGAAGAGACAGAAAACATGTGTCCCTAACCTAAGTGGCCAGCACTGACCTTAGTCCGAGACAACAAAAACCGACAGTGAAGTTTAGAACATCTCATGAAAGACTGGTAGCAAATGTCCCCATTGATTCTGAGCAGGGTGGAATCCGACTTAGTTCAAGGGGATTTATCAGTCAGAAAATGTCATGGCTTTCCATTCAAAGAGGTGCTTTAGAACAGAAAGACATTGTGATGTGTCTCCCCAGACACAATACAGGGTGCCAAAAAACAAACAAAAATAAAGACTGAGGTCAAAGGCTGCTTCTTTTTCCGGAGCTTTATTGTGCTCATGAAACTCCCCTTTTAGCGTTTGCGGGGTGAACCGGCATCAACTATTTACAATATTTGCAAAGGTTCTCCAGGTAAATGCATGGAGGCCTTCCACACCCCATCTTCCAGTATCTGGACGCACTGTCCTGCTCTTCCACACCCTGCTGCTGGCACAAGCTCATCCAGTCTTTCTCCATGCACTCTGCCCCCCCCCCCCCCCACGGCGCACTCCCAGGTACCAAATAAGAGGGTGTATGTGGCCCGTTAACCAATCACCAATCAGGTAGGTAGAGTCCTCTAAACATGGTGTACACAAATACCATTCACAGGTAAGAATAAAAACAAATACTTCCCTTATGATATGTGTGGGGGGTGTACGTGTGCTTGGGTGTGTGCAGTGATGGCTAAACTGTCACAGACATCGAGGAGTCTTTGGAGTTTGGCCCCAAGGACAGAGTTTGGACATCACCGCCGTACGATCGTCCCCTACACAATCCAGGATGTCTTTACATATTCTTTCTAATGTTCCTTTCACTGGATTTCTCACTTCTCCCGGATTTCTGCAGGATTCCCAGCCGCTCACAGGAGCGGAGAAATAAAGAGAAAGACACACTTCACCTTTTTTTGCCTGACAGTTCACAGGCTCAAATGCTCCTTTTTTTTCTCTTTTTTTAAAATGCCCGCTCTGCCATAAACTTGGAGACTTTTAAAAGGTCACAGAAAAACATTACAGATCCTTCTCCAGGACACCACTTTACAAGGAGAGTACTATTGGATCATCGTGCCCCTTTATGGCCATAGTTACCCATCCTCTGATGGCTTATTGCAGCAAAGAAAAAAGTTGTCACACAGTGATGGTACATGTGTGGCTTTTGCACCCCCCCCCCCCCCCACCCAGTTTGTTAATGTGGTCGCATAACCTCTCTAGAAAGTTCTTTTTCAACACCTTATTTTGGACTCCCATCAGCACCGATTCATTGCATGTAAGCCTCGCAGGGGCTGCGTCTGCCCGCGGACAAGATCGAAGGCAGGTGGGAGTAAGAAAACTCCAAACTCATTTTCTACAGTGAGTCAGCAAGCAGTAAACAAAGACCAGTGGCGCCACCGACAGAAGCCTTAACTTCCTAATGAGACGTCATGTTTCTATTACTCATAGCTGTTCTCCTATGGATACCAAAAGGCTGCCGTGGTAATAGAGGGACGGGGAATGAGAAGGAAGGACTCTGTGTTCTGTATTCCGAAGGGAAGCGGGGGGGTAAAAAATATGCGCCATATATTTTTAACCGCGCTGCAACCGACGCAAGGGCTATTGCAACCTGTCAGGGGGCTGCTCAGCAACAGGCTGATAGTCAGCCTGAACTCTGTGTGTGTCCGGTCTTTCAGCCAACCTCAAGCTCTATCTAACATCGCTGATGGTAGGGCCCATTTGTGAGCTGGTTTCACAAAGCATTACACTTTTATTGTACCAATATACTCAATTTAGTAGCTCGAAACACAATAGGAATGAGTGTTTCCTTCACTTAAACGTCAAATCAATGCGTGTAGTGTACAGTGCACAGCGACGAATGAAGATCAAAAGCTAACATGGGAACAACACAAGCTGGCTCAAGGTTTAATGTCAGTTTGAGTTGGCATGATCAAATTGACCAAAACACAAAATACAGACATCATTAATAGTGCCGTTTTGCACATAATTTTGAGGAAATGTGAAATTTAATGAAACAAACACACAGTGCTGATCATTGGAAATGGAGTCAAACTCCTCTTGACAACAAAACACATAGAATGGAGATACAAAATTGCTTGTGTGTCTATAGAGACCCTGTATCTGATCAACAAATTGTGGCATGTATCCAGTTGAAGTGATTTAGCAATTTTAAACCTGAATTTCTACTCAGTTCATACCTGTTCAACATCTGAACACCATTTTCAATTACATCAGATATTTCCTTTCTTTTTAAGTGAAAGAGCAAAGTGAAGTGTAGTGCTGCTGATAGGTAAATACACATATAAGCAAGAAGATGAACAATAACTGTCTTCATAATGCCAACTGTCATAGGTCAAGGTTGTTCTGCAAGTAAGTGTTTCTGTAAAGGTCTGGCTTTTCAAAGCAGGATTATAAGCAAAACTTCCGGACTTTGATGGAGCTTGATGGGATTGTTGTGTGGGGTTCGCTGTTTGTATTTCGACTATTATCCAAGTAAGGTGTGCTTGATGTTCCTCTCAGTTTCAGTGTCTTTGTGGAGACGCGTTGTAAAGGGGGAAGCAGGGGCGGCAGCAGCAGCAGCCTGTGTGTCATGTCTTGGAGCCGTCACAAGCCCATCTTTAATGTCACTGTGCCCAACTCCGCATCGGAGCAATTAAACCTTTCCGAGGACTGTTATTTTCCACACCACGAGCATTAGCCAGGATGCTGTGACACATCACACGCTAACAGCTGTCAGTGAACAATCACTACAATTACGCTCTGTCAAAGACCGCACGCGCACGCCCTCCTTGATTCCCAACGACTGTCAGGAGGCAAGAGCCGTTTCCTTGAGAACCGGCTCTATGCAGTCCACATGAGGACATGACAAAGCAGTGAGATGTATCTGAGGTTACTCAAAGAACGGTCGCGCCTTTTGGGGAAGTAATGAACAATTCCGACACGAGTCATTGTTTGTAAGTGCTCGCCAGCCATTTATAGTGAAAAGTACGCAAGTGGCTTATTGATAAGAGTATAATAGAATCATTACTGTAACTGTATCAAAATCAGTAGACTTTCTCCTCGACCTCATGTGAGTGTGCATGTTAAATATTGAAAAAGAGCAGTTTAGAGTTCCAGTCTGGAGAGCATTCTCACAGAAATCTCTGCTTACATGACCGCAGATGGCCACAAATCCATAAGACCACCTGGTCGGAGCAGGGGGGGATAAGAAGGTAAGATTATGTTTGCAGGTAATGGTTTCCATGAACCAATCTACAACAGAAGGACAGAGGTGGAAGTCGGAAACGACAACAGCTTTGGGCTTTGTTCAAGATGTGGACGGACGTGTCATTTAACACTGCTACACTTTGCCTGTTGCCTCACGCTGATAATGGTTGTTCAGTCTCCAGACCTGAAGGTGGGGACATGTAAACTAGTCCTCCCCACCGGCTTACACCGCATATACATCGCAGCCTTCTGCGGGCGAGCCAACCAAAGCGGAGCGCCCGACGCAGCACGACTCCCAGGTTGGAATCAAACATAATCCCCCTCTCTCCCGCGGTTCGGCTGAGCTCTCGGCACGCTGGGAAGACAAATATAAGACGAGGTTAATGGCAGGATCAGGTGAGCGTCATCGCCCCAGATGGCACGTGCCCAGGCCCGCGCCGCCTGCGACCTGTTCCAGATGCCGCTCCACAGGAGGACGCCGACGGGTCAGGGTGCCATCTGCCCATCGATCCGGCCACTACTTTTTTGCACACCTGGTCGCGGGCTGCGACCAGACTCAGCATCTTCTTCTGAAGTCAATTCTGCAATTCTGACCTATGAAAAGTGTGTGTGTATGGGGGGGGGGGGGGGCAACACCGATAAAGGAAGGTTGGAGCAAATAGGAAAGCAACAGAGGCTTGAGCAGAAACAATCTTACAAGTTTCTGATGTTTAGGATTTAATTCATTGAAGGCTGTGAACACCACCGATCAAGAAGTCACCTGGATGACTGTCAGTGAAGGTGGTCATTGACTACTGAATGGTTTTGGGGTACACAACGCAGGTTTTACAAGTTTTTTTCCGATATAGTTGGTAACAACTTTTGAAAGCCATCTCTTGTTTTCAGTGACCACCACTCTTAGCTGAGCATTGCATTCTCAGACAGAGAGAGCGATAGGATGTTGGACAAGCACATTTAGCAGAGCTCCCCCCATCCGGAATCTTGTGGAGAACAAATTGAGTTTGCGCTGGATAAAGGCCAGCAAATCAGGCGTGTGTTTTCACCGACACAGGAAGCATCGAGTCAGCGTCGGTGAAAGGTTTTGGCGATTCTCCCGACCGTCCAGGGTCACCCCCATTACGGGCGCGTTTTTATGCCTGAATGAGCTCCCCCCGAAGCTGCAGCAGCCGCCGCCATGTGTATCCATCTTTATATCATCCAGGCTGGTTGTATGAGGATCATACAACCAGAGGCCGCAGAGGGCCTAGCGAGCTCGGGATGAAATAGAAATAAACCAAAGCTACAGTGGTAAGCTGTGCCCAGCTGTGTCTTGTGCTCATGTTATGAGGTTTTCACTTCCTCAGCATCCATCAGCTGGTTTGATATCCACTTAAAGGTTGATTTTACGACAATGGCAGGAAGCAACAATAAAAAAGAAAAAGACTTTGTAAGTGATTCATTATCAGAAGCAGTGGGAAGAAGTTAAGCAACAATGTGAAAAGAAGTTCTGCCAAAAAGAAATCCAATTTTTAGCAACTGGCCAAAATGAAGCATCTCAATGAAATTAATCATTGTAAAGAACAAATATATGATTTTAAACAAAGGCTGGACAATAAAGGGCACTGGAGCACGCAGGAGTTAAGCACAGCTGCATCCCAGAACCAATTCCACCCAATATAGCCTGATCACAGATGGTCTTCAGGTGGATGCGATTGCTCGACATCATGAGGGGAAGTCCAGGTTTCTCCCATGTTTGTTTCCTGACAATACGCTGACAGTGACCTTTCAAACAACGGAGGAACTGAATTAACTTAATCACGAGATTACTTGAACTCTACCAAAATTGATAGGCTTCCTCCTCCAAAAGAACCACTGTGCGGGTGGATTATCAAAATGCAACAACTTAAAGCATTGCAATAAATATGAAAGTACGAGTTGGCAAAAAGCTGCTTGCACAACTCTGAATTGCTTTTATTCTTCTTTTTTGTTATTAATGGGATCAGTGTTACATTTATGAGTACGGTCCAAGATAGCAGTCATAAATGAGTTCCCTCAGGGTCTCTTGGCCTTTTCTGCGCAATTACTGCAGGCACAAAACCTTGATTATGTGGCCAATTTGAATGTAATTAGCAGTGTTTTGAGGCTCTGTTGAAAAATAGAGCTCGTGAAACCACAGCCAGGCAACCCATGCTCGCTGTAATGATAAACATGAGGTGAATTTTTTGC
Organism: Malacoctenus gilli; assembly: GCA_032164315.1. Taxonomy (NCBI): domain Eukaryota; kingdom Metazoa; phylum Chordata; class Actinopteri; order Blenniiformes; family Labrisomidae; genus Malacoctenus; species Malacoctenus gilli. The sequence goes on from JASSRZ010000049.1 coordinate 388,481, forward strand.
ATCATCATTCGCACTTTTTTTAAGGTTATTTTAATGTAACATTGGATGAGTTTAACTGCCACGTTTGCAACTTTTAAAAAAACCCTAAGCCTTTACTGAAGTTTTTTCTGACACTATTCTCGCTTAAGGGCTGCTTTGAAACAAAGTACCTCAAGTGACGTTGATTAAAACTACACTACAAAACTAAATCAGAGAATTTTTAACAAGTCAGTAATCGCTGAAATTCAAACATTTTCACTCCAAAGCATAGAAAGCTGCTTTTGGAGATCATTAAAAGTCATCAAACGATGTCATGGACTAATGTGTATAATTTGTGACTTGCAAGGGCAGAATCAGCAGCTTTGCTCGACTCATTAGCAGTTTTATCACGGAGTGCTGTGGATCTTTTTAGCTGGGAGTACACGTGCTCGTGTACTCGTCAGGCCAAAGGTGGCAGACTTGCTGCATGTGCCTGCGATTAAACGGATATGTTATCCAAAACAGGTGGTGACAATGTGCAGGACAATACGTGCCTTGACGTCGGAGCCTCTGAAACACTAGTAAAAGTCGCTGGAAATGTCGCAAGATGCTTTGGTTGACAAAACATCCCCAGTTTAGTAAAAAGTCACAACCTTGGCAAGACTGGCGATAAATAAAGTCTTCAATTCAAATACTGCTATGACCTGCAAGCCACCACTGAGGCCTTCAAAGGTTGGTCATCAATTAACATGGACTGATTCAGTCGCATCATCTTTTTTTCCACACACGATGTCTTTGCCCTGCCACATAGTTGTGCAATTAAACAAAAAACTCAACACATTCGATCAGAATTTTGTTTCCCACGCTTCATGATTCTTTGACCAGTCCCAGTTTCTGCTTTGGGTTTTAAAGAAGGAAAGATCACAGACAGGATGCTTTGAGTCACACTGGAGTACATTTTTTTTTCCACTTCCTCAATCTTCTACCACTCAAAAAGCAGGGCATGTCTCCTTTTGACAAATACAAAGACAAACAAAAACCCTGTCAAATCCCATTGATTCCAATGTTGTGAGGTGAGAGATTGAGTGAGTGACGGTGTTTGTTTAGTTGTTTATTGTTGCGTAAGTGGAAAACAGGCAACACTTACGTTTGGCTTCACATCGCCAAGGTCCCCCGGAGCGTCCTTCGCATTGTGTACAGAGGTGCATCTAATCCAGTCCGTGTGGTGTCACCGTGAAAGCCAACTTTCCTCCATGATAAACTGTCCATTTCTCATTATCTCTCCCCAGGGACACCATCAATGTCTGTGGTCCAGATAATGAAACGGAATGCAAGGAGACTCACTTATAGCGAGACACACACACACACACACACACACACACACACACACACACACACACACACACACACACACACACACACACACACAATCAAATCATACCCTGTGGGGGCCAGGCCCACGCTGAACCACCGGTCTGTACTCTGGAGACTCGCTGCAATTTGATGTGGAAGCACTTTGAATTCACTGCTGATTTATTGGTCTTCCTTTTTCCTCCATGATCATTATCCTCCAAGTCATTTTTGTTTTCTTTCTTTGTCTGTTTATTCCTCATATTTGCAGGTTTTATTTATTACAAATCACTGCACCATGCGTATTGTGTTTTCTGGTGTCAAATTACTCCTTTGTTCGAGCCAACAGCCCCGAATCCCTGCACCTGGTCACATTGTTGGTGTTTTAAATATGGGGACCAATAATGATTTTTGAGAGATCTTCTGTGTCTCATGACGATCTGATTAAATTGCTCAACTTGCTTCATGGAAAACTGAAAAAAAAGAAAAACTCAGCAGCACCTAACTTATCGATGACTTGATTTTCTAAACTATAACTGTCCAAAAAAAAAAAAAAAACATCGAAGGGAACTCTCTACTCTATTGAACATTGTCAAGTTCTTTTATTATGAAGGCTCACCAATCCACCCGCTCTCATCGCGCAGCGTGAGAAACAATGTCGCGTTCCTCCAGTACGGGTAATTTCACATTTTAAGGTTAAGAGACCCAGCGGATTTGCGTGGCACCGCAAAAAAAAGAAAAAAACGCACTAGCCAAATTAATGGCAAATGCAACACCTGCTACAATTTAGCACGCTCTGGCTGCAGCCTGTGCGGCAGTAGCACCCGGCAGCTGCCACTTTCCAATTACCATGATTAAACACGCTGATCAATGTGCATTTGAAAAGATCAACATTCAGGCATGATGGGATAAAAAGCGCCAGCTTACATATCATTGACATTCTGTGCTTTTAGAGGGGTTTTTTTTTCTTCTTGGATTAGCATGCGTATGTGTGTGTGAAATATCAATTGTTGTTGTTTTGACCTGAATCCTCTCACAGATTAACAACGTGGGGAATCTGTCTTTATGGAAAGACAAAAAGCAGACACTTCATTTTTATTTTTTATTTTTCTCCGATTGAATTTGTGCGAACAACGCAGCAATTTTTTATCTCTTAGTCGAAACAAACCAAGCCTTACTCCATCTCCTCACCAGCATAGAGCATTTACATGGAAAGCGATCAAACAATGTGGTCAGAAACACTGCAAATAGTTGAAGTTTTGTTGCATCTAATTGGGATGCCAAATAAAATAATAACTGTTAACTCCCCTGGCCAATCAGCGGCCAGAGGTAGCAACACATGGTCCCCATGGCTTCGGACCACAGTGAACAGGTCCTGGAAAATAGATCAAGTGACACACACAACACTGCATGGAAGCACTGAAACAGAGTACAGTGTGGCTGAGTAAGGCTGAGTCAGGACCAATGGAAAAATTGTTTTAGTGTCACTTGGCAGTGGATTACAGTTGTTATGTGAAAACAAGGGGTGGGGAGGGGGGATATTGGGGTGAAGGGTTCGACTTGCAAACAGCTGAAAGGTGGCAAAAGGATAATCTGGTTCTTCAATAGTGCTCTGAGGTGAAACTTAGTACAAGGTCAGTATATTGCAGGCCTTAACGAGGGGCTTTGGAGGGAGTTTCCAGAAAGTGAATGGCAGGGAATGCAACATTCTGCATGATGTCTCACCACACTTGAGTTGAGATGTTGGACACAAAGAAACACTACAGATCTATGTTATATTGATTTGAAGGATGCACGATGAATACCTTAAAAGACAACTTTGGTCTTAAAAAAAACCCCTCCGAAATAGCAACCTTTAGATTCTAATGTCACAATTACCATGATGGGGTTTTTTTTAGACCTCAAACATAAACGATTGAAAGAATTCCTTTACCCACCTTTCTTATGTTTATTAAATGTATTGCTGGACACAGGATCATCAGATCGGATCAGAAATACTAGTCTGAGACCATAATCATCATAACCTGTCATCCAGCTAGCACCAATTGCAGATAAATCGGCCAACTTGGAAAGTGTTGCGTACGAGTTACGAAGGCAATCTTATTAAGGGACACGACGATCACGGACATGCGAGGGGCTTAATCTTGCTCGTCAGTTCAAGCTTTTCTTCGAAGAGTGACTATGACCACTGATTACTGGGACGTTCTTATTGAAAGTGAAAGCAGCACCGGGAACTTGCCGACCTGGCCATTAGACGCAGAGCAATTTGCTGCCTCCTTAAGTCGATTGCTGGGCTCTGTTGGCGAGTCATTTGGGACAATCTGTTGGTAAATACACGTTACTATCGGAGACAGCTAATTTCAGAAGCATACGAGAATATTGTACTCAGAGCGTAGATGCCTTTTTCAACCTTCAATTGTCTGAAGAGCAATAGCGTTTCTCTACTTACAAGTCCAACACATGGCTATCATCCTGATTATTTGTTGTATTATCTGGTTCTCCTTGACAGAGCCCTTTTGGTGGATGGTCGAAACCAGTGGTTCCCAAGCTAGGGAGGCTATAAGAGGGTCCCAAGGCTTTGCCGAGGTTATCATGGAAATCTGTATTTAGACACATTTAAGTCTGCGGAGAAGCCAGAGACTCTTTCTTTGCCGACCAGCTAAAAGACAGAAACCGGAATCGTCAAGGGAGCCCGATTCGGCTGTTTTGAGATCAAACAAGAGTTTCTAGGCCAAATGAATCATTTGTTTTTTATCCTGAGGAACTGAAATATGGTCCTCTTGGAGAGGCCCAGACAGCGCTGGTGTGCATGTGATCCTCGACTATCAAAAGTGACGAACGAGAAAGACGTCAGCGATCGATGACACTCCCTTCACTTTAATCGGGTTTTTCTTCATTAATGTTGTCGTGAAAAATATCAGATCTAAACGAGCCATGTTTAAAACATGTACAGCAGACAGAGAAGCCTCAGCAATTAATTGAACATACGAGCTCATGAATTCCAAAGGAAACGTGACTGCAACTGGAACATTTGGGGGGGGGGGGGGTCAAATAAAAGATTGTTTGCACCCATACAGCAAAAACGAGTAATGGCTTGTAAACAGCAAAGTACTGCAATGTGTTGAGAGAGGACGCAGAGGAAATCTGCAGCCTGATATTCTCCACTTCCTTTCCTAAATCATTTAGGGGTGCGGCTCACATTTTTCAGGGCAGCGGCCTCCTTTGTTGTGGCTTCAGGGGGGACTGATGACAGAAGCAATTACATTAAACAGGACCTCAGACTTGTTGGGGAGGGGGGGGGCAAATAAGATGATCTTACATTCTTGACCTTTTTTTTTCCCCTGTGAAACTTTGAAAGAATATTATTTTCAAGAACTGGACTCCAACAATAGAGCAGTATCTCCCACCCGAACAAAAACCACCCGATAAATCATCATCGTGCGGAGGAGACGGTGTGCCGAGCATTCCAAGCGACGACGACAAATCATCCCACACGACTGAACGCGACTTGATCCCAGAGCGAGCGCGGTTAAACATCTCCGAAAAAGTTGCTGGACACCTTTTTTTTGCAGTTCATTTTGTTGTGCGTTGTCCCCGCAAAGATTTAGGAGGCACAGCTTCCTGGATGGTGTGCAGTCATTGTTTCATTGTTACAAGATTTAGTGAGTGGATCCATCTTTGAACAATGAAAGGGCTCTGCTGCAGCATTTTAAAGCCAACTCCACATGAATTGCCCCCCCCCACTCCCACTCCCTCACCCCCCACATATATCTCCAGGCACCATTTGTCCTTTCTGCAGGCCTTTTAGGGTCTGGACCAGATTACAACAGCTGTTCATAAATCCACATCCGAGCATACAATCCGATGGGATTTCTTGGCAACTATTAGCTCCTTTTAATTTAGTGAGTACCTTCAATGGGTGGCAATTTGGCAACGGCGCTTTATTCCGAAGGAATCGAATTGGGAGATTTTCACCTCCGCATGAAAACAACACACACATCACTGCGGGAAGCTCTTGCAGCATTGCGTGTCTTTGACCTTCATCGTCACTTGACCTACAGTTAATATCCAGGATGTTTCTTCTTTTTAAAATGATTGAAGGTTGAGAATCAAAAACTTCTTGGTCAAGTCAGGTGAACAAAACTGTTTGAGTTACAGGACATTACATAGCGAGAATCAAGGTACTTGGTTTGCCGGGGCAAGGAATTCAGAAAGTTCTCAGGCCTTTCTTTAAAGTGACTCTGCAGTCACCACACCCCTTTAACCAAGAACAGAGCCAGAAAGCTTCTTGATGAAATTGTTTGATTGATAAGGAAACTCAGCTTTTCCATTGGTCAGCACCGACCCCACACACAAAAGTTCCTCCCTTTGTCTTGCCCAACACTAACAGACGGTGGTGCGCACACCAAACTCAATGGTTCTGTGGGTTTGCCACCAATCAAACGCGTCCCCATGTCTTCCATCCATTTCGGTCCCCATTGCTCCCGTTACACTGCTGGAGAATGTTCAAATGTTCAAGTGTTGAAATGTTCTCGAGCAAGATACCAAACTGTAATTAACTCCAAGTGGTGTGTGAGCAGCTTGCATGGGGGATGTGGGTGAATTTCAATTAGCTTTTTTTCACAGAGCATCAAATTACACTTTGTTCGTGAAAGTTGTTTCCGTCACCAAAACTGATTGTTTAGGTCAAACCTTTTAAAAAGTACTGGTTGTGGGTTTCAGTCATAAAACGGTCTTTCTTTTAGAAGACAAGTGGGAAAAACCATCATGACTATACATCATTCTCAACAACATATTCATCTTCGGGTAAGTTTCCCACTACTCGTCATTGAAAGGTTGCTGCAACTCAAGGCCAATGCGAGTGGCCTTACTTTTCCGACTCCGTACACCAGGAGAAGTTTACAGTCTGCCTCTTCTCTGTGTGCCTCATCACTCCAGCATGTCTTGAAAAGTGTCAACTCAGCACCTAGGCTCCGCGCTCACAGCGTGAAGTCAGGGAGACGACTTCAGACTCGCCGCACCTCTTCAACACCCTCCCCCCTCCCATCAACGACATGCATTGCGCCACGTTTGTCTGAAGTTCTCCCGGGTCTCTCTTTGCATCACCCTCTGCATCCTCAAACTCCCCTGCTCCCCCCCTCCCACCTCCTTTGACAAGCATTCGCCATCAAACAAGGTAACTTTCCCTCTGCCGCTCCGCTCCTCTCTACTCCAGCAGCTGTGCTTGAAGAGTCTCTCAGCCGTGTCTCTCCAGCAGAACTGAGCGCCTCATTACCTGAATTGTATGGCCTAACATTGGCATTCCTCCCACTCCCCCCCCCCCCCCCCACTCTACTGTCTCTCCTTCTTCCCTGCCTCCACTCTCCTTCTCCCCATGTTTCAGTTCAGCTGCGGTAACTTGTCAGTGCCAGGCTCGGCCATCGCTCTTCAATGCCCCCCCCCTTCTCTCACTTTCTCGCATGGAGCCTTCCTCTTATGTCTGTCCTCACCCAGCCCCTACCAGCTTCGTTTCACACCTCCCCCCCTTCTTGATTCCACCTCCTGTCTTCCTCCAATTGTTTCATCCCTCCTTTCCAGACCCTCCACTTCCCTAACCTTCTGCGGTCTCCCCCTCTTTTTCTCCTCCCGCCTTACCTTGGCAGCGTTCCGTGTTATCGCTGCCCACAGAGGTCCGTCCCACTAAGAAGAAGAGAAGAGCGAGAGCGAGAGTGAGAGAGAGCGAGAGAGAGAGAGCGAGAGAGAGAGAGAGGGGAGCTACCAATTGGCTTGATTTCAGCCCCAGCTAATTGGTTTATACAGCAGCCTGGTTCACTCTGCGTTCAGCTGCTGAGTGTGGATGTGTAGGCATGTGTGTGGGTGTGTGTGTGTGTGCATTCAGAGACGTGAAAGTGTGTGTTTGGATTAGCCCAGCCATTAAAAAGCTTGCACGAGAGCGTCGCGTTTAAGGAATCATGCTCCCCAAATCGCCTTGTGGTGCCACAGGAAGATTCACACTTGCATGTGGGAGAGTTGCCAGTGTTAAATAAATGCAGACTCTGTGTTAAGAAAAAAAAAGCCAGAGGCTATAAAAGAAAAGCTTGCACACAGAATTATCAGCATTATTAGAGTTAATTCCAGGAGAAGTAAAAGGCAGCAAGCAGCTAAATGCAATTTACAGGTTCAGATGGGCGAATGGAGGGAAAGAAAAATACGAGACAGGCAGGGGATAGGAAGCGAGAGACCCGACCAACCACAGAGTTACAGATGAAACCAAGAAAAAGACAAGTCGCTGGAACTTAAACAGATTGCAAAAGAAGGTGGCTAGGCGCTAACTTCATTTAGCTGACCAGCTTTGAAGAACTTTTCTATTCTCCTCTGAAGTCCATTGACAGGCCGGGTTGCTGTGAAATAAACAAAGCCACATTTCCTCATCAGCTGACACAGCCGCTTGGCACTCCAGAGGCTGAGCGTCTTGGAGCTTGATGTCGCTCCTCAGTCCAAGTTGCATTTTGAGCGAGCCCGGGCCACAGCTGCTCCGTTAGTCATTGACTCCCAGTTGTCGCAGCGAGGAAAGAAGCTACGAGATGGGACAGCTTGTTAGGAAACAGTGAAAACCCACTCAGACCACAGCCGGGAAACGTATAGAATATCAAAAAAGAGATGTGAGCAGAACTCAACACCAACAGATGGTCAGCAGGAAAGGCAGTCTAAGCAGGGGAACACATCTCAGTCACCTGCTTCTCGAATTTTCTCCACACATGATCTTAAATGTTTGTGTATGCAAGAAAAACACACACAAACACAAACAATCGCATGTGGAAAAGTGAGGGAAAGATTATTGATTCTGTACTAAGCAAAACTGAAGCTGGAAGGAGGAACTCGGAAGCATTTTGTTTCAAATTTATATGTTGAAAAAAAAATGTTCTTTCATTTAAACTTACGAAAACTTTGGCGCGAGTGTTTGTGTGTGTGTGTGTGTGTGTGAGAGAGAGAGAGGGAGAGAGAGAGAGAGAGAACTTGGAGGAGGCAAATTACAAAATCTCTTTATTTAATGAGGGACAGAATAACGCACGACAAATTTTAATTTGAAAGAACACTCGACAATGGAAAAACATTGTGGTATGCAGCAATGTGATTCATATGGGTAATAGTCTTAGGGATCCAAATTCTGCCCTACGTCTCCCAACGTAGCACGCATTAAAAGTAATGAAAAGTCCCTAAAAAATCATTTCAGGATCGCAAATTATCATGACGGAAGAGATTTAGTTGTTTGATGATAAACTTATCTTCCAATGTAAATGAAGCACTTTTTTTCCTCAGATCTAAAGTGACATACTTTTTTTCAGGGCCTCAGACACTGCACACATACAAAATGTTGACAGCTGTCACTTACTATCCCCTGTCAACTAAGCAAGAAAGCTGCCGGTTGACAAAGGACCACCGACTGTTTCTGGGAAGGTCAGGGTTGAGGTTCACTCGTTCTTGCGGATTCCAGTCGGAAAAAACAGTGAACGCTTTTACATCAACGGACGAAGGTGCCTTTGAGCAAGCCTCCAAGCCCTTTATCCCCCCCCCTCCATGAGGCAAAATAGGGAGGTGCTGGTGTCACTCCCAGTGGCAGCCATGTGGTAAAAACGGGGAGATTCCCAGTCTCCCATCAAGGGATAAAGGCGGAGCTCAACATATGCTACAAGGTTGGGATGAACACAGAGGAGAAACTGTGACGGATGCCGGTGTAAATGCAGACCATGATCGAGCCTCAGCAAAGCTATTTTATTGAAGCCTAAATGCTCCATTCGCAGGAAAATTAGGCCGCCATGTTTATCGAAATGCACCCCCACTCCCCCGTCCTTGCTGCGAAGCCGCGATCCTTTAAACGGGTGTCCCAGGGAACAATTTGAAATTGAAATCAGCATTCCCAAGAGAGCGCGCTTGGTGCGCATGCAAACACGTACATACGTCGCGCCCGTATAAGCGGCTGACAATATCATAGCTCACACCTGCCACGCCGTAGCGCCACTGCTGTTGTGCTGGCGTTGGGGGATATCGGGGGGCCTTCGGGCGTGTGAGAGACGCGGCGGGAAGAAGAGAAAGAAAAAGGAGAAGGGGGGGGGGAATTATGATGACAAATTTCATGGCAGGAAGAAGAAAAAAAAGAGACTGTGATCGCATGTGAGCTGACAGTCGTACTGCAAACTGTGCCACCAAGAATGTGACGCATGGATGTGTGTGTCAGCTGCAATTACACACATTAGCGTCATGCTTGTTCGTAGAGGTGACTTGTGGGGGAAATGTTTTCCACACAGACAAGTGCGCACACACACACACAAACACACACACACACACACACACACACACACACACACACACACACACACACACACACACGAGGTATTGTGGGTGTGAACAGGTGGGAATGAGAAAGAGCAGCGTGAACACTTGATGGCCGTGTTTGGAATCAAGGCTGTTTATCATGTCAGCAATGGATTGATGGATGGACGGATGGATGGATGGACAGATGGATGGACGGATGATGGAAACCCATCAGTCAAGTTGGATACGACATAAATGTGTACTCTGACAGGTTGTTGCATTCTCCCTCACCGTCTGTTTGTGTGTGTGTGTGTGTGTCTGTGTGTGTGCATGTGTGTGTTTGTGCGTGTATGTGTGTGTGCCTGCGCATGTGTATTTGTGGTAATTGTGCGTATGTGTGTGTTAATGTATATGTGTGTGTAGGTGTGTGTGTGTGTGTGTGCGCACGTGTAATTGTGGTAATTGTTTGTGTGTGTGTGTGTGTGTGTGTGTGTGTGTGTGCCTGCGCATGTGTATTTGTGGTAATCGTGCGTTTGTGTGTGTGTTTGTGCATGTATGTGTGTGTGTGTGTGTTCGCATGTGTGTGCATATGTGTGTTTGTAAATCAAATTTGTGGGGATAATCACATATTTACAGGACGTTTATTCATGAAACTGAAACTTATTTGGGACGTTGTTTAATTTGGTCCAAAAAACAATTATTTTTATTGCCTTTCCTTCATAAAGAGCATTTTTTTCAGTGTGTGCGAACCTTACAACAGATGAAATCCAATGAAAATGTACATAGAAAAGAACCCAACCAGAGACCCAACTACGAAGGACTCTTACCTTTTTTTTGTGTGTATTCACCAAGCAACAACTGAGCACATTACGCATTTACCTTCAAAGTTGTGAGTCTGAAGTCATTGCACCTGCTGCTCCAAACAGGATGCTACAAAAGCTACCTGCTGTACCACTGTGTACTGATGAAAAAAAAAGGCCAACCAGTACCTTAAACTTGGCAATAAAACACTTTTATTCCCACTGTGCTCTGGCTCTGAATCAGTGACTATTACTGAAGTAAAGTTGGTCAAAAAATGAATAAAAGACACAATAAAGTGATGGGAGGGAGTTCTCAGGCTGTGGGGCTGTTTTAATCCCCTAAAATCTCTGGCTGTTTGTTGACATTTCCACCAGTAGAGTCTGAAAAAAAAAAAAAATTCAGCTGGTAGAAGCTCCCAGACAGCCAACGCCAACAACCTTGGGCCCCGAGGTTGACGAGTACTCTGGAATTTTTGAAACATGGATAATTTTTATTGAACTCTTCATCACACCTAAGTTAAGTGCAAGAATTTGCTTCGGAAACAATGCCATTTTAACAGTAAACTAAGTAAATAGTGCCGAGCAGATGCTCAGCGGACTTTGATGAAACAAAGCCAAAGCATCAAACTGTAAAGTTTAGTGTGAGGAATGCAAGTCTGGTCAGGATGGGCCTGCAGGGGGCGCGTTGAGCCAGGGCACTTCAACCACGCCATCCAATCTGTGTGCGCACGGACACACACACACACACACACACACACACACACACACACACACACACACACACACACACACACACACAC
>JASSRZ010000049.1:451581-481063 GCA_032164315.1 Malacoctenus gilli
ACGGCGGCGGCGGCGAGGACGGCGGCGGCGGCGAGGACGGCGGCGGCGGCGGCGAGGACGGCGGCGTCGGCGGCTCCTCGGCAGCGGCCCGGGGGCTCATCTGCAAAGGAGAAGCAACAGGGCGAGGAGACCAAACCCGCTCGGCGTCCACGGAAGACGGCGAGGAAGGAGGCGTCGGCAGCTCCTCTTCATCAGAAGAGATGACGATGGGGTCCTCGTCGACATCGTCATCCGGGATCCAGATGACCTCAGCGAGGTTACCGTCACCTGGAAAGGAAAAGAGAAGGGTGTGAAGAACAGGAACGTTCCAATGTCAAGTTGATTGGGGGGGTCAACGTCTCCAAACTCACAAAATCAACACAATCGGCTTGTTTTGGAACTTTGAGCTGAAAGTTGGAGTATTTAATGCGTCAAGTTGCGAAAGGAATTCTTTTCATCAATTTTGTAAAAAATATTAAAATTGTCTTCAATGGTCACTACAAGCAAAGTGCTGCTAAATGGCATCACGGCCCAGGGTCTTTGTTTCCCTTCCCAGTTGCCAGATCCTGCCGAAAAGCAGCGAAGCGGAAGAATCCTGGAGGACGATCCAGGTTTCCAGAGCTCAGAGGGACACAAACGAGTCCCCACATTGTCCCTTCTTCACATCTAGTCACATCAGGTCACTTTTTTTCAAAATAAACCCCGTCCTGAGCACAACCACACTGAGAATAAACATAACGTGCTGAATACTTGATTTGCTGACAAATACAAGAAGCTGCGTGCGAACCAATGCTTTTTAAAACGTATTCATAATTGTCATCGCTATCTTGGTTTTTATGCTGCGAAGATATCACTCGAGACTTTGAAGGGCCTTTGTGAACGGGCAGCACCGCAGTATTTCGCCTGTCTTTGGAAGGACGTTGCTACTCAAAAGGCCGCAATAAAGTGCGGACTGGGAAGGATACTTGGCACACTGGGGAGAATGGGGGGGCTTCGCAATGCACGGCCCGGGCCTCTAGCAACACTCAGGCCTGACTGCGAGCCATCGGCTGCGTGTGTCCGCGCGGCGCGCATCCGAGGAGTTTTCCGGATTAAAAAAAAACAACAACAACCACAACAACTTGCTGCTGTGGCGATTTCCCACCTAACCGCTCTTAACAGCCGCTGCGGGGCCCCACATCGTTGCCATGGTGACCAAGCTGGCATTTTTTTGGAGGGTTAACGTCTTCACCAAACATTTACTGGGACAAAAAACTAGCAAAACTTCCCAAAAATCTCCTTTTTGGCGATTTATTACCTCACAACTTGACCGCACTGTGATAGGAACAGGCTCCCAATAAACAATTTAGTGTATTTCATCGTTTCTGGCCCTCAAAACATGAACTCAATGTAGAAAAAACACATATGCACCAAAAACATGAAAATTGCACAAATTAAAACACTTTCTCATCATTCCTGAGACTTCATGGGATTTATAACACATGAAAAACATCATTTCCGCTGTAATTGGACCCTTTAGCTCTGATTGAGCAACATTTAAGGCTTTGCTAGCATGAATGTAGCCGTGCTTTCAAACTATAAATATGAGATAACACCTTTAAAAATGACTCCCACATGTCCACAAACAATCGTACACATCTGAATTAAGCTCATAAAGTCAGAAAAGGTTTATTTAATACCAGCAGGGCCGATGGGCGGCGCAGGCGGCGGGCGGCGCCACATCCTCCAGCTATGACGGGGTTCCAAAGATGCTCTTGGACGGGTCCTCCTCGACGATTCTCGACGATACGGGTCTCAGCAAAGATGTTCTTGAAGTTCGTAGATCCAAAAAGCGGGATTTTTGTCGAAAATTCGCTTCGCAAAAATCTGGCTCACGCAGAAATACGCTCTACACTCAACCAAGGTCAAACGCAGAGTGAGGCACAACAAAGAGTTACCTGGACAACCGAGGTCACGTTCATCCCGATCTTGTTCCTGATTGGCTGTGCGTAAGACGTAGGTTGCAGTTAGCAACCTACGTATTCTGCGTCAACCTGTCTTGTCTTTTTCCTACAAGCCATTTTTTTAATTTTTATTTTAGACTGGTGTCACAGGTCCTCTACGGTGGGCCAAAAGCGCCAAAATTGATTATATCAATAAGTAACTAATTAAAGACGGAGTCCTGCCACGCATGCGCTTCGCTCGAGGCTGCGTCACTGGCGGTTTGATTGCGTCAATTGGCAGCAGGCGTTTGGGAGCCGGAGGGGGCGGGGCCTCAGCGCGTACCTCGTATAACTGAGCCCCCCGGCACAGGGTCCGCTCATAGCAATGGCGGAGGGTGTCGGCTCAGGCTCCATCTCAGACTCCATCCTCTTGGAGTCCGCGGTCGAGGAGACGCTTTACTCGCTGGTCGATGAAGAGCAGCAGCCAGGGGTAGGACGCAGGCTTGTCAGGGTTCCTCCACTGTTTGCCTGTTGTAGTTGTCGCATCTCTTTTTTTTTTTTAAGGGCATGGATCTGACACTTGGGTGTTTTCACCCAGTTTTATCACCCAGCTCATATGTTGTGACCAGTGGAAGTGGTTATTTTTACTGAAAGTAAATTTAATTGTTGTTTATTGAAGTCATTGGTGAGAGGTTTGGGACCCTCCAGTAGGCCTGAGACCTCCTGCATTTATCATAATATTAACAATTTCAGAAAATATACTCTGGTGCTTCTCCACACTGGAACATACATTTTTGTACATGGATACAGTGATTGAAGCATTTTGCCTCATTTTTTTCCCCATTGAATATGTTATGTAAAACTACAGAATGATAAAATGGGCTGGCTGAAGTTGGTTTGATCAGGCTGAGCAGCTGCCACAAGTGCTGGTGGAGGAGCCCGATGGAAGTGTGAGGTCAAAATGAGTGTTTGCTTTTTGTACCGCTTCCAATCTTGCACTGATGTTTTGAATTCGGCTCCAGATGTTTCAGTCTCCCAAAATTGGGTGAAGTTGCAGGTTTCCTCAAGCCGTCTGTTGCCCATATTGGTTCTCTGCACATCTCTCCTGCAGGATGGGGACCAAGTGGCGGCGCCTACCGAGAACCTGGCCGATCAAGACGTTGCCGTAAGTGTTTAACCAGCTCCTGCGGCCCGAACTGAGCCGCTGTGTTGCATCTCTTTACATCTGCCAGAAAAGTTTTCCACCCACGTTGGTTGGTCGAGACCCCCACCGAGAGTTCAGGACTCCTGAATGTGACTTGTTCCCTGTGTTTCTGACCGTAGGAGAGCTGTCCGGTCAATAGGGAGCCAGAGGATATCTCTTCACAATGTACAGGGTCCATCGATGAGCAGCCCCCAGAAGAGTCGGTGTCATTTCTGTCGACTTGTGTTTCACATATTTTCAGAGACTGAGCTGACGAATGTCCTTTTTTTTTTTTTTTTTTAGGCCATTGTCTCTGAAAAAGATCAATTTTCTGTCCTTCATAACGTTCTCATGGGTGGCGCGGATGGTGTGGGCTGTTCACAATGAGAGAATGGAGGTGGCCTCTTCAAAGCCCCATCCTTCCGATACAGAGGACGGCGACAGAGAGAGGTTCGAAATGGTCTTCTCCTGTTTGAGTGTTTGGGGTTTTTTTTTTTATACATGTGGTGTCCTCAATTGTACGATTTCAAAGAACCGTTCGTTTCTGCTGCCCAGGTTTATGAGTCTCTGGAATGAAGAAGTGAGGAGGAAAGGCTTAACCAAGGCCTCTCTGACACGCGTTTTCTTCCGATACATAAAATGGGACTTTGCTAAGTCGTGCTTCGCTGCAGTGCTCACCACAGTCGGGATGTTTTGCGGACCTGTAAGTCTTTGACCATTTTTCTTTGGTTGAATGTCAGATTTAAATGTGCCTTTTTATGACTTCTGATCAGAGCATTTGGTGAAGTTGTACGTGGTGGCTCCTGTCTTTCATCTAGCCTATTTGATTAAAGCACGAGTGCTTGGGCCCATTCAACCTTTTTGTTGGCACTCTGATCAGGCGTTTCCTCTGGTGGCCCTTACTTGTACTGTACTTGAAAGCAAAAACATGAGTGTCATGGCTGCTACAAATGTGAATATTTGAACCAGATTTTACTTGAGCAATTTAAAGAATCTTAAACTGGATTGCCTCGCCACAAAATCTCAAAGTGGATTTTGCCTCGATTCTGTTGTCTCGGTCTAATCTCCCAAGAAGTTTCTGTTCCAGAGGAAGATGTTTGAATGGCAGACTTTCATATTTGGCCCATTTTAAGTACAACACGTGATTTTATCTTAAGCCAAAGATCGCATTGAAGCTCAACTCTTGTAAACGAGGGCCCCTGAACTCCACGTTTCAACTGTCTCCGTCCAGAGCATCGTGATCCGCCTGCTGCTGACGCACTTTGCCAAAGGCAAGCCGTCGCAGTTCGACACCATTGGTCTCGGGCTGGCCCTCGGCCTCTTGGGCACCGAGTTCTTCAAAATCCTGAGCTTGTCTGCGCTGTGGGCGTACAACACACTCATGGGCTGGAAGGTGAAGTCGACCTTCAGCCGAGTGGCCTTCAACAAAATCCTCTCTCTGCGGGGGCTCAGCAGCCAGAACACGAAGGAGGTGAGTGCTGTCGCTGTGATGGTCTCCTTGACTGTCACAATATGAGACTTGGTATTAAATCAGGCTTTCTTTCCCATGAACATTTGTATTGGTACTTGGAATTTGCACTCATTCACATGCACTGCGAGTTTAGAGGAAATGGATATAATAACACCTGCAAGATTTACAACCATAGAATCCAACATTGTGCAAGTTTCCCATTGAGATACGGTTATCTGAAGGTCTGATTTGGTCCTCTGCTGCATTTAGTCCTGTACTGAACAGGTACAGGTCGAGTCTAAATTGATCCAAAGTGTTTAAATAGCTGCACCCATACAGACGTCCTCCAACCTTATTCCTGTGAGGGCATCGATGTAAATTATGCTAAAATCTTAGCATGCATACTGGTCAAGTATTACTGGGAAAATGAGATGCCGTGTCTCCCACAAACGCACTTCCTCTGCTCTGACGTTTGGTCTCCTTCCCCTTCCAGCTGATTTCTATCGCGACCCAAGATGGCCACAAAATGTTCCTTGCTGTCGGAATGATGAGCCTGAGTATTACCAGCTCCCTGCTCGCTGTGCTGGGCGCCGTTTACGCTGCCTCCTGGATTTTCCCAACAACCCTCACTGGAACTGCCCTCTTCATTACTTTTGGTTTCGCTGAGGTCCTTATCTTGTTGGTTCAGTTCATGGTTTATTCCAAAGTGTAAACTGAGATGCAGATTCAATGTGTACTGTTGGGCTGCAGTCCCTTGACGTCCTTAACTCGGAATATGTTACAAGTCGTGTTGCTGGAGGTTGTCTAGTATCGCATAGTTCAATGTCCTAATTTCTTGGTTTCAGTGACCTCCTTTATGCTGTTTTTTCAGTGGTTCTTGGCAAAGCGCCTGAAGAAGCACAGGCAAGCTGCGATGTCGCTCAAAGACACTCGCACGACAACGGTGAACGAGGTGCTCAACAGCATCAAGCTCATCAAGATGTATGCCTGGGAAAGTTGTTTTGAGACCAAGATTCAAGGTAATGCCCACCACTGTGCTAGTGTTGTGCCCTTGTACACAAGGGCACAGGTTGGGGTTCCATTTCCCCAACCTGAGTGTTGGGGAAATGGAAGTTGAGAGCGGTTATTGCAGGGGTGTCAAACTCCGGTCCTGGAGGGCTGGCGTCCAAACGGTGTTGGCCGTTTCCTTGCTGCAACACGCCTGCTTTAAAGGAGTGTGTTCTTGCTCTCCAGAAGCCTGCTAACGATCATTGAATTCAGCTGTGTTGGTGCGGGGAAGCATCAAAGGACTGGGAAGCTGGCCCTCCAGGACTGGAGTTTGAAACCTGTGAATTGTTGAGTCGATGGCGACCGATTTCCAAAACGGATCCTGTATTGCTTACACTGGAAAAGGCCTTTTAACAGTGGATTGGTACTGAATTTAGCAGTCGGCCAATGCCTCCTGGTTAAATCCAACTTTATGGAGCAATCGGGTAAAGCCTCCTTTCCTTTTTAGACCAAAGGAAACTGGAGGAGACCGAACTGAGGAAGGTCTGTCGGCTCCAAACTGTCATTTCCAGTACTGCCAACATCTTGCCCGCCCTCTCCATCGTCTCCATCTTCCTGGTCCACATCGCATCCGGCCAGAAGCTCGACACATCCGACGTGAGCACCACTTATTTGCTGTGCTGCCAATAGGCTGACCTTGAATGCATGAGGATTTTGTCGTCCTTGCTCACCAGGCGTTCTCCTGTGTGGCCATCTACAATTGCATGAGGTTCAGTGTCTCGGTACTGCCTCAAGCACTGAGGATGATCCTGGAAGCTTTCATGTGTATCAAGCGACTAAAGGTAACGCCGTTTCCACTTATAGTGAGCAACGTTCTGGATTGGCATTTGAATGGACATGTCCGACTGCGAAACGTTGTTAATGCCTGGTCTGCCGCAGTCCCTCTTGCTGATGAAGAACCCAGCCCCCTACCTGAGGCGGCTGAGCGGGGGCGAATTTGCGCTGGTCTTCGACAACGCCTCGCTGTCCTGGACATCGCTGGTCATGTCGGAGGGCGGCGTTGCCAACGAGGCTGTGGAGAACGACGAGGCCATGACGATGCCTCTGAAAAAGATCTCGTTCTCGCTGCCAAAGGTTTGTGCACTCTGGGAGAAGTTTTGATTTAGCCCCTGACTGAAATGAAAGGAGGCTCACACTGCTGTATTCTCAGGGCCACCTGCTTGGTGTGTGTGGCCTCGTGGGCAGTGGCAAGACATCGCTGATTTCCAGCATTTTGGAGCAGGTTGGTTCCTCAATGTTTATGTCCAGTTTTAAAAGCCACTCTCTAATTTGGATTGTATCTGGAACCTAAAGTCATGCTTCCCCCCCCCCCCCCAGATGCACCTTCATTCAGGCTCCATCAGCGCAGAGGGGACATTTGCCTACGTTTCCCAGCAGGCCTGGATATTCCATGGCACTGTCCAAGAAAACATCCTGATGGGGCTGCCCTATAACCAGGCTAAGTAAAGGGTCCCTTCAACCACATTGTCACTGATTGGCACTACGAGTGCAATACTTTTACTCATTTGGACAGTAAGCCCTGAGTGTCACGTTAGAGTACAAATTTGTCTCTATGCCAGGCAAAGCAGTTGTATTCCATGAAAAAACATGGATGATGTAAAGTAATGCAACTGTTCAGTTCATTGAAATTTTGTGCGAATCATCAAGCTAATGGCTGAAATTTTGAGTAGAAGTAAGTGATGCACGACGGTCATTTCTGCACTTCAGGTGCCTTGTTCACACTGAACTATGTTAAGAAACTGGTTTCCGTAGCAGTCTTTGGGCATTCAGCAGTCCCGTGTCCCTCCAGATATGAGCGAGTGGTAGAAGTCTGCTGTCTCCGGACCGATCTAGAAATCCTGCCGCACGGCGACCAGACGGAGGTACGTCCTCGACGACTCCACCCCTCACTCTGGCTGGCTCTCCTGTAACAGTGTGCCCTGGTCTGCAGATCGGCGACCGGGGACTGAACCTGTCCGGGGGCCAGAAGCAGAGGATCAGCCTGGCCAGAGCGGTGTACGCAGACCGGGACATCCTTCTCCTGGACGATCCGCTGTCCGCCCTTGACGCTCATGTGGGGAGACGCATTTTCGAAGAATGTATCGCCGGAGAACTCCGGGGAAAAACCATTGTACTGGTTACGCACCAGCTCCAGGTATTTTGGACATGCCCCAGTTTAGCTGAACTCTGAAAGGATTACTGTGCAGCTTGGCGGTATGCGCTCTTTATATTTAGTATTCAAATATAAAGCTGCTTCAAACTTAAGAGTAGTACTGGAGGTTTTGACTGCAGTGCTGAGATGGGGTTTTTTTTTGCATTCCAGTACTTGGAATACTGCAACAGCATCCTGGTTCTGAAGAACGGCGCGGTCCGGGAGAACGGAGACCACCAGACCCTGCTCGCCGCCAATGGCAGTTATGCCAGCTTACTGAGGGAATACAACAGCAAGTCAACGGTAAGGCTGAACCAAAGCCGGGGAAAATTGGCAGTCGGGTGGCTTCTAAAATGGCTGCAATGCCGTTTGCAGGCGCAAGAAGGGAGGCCTGGCATTTCCATCGCGGCCCGCACCCCAGAACGGGGGGCCGCACAGCCATTGAATGAGCCCACGGACCATGGTATTGCTCGAGTTCAAATGCGTCCCATTTTGAAGGCTTTCTCCTATATGCACTACTCTCTGTTCATTGAAATTTGGGACTAAATCCTACAAAAATTTGCATTTTTCCAGAACCGGCGCCAACGGCTGGTGCTGCAGCAGCTGAAAGTTCCTGTAAGTCTCTCTGGATTCCCATCTTGCTCTGTGCACACGTGACTCACGAGCACCCTGCATGGTCGCAGTCTGATCACATGACTTTAAATGCATGCAAACTGCATGATTTAAAATCACCCACTCAGACTGTGAAGGTGATGTGCTATAAATCCATTTGAACCGCTCCCATTTCCCCGTTAAGCGGCAGAAACTCCCAGAAACCAGCTCGTCACTAAAGAGACTTCCCAAGACAACGAGATCCCCTGTGGAGTCTACAATCAGTACATCAAAGAAACCGGGGGTCCGTAAAACGTGCACCCATCAGGATTCACCGCCGACATGAACAGCACCCGGGCAGCTGACCGACTCTTGTTGCAGGTTATCACGTTGCCTCCATGGTGGTCCTGAATATCGCCCTGATGATCGGAGTCACCGCCTTCAGCAACTGGTGGCTGAGCTACTGGCTGAGGCAGGGCAGCGGGGTCGGAAACCAAACCAGCTGGGAGCCTTTGGACAACAGGACGGATGTATGTGGGGACGGGGAGTGACTGACACTGATGTGCAATGGCTTAGTATCAACTGTACACACTTGGCCTGCATTCTGGGAGACAAAACGCATGCATGTTATGCTGTTGTTGAACCAGTTTTTCCTCAATACCAGAACACGCTTATGAAAGCTGTTCCCTAATTTCAGTGAACTGCAATTCTACCTTATGGCGAACAAATGACAAGTGGAGGATATTGCAGTATGTGCAAGTGGCAATTTGTGACCAGCCTTTAGGCATTTAATGCATCTATTTTATTGTAAAGTAGCCTTCAAGATGTGCTCACATACTGGCCTAATGACCATCTGAAGACCGAAATGACAACTTGGCTCATGGAGTCGGCATTCTCTCACTCGGCAACGTTCCTTGCGGTGTTGCCACTTATGGCCCTTGTTCCACCTTCAGTTGGCAAACGTCACGAATGCAACGTCACCCGGCGGCGACGACGACATTTCTCAGAACCCAGATCTGCAATTCTACCAACTGGTTTATGGCTCGACGCTCGTCTGCATGGTGGTGTTCGCGGGCATCAACTGCCTTGCCTTCCCGTATGCCATCATTAAAGCCTCGACCAATCACCACAACAAAATGCTGAAGAAGGTAACGGCCAGCGGGGCCTTCTGATCCTTGACTCGTGGCGAACCGAGACTCTGCTGACCACTGCTTGGTCGCTGTGCTTCACCTCTGCATCTCTAATTTTAGGGAAAAACTGATTGTAGCTGAAATTTGTTGGAACTTGGCTTCTAATCCGGGTACTTTGCTCCTAGGTTATCACCTGTCCAATGAGCTTCTTCGACACGACACCGACGGGCCGCATCCTGAACCGCTTCTCTCGGGACCAGGAGGATGTGGACTCTATGATGCCCAATCACATGGACCAGTTTCTGCAACTGAGTCTCCTGATCATCGCCACCGTGGTCATCATTACGGTGTCCTTGTACTACATGGTGGCTGCCTACATCTTTCTGTCGCTGATGTTTTTCGTTATCCTCATGTGAGTTTCCCCAGCCGGTTCTTTAAGCTCGCACTTCAGATAAAGGGTGTGGGGGGGGAAATGAGGGCTTTGAGGTAAACGAGTGCCACTCTTCGCAGGCTGTCCAAGACGTTTGTACATCAGGCCAAGATGATGGACAACACCAGTCTGTCTCTGTGCCTCTCCCACATCACCTCCTCAGTGCAGGGCCTCACCACCATCCATGCCTACGACATAAGAGACCAACAAATACAACAGTAAGCGGCGCCTTGAGTGTGTTGGACGAGTGTGCGACCGCTGCTTCACTGCGCTCCGCTGCTTTCTCTGCAGGTTCAAGCTGCTGATCGACGCCAACTCGTACTACTTCTACCTCTACCACGCCTCCATCCGAATGCTCGCCTTCATGATGGACGTGGTGGCGTCGCTGACGACTGGGATTGTCGCGGTGTCGGTGGTCTTGAACAACATTCAAGATCCTGCCTCGAAGGGGCTGGCGTTGTCCTACACCATACAGGTAAATTCACCTTTGTGTCTGTGCATGAAATGCAGCTTCATGACACTCTTTTTCAGTTGACAGGGGTGCTTCAGTTCGTCGTGAGGCAGTCGCTGGATCTACGGGGGAAGTTCCTCTCGGTGCAGCGGCTGCAGGAGTACATGAAGGTCAAAGGAGTGTCCTGCAACACATCGTCCCCAGTGGAACTGCCTCGGCTTGACCAAAGCCTACTTTTGTGAGTGCAGGATCTTCCTTCAGAGGAGCCGAGCAGGATGGACCCCAGCGCACTCGAGGACTGGCCTCAAAGAGGACAAATCACCTTCAGGGACTACAAAATGAGATACAGACCGAACACGCCCATCGTCCTCGACGGGCTGAACTTCACCATCCAAGGCGGCGAGAAGCTGGGCATTGTGGGAAGGACGGGCTCGGGTAAGATCCAGAATCTACTTGACAACAGATTCGGATGATGGGACAATCTGGACCAGGATGACTTCCACTCCAAAGTGGATAAATCTTAACCTCTGAAAAGTTCATGTAGCATGAACAGTCCTGTTTTCAAGAGCGTCGAACCCTTTTCCCTTTGCAGGGAAGTCCTCGTTGGGTGTGGCTCTGTTCAGGCTGGTGGAGCCAGCAGGAGGAACCATCGAGATCGACGGCGTGGACATTCGAAATGTCGATCTAAAACGCCTGCGCAGTAAACTGTCCATCATCCCTCAGGACCCTATGCTTTTTGTTGGGACAATCAGGTAATGCGACGACACGGCGGAACTCTGTCGCGCCCAACATCTTCGAGCTTGCAACGGCAATGATTTTTTTGGCCTGCAGGTCCAACCTGGACCCTTTTGGTAACCATGGTGATGAGGAGATCTGGGCAGTGCTGGAGAAAACCCACATGAAGCAAAGTGTACGTTACCCCCTGACATAAAGTAGCGTCCCTGAGCTGCAGCAAAACTTTAGTGATTATGTGAGCAGTCTGTGCTTCACCATCCAATAGTGTATTGTCAGTGTCCAGAGCTGCCCCTCACGATCTATAGCAGCTTGTGAACGAGTGAGTCAAGTAGGTGAATGTGTCTGGTCTGTGGCTCAGTTTTGCTCCGGTTGCTTTGAAGCAAGTAACGTCATGTTGAGTGAATCAATGCAGTTGCATTGAGTTTTTTTTTTTTTTTGCCAAGCAAGCAGTTTTAATGGTAACATTTCTAAACTGTCTGCTCAGATCATCACGCTTGACCACGAGCTGGAAACGAAGGTGGTGGAGAATGGAGAGAACTTCTCTGTGGGCGAGAGACAGCTGCTCTGTATGGCGAGGGCGCTGCTGCGCAACTCCAAGGTCCGTATACACGCATGCATTTGCCGTTCTGGAATCTGGTCATAGCGTGTCTGAGCAGGAAGACCGAGTGGAGCTCTGCAGGAGCGACCAGACATGATGAGCTGAGAAGTGGCTTAAACAAGTCTGCCCACCTGCACTTTTCACATCTTTGCTGATTTCAATAGGAGTATAGGGCAATTGTGGGTAACAAAATGCCCGCAGTTGTACTTAACCACTGTAGGAGTGTTGCAACCTAATTGGTTGAAAGTTGATGATGCCAGTGTGCAAAGAATGAAATCAAATCGAGTTGCTGCAGTTGCGCTGTGTCATATCCTTCCCTCTGGAGCTCTGCTGTTGACCTGCCGGCTCCGTCTGCCCGCCAGATCATCCTTCTGGACGAAGCCACGGCCTCCATCGACGCGGCAACCGACACCCAGATCCAGAACACCATCCGCAGCTCCTTCCGCCACTGCACCGTCCTGACCATCGCCCACCGCATGACCAGTGTGGTGGAGTCGGATCGGATTCTGGTCATGAACAGAGGACAGGTAACTCA
The DNA here is from genome assembly GCA_032164315.1 of Malacoctenus gilli. Lineage (NCBI taxonomy): Eukaryota > Metazoa > Chordata > Actinopteri > Blenniiformes > Labrisomidae > Malacoctenus > Malacoctenus gilli. The sequence continues at coordinate 463,764 of JASSRZ010000049.1, forward strand.
TCTAGCAGACTTGGACAGGTCCAATTGTAACACCAAGCGATGGTAGCCCATGAGATGACGTAGATATTGGAGTGCTGTCATTGGCTGTGGGGAGGGACATAAACTTCTGGTGTTTAACAGCCTTTTTTTGTCTTGCAGGTGGCCGAGTTGGACACTCCCGCTGTGTTGAGCCAAACGGCTCAATCTCTGTACTTGTCACTCCTGGCTGCAGCAAACGCTGGCAGACCTGCTGGTCAGCAGCAGTGAAGCGCTCTGTCTGATCATGGTCTCGAACATGTGCAACTTCCTCTGTTTAGGAGAGGAACAGTTAGTATTGAGTAAGTTGCATCTTTTGTAGCTTGGAATGTAGTTATTGTAGCTAGTTATAAATTATGTATTTGAGTGTTTTTATGCAAATGTCTGGTTTTAAAAGAATTTTGAAATAAAGGCGTTTTAACCAAATCATGTTGTATAATGGTCATAATTGCTGGTCATCAACACAAAGCCAGCAGTTCTTTACAAGGCAATCCCTTCAGGCTTGTAGTTTCCTTGTAATTGCGTCTGCTTGATCGCTGCAAAGGAAAGGACTTGACAAATGTAGTGTTGTGGTGGCTCATTCACAATGCATTGTAAATGAGTTCTTTCTGCTCCAGTATCGAAAAGGTGGCTTCAACTTCAAATGCATCATTTAAGCTCTAAACCCTTCACCTTTGCTTAAAAAGAGGCACTTGTAAGTTTTACTGTTCACTCTAAAAGTCAAGCCAAGTTAAAATTTGACAGAAAAAGCACAAATGCAAATCTAAAAGCAGGTGATTGTACTTGTAATTCACCACTGCTGCATGAACTCGATTCTGGTATCATTTTGAACCCGAGGCTGATGAGTATTTTGGCTGCTAGCATCCTCCACATGTGAAGTTTGACTCTGTTCAAGAACCAATCAACTTGTTACCTGTTTATATGAAGCATCTTGCCCTGCAGGACTTGGGTGATGAAGCAAGTTCACGCCATTCAAAAACTACTTGCTCTTTCCTCCTGGACCTCCCCGAGGCTGAGCCTGGCCAAACACCCGGTGGAACACATCCAACAACTCAATGCTGGCTACACTTGTGTATGCAAAGCTTTGATTTCTGAAGCCTCTCACTGACTCCCACTATTGTGGGAACCATCTTTTTAATTTCTTTTACCTATTCTCTATTTTTTGATAGTAAAATAGAGACTTGATTCTCCTAAAAAAAATAATAATTCTGTCAGTCTGTATTTGTTGTGCTCTGTTGTGTTGGTTGATGGCATTGTGGCCTCCCTGCATTATTCATAGAAGTCCTGGAGATGATCTTAAACTCCCAGATCTTCATAAATCTGTGCAAGTAACCTTGATCTTCCACCTTTGGCTTCTGCAACCAGAGTGAACTGTTTGGACTTTAAACAAAGACAGCAGCTCTGCAACCCTCACAGCGTTATGAACAAGGTAAATATGCACAGGAACCTGCTTTAATTGCATCACCTAGATATAATCATAACTGATAACAGTAACACATTACTCTACACAATACTCTGATTTTCTCCAGACTAAGCTTGTGACCCCCCTTCAGTGACATGCAGGGTCAGTCTGCAGTTTGGGACCTTGCCTCACCCATTGAGTGACAAATACACACAAACAGAGCCACACTTGCAGGAAAAAGTTTGATGATGCAACAATGTATGTTTATTTGCCAAGATCACAAAGTATCAGAGCCAGAGAGAGAACCGTACAGCAGCGCCCCCTGCAGCTGGGACAAGGTGCCGCCCACAGGAGAGCTGGGCCCACATTCCGTAGTGGGTTGAAGGAACCAATACTGGGAAACAACAGTTTATTATTGCAGCAGATGGTAAAAGATGTCATCATGGGATGATACTAAAAATGACAGTGGGATGTACATGAAACAGTTCGGTTAAGCAGCTTTTTTTGAGCATGTTTAATACCATTCTTTTTTGAGCAGTTTATCCCGGTATCTCATTTGCACAAATAAGTTTGTTGCATCACACTTATTTTTGGTTCGTTTTTTTCAAAATTATCTCGATTTTCAAAATAGAGTTTGACTAATTCATTCCTACAGAATACATAAAGCTGTTCTGCTGCAGTAATAGCTTTTTATACACGAGACAGAGCGGCGAGGAGGGCCATCGAGAACCACCACGGGTCACTGCAGCGGTTCGTTACATAAACGGCGAAGCTGCTGCGCAGGGAGGGGTAAAGAAAAAAAAACAACACAAACATAACCAAGCAGATATCACACAGAATAGCAGCTGGGAGTTGTAAGAAACGGCTGCGTGGTGGCGTTTCCTCGTCACTTTGTTGGGGATACTTGCAGAGATGCAAAAAGCGTTCCCAAGCTGAGCTAAAGAAGCTTGGCCCCAGAATCCAACCCGCCGTGGAACGACGACATTTGCCCAGCGGGACGAAAGAATGCTCAGATGCTTAAAACCCGTCATCATTCAAGTCGGAGTGTTCGGGAAAAAAAAAAAACGAAAGAGGAGCTGAAAACTGCGGCTACAATCAAATGCATCGGGAAAAAGACCGAACATTGCAAAGGATCAGCAGGAATTCAGAAAAAAAAAGCTACGATTAGCAATTAGCCCGCTATGCTTCAATAAGATGTATATTTACACACCAACACAAAAGAAGGAAAAACTTAGTCGCTGAGGAGAAGCCAAAAGCAAGCAGTAAATCTGATGTCATCTCTTACTTATTTACAGCACAGGTGAGCCGTTTGAGCAGGTTTATACAGAGAGTGATGCAGTTTGTTAGTGGGCCACATTGGGGGGGGGGGGCTCGGTGTGTGGGTGAAAGTTTAAAACATGCAGAGTTTCAGTGCTCCCTCTAAGCCTTGGGGGGGTGAAAATGAGACCACGGCGCTCGCTCAGAAAGACAGACCGGCTCGCTTCGCTGTCGCCACCCAGAACCTCCTCGTGTACGGCCGCTCGTTTCGCGAACCCTCCGCTGCAGCAGTTTTTCCGACTCCCGAGTAGCGCTCGCGGATGATTCTGGACCTGGCGGGGCGCGACAAAAACTGCTGCCACTGTCCGATCTGTCGTTCTGCTGCTGGTGGTTGTGTTAGTAGCAGTGGCTAGGCTGTTGCAGCATCTACAAGCAATCATCTGGGTAGGATAGCGAGTCAAAGTAACGCTTCAGTAGTGTTTAATCTCTATCTGCGGCTGCTGGAGAGTCCGTCTACCAGCAGGCGAGACTGAGCTCAGTGTTACAAAGCACTAACAACTAGCTTTGTTTTTACAGCAGCCAGCGATAAAAAGCATTTTTCCCACTATAAGAAGCCAGCGACGTGTCACATAGTTTTAGGCTACAGGAAGCGGTCACTGTCGAGCATGTCGCGCTTGCAGAAAGCATTAAGCCGTTTGCCGACGCATGCAGCGAAGTGGGGTTGGCGCGGTCTAGGAGCTCTATGGTAGCGGCGGCTGGGTGGTTAGAGAGAGCAGGCGTAGAAGGAGCACTGATTGATTCACTGGTGTCACATCAGTATGTCCAGGTCGTCGCCGTGGTCGTCCTCCTCCGTCACCCGCAGTGACAGCACCTCCTCGTTCAGGAAGAGGCCGCTCAGGCGCTCCTTCCGGGCCTGCCGCTGCTCCTTCAGCTGCCGCTTGCGGAGGGCTTTCTGCTGGAGCTTCCGCTGCTTGGAACGCTTCTGACGGGAGGGGGGTAAAGGAAGGAGGAGTGTGAGCATCGCAGGGCACACGCAGATCCAACAACACGCACGGGTTCTCAACGGCTCTTACTTTAGAGTCTCGGATGCGCTCTGCGGCACTGGAGAGGTTGCCGTCGCTGTGGGCTCTGCTGATGTTGGCCACGCTGCTCCCACTGCAGGCCGAGGCCGTACCGCCTGAAAACAGCGTCGCACAGAACGTGTCAATCGACACCGAAAAGCCCGATAATCATCCGGGAGGAGGTGCAACTTTATACACGTCTGACCCGCTACGGAGTTGGAGGCGGTGGAGCCGGTGGAGGAGCTGGCCGAGCTGACCATGCTGGCGTTGCTGCTGCTCACGCCGCTGACGCCGCCCGTGCTGGCGCTGCTGTGGCTGCTCCTCTTCCAGCCCTCTCGGGTGCTGCTGGCCCGCTGCCTCGGGCTGTGCTCGCGGATGTAGTTGCGCACCTGGTGAGGTCAAACGCGGGTGAGCGAAAACAAAATAAAATCGGGGCCGCTCGTCCAGAAAAACCCGCGCCGCCGCCATCCGCTCGAGGGCTGCTGCTCACCTGTTTGAGCTTCTCGTCCGTGAGGCAGTTGAGCTCGATGATGAACTCGCTGTCGGTGGGAGAAATCTGGGCGCAGGGGTCGATGATCTTGATGATGTCCAGCTGCTCTCTCAGACCCATCTCTGTGCTCACCTTCCTGCTCAAGTACTCGATGTACTCCACCTGCAGGACACACACACACACACACACACACACGAGCGCTGAGTTTTCTCCGCAGATGATGAAGTATCCCACATGAACACAGGAGCCTCGTGCCTTCAGTCCAGGTGGCTGCGCTTACCTGCTCATCGTTGGTCATGGCGGTCCAGGGAAGTTCATCCAGGTTGCGGTGTGGGTGCGGCTTTGGCTTCCTCTTCGAAAACAAACAAGGTGAGCTCGGCACGCTCGGGATGATGTCGGAGAGGACGTCGCTGCCGCTGGCGATGTCGCTTCCTGGCAACTGAGACCACCGAGGGAGACAGCAGAGGAACACAGACTCCTTAGAAAAAGAGTCTCTCGCCGACAGCTTGGCACGATACGGGTGCTATCTGCCGGGACCGCCAGCGAGCGGAGCCGCCGATGACCTACCTGCCATTCGAACTCGCTGTCGGACCAGTCCCAGTACGTGCTGATGGAGGAGGACACGTCGCTGCAGACGCTGCCCTCTGGGAACAGATCCAGGGACGTCAGCTCCTGGTCGTCCAGCAGGGAGTAGCAGTCGTCCTGGTCCCCCACGGACACGGAGGAGAACAGCTCCTCGCTGCACTCGGAGCTGGCGACGCTGGTGCCGCACGAGGTCAAGTTCCATCTGGGAAGCACAGAGAGAGGACATGCAAGTGAATTAAACCGAAGCAGCACAGAAACCCACTGGATTTGTGTAGGAACTGGACGTGCAGGCCAGCATCAAGTGGCCAAAAAACTGGCACTTTCACAGAACTGAAGAAAAATACTTCAGGTTAGCGATTCTACTGCAAAAATGAGTTTGTCAGAGCAGGATTGTTGCGTCAGCGTCAGGCGACTCCTGGAAGCCCGTTCACCTCAAAACACGGAGCGCCGACGTGTGCGATACTTGCCTGTTACTATGGAAACGGTGGAGCGGGTCAGTCCTGTGACAGGACGAGAGCTGACAGCCAAAGTCGCTGACGTCCAGGGTGCCCACGTCGCTGAGGTTGGCCCTCTGGGAGAGGAGAGGGAAAGGCTCCTCCGGGGCCAGAAACTTCTCGTACAGAGACTCAGACATGGCTTCAGGTACCTGACAGCGACAGAGGAGGGCCAACAGGGGACATTCTCAGGGTAAATACCTGGACGACGTAAACACACGTCAACATACGATAACCATTCAGTTATTTGTTGGAATGCATCGGGTGCTTTTGGTACGCATTAGCAAAGGCAACAGTAATTGTCATATTCAAACAAGCTCCTTCACAATTCAATTCAGTGGATGTTTACATGGGACTTGCAGGGTCCCTCTTGTATGTAAACACAGTGGCTTCAACAGCTGGTGAAAAGTGGCCTAAAGTATTCAATTAAAACGGACCAAACCTGTGATAAAGTAACTAAAAAAAAACAGGTTGATAATCTGAAGTGATCCAAAACCTTAATGTGAAAAAATGTATTTAAAGTGGCATTTAAATCCGACTTGAAATGATTAAGCATCGTAGGTTTAACACGTGAAAGTACTGAAAAACTAGAGTTTCTGAAAATGCGTACGTGTACAAAGGCAATTAAATCAATTACAGTGATTTACAGGGCAACGTACGATATGAAGCACGTTTAAGTACGCGTGGATGAACAAACCACTTGGTACTTATGACCGGGTTTCTGAATCGGATCGTTTAAGCTTTCACAGTTTGTTCGTGACGCTGCTTCCAAGTTTATTTTGCCCTGCCGTCGACGATAAACAGCGCTGTGACGCGTTGGCACGCACACCGTCAACTTTCTGGTACAGACAGACCGGCTTTAGCTCGTTGGGACCACTCGAGTAAAACACACCGTGAAAAGGAACAATCACGAAAAAAATACAGACATTTGTAAATCAAGCGGTGTCCTACTGGTTACGATCAACATTAAGTTCGTGTCCAAAAACAACACGGCTAACGGCGTTAGCTGCCTGCTAATACCCCATATCTCCGCGGAGCGTTCAGCGAACCGCAAACAGCCGTCGGCCCCGCATAGAAACAAGCCCCGACGGATTAATAAGCAAGTAATTGCACGTTTTTGAGCTAAACGACAAGGAAAACACCGACCTTCTGTCGCTCAAACGGTGAATATTTTTGCCACCTCCATTTGCAAATCCTTTCTTTTACAGCAATGACGTAAGACTGCGTGCTCTCGCGAGACTATCTGGGATTAGGCGTAATCACGTGACGCCAAGGCGGAAGCCGCGACCTAAACAGAAAGATAAACTTGACGTCTGGACGTTAATTGATCATTTTCTTGCTCTTCGATATCGACCGCCAACATTTTAGGCATGTCTTCGAGCCATGCAAAGGACTCTAGCTTTTTGGGGGCGAGGATACCGCCGGAAATCGAGTCACTGTCGAAAAACCTGAAGGATGTGGATCAGGAGCTGTTCAGAAAATTACTCAAAGGTAAATAAAACGACATCCAAGGTCCTAAAAACTGGAGTTTTTGGATTAAATCTTGACCATATGTGTCACTGTGGGATGGGGCCTGTCTGCACCAGCATTTTTTGCCATTTACTGACTCGAAATGACACTTTTGCAGCTGCTCTGTAAACCAGAGTAAAGTACATAACAAACAAAGACATCAATTATGTGAAAAGTATCTCTCGGTGACAGGAGACCTCCTGAGTGTGCAGGCTGTGTTTAGGATGCGTCCACCCAGCCTCTCGCCACACAGTCACAGCGGAAGCCGGCGGCGGGCCGGCTGAGTTTAATGACCCCATGGATGATTGTGTTCCCAGCTGTGGTCAGTGCCCTGGAGGGGAAGGACAGCAGAGAGGCGATGAAGTCGATAGCAGAGGGCAGCGCCGTTCCGCAGGAGAGGCTGGCGCACATCGTGGCTGGGATGCACAGGCTCCTGTCCGAGGCCATCCGCATCCCCACCCCGACGCTCAAACAGGAGGTCAGTCGCTGGCTGATCGGGTCGCTTCCCGACGCACTCTCGCTGCACACCTCAGGGTCCATGGAAGGGAGATATGTCAGTTTTCACAGGAGAGATGGGCCAAAAAACAGCAGCACCTTCAGTAAAACCCCCCTTCTAAAGTGTGAAACATAAAAAATGCCCTCTAATTTAAACCAAGAAGGCAATAACCTCTCATCAACCAGCTGTACAAGCCAGCAAGTGTCTGCATTTGTCTTTCTGACACTTCCTGTTGTAATTCTGAAGGTTTTTTTGAGCCAAACAGAGAGTCACTGTTTGGTTATGTCTCTGTTTAGGTATTTAAAGAAGATCTAAGAGAACTGAGGTAAGACGTCACCGTTTGTTTGGGTGTTAAGTCATCATTTGGCCTTTTTTCCCTGCTGCTGGAATCACTTTATGTCGCCTGTGTTTCCTCTTTAGGATCCCCGAAGACTTCATCAATGATTTCTCCAGTGTGGTCTTTGGAAGTCGGTGCGTTGAAATGAAAGTACAACTATTCTCGTGCAGCTGCTGACCACGTTTTGAGACTGGATAAAGAGTTCATTGAGCGATAAGGCTGCGATTTGTCTGCGGTTTCTGTTCTCTCCATTGACATTTTTAACTGTAGTCCTCCTTATTTGTTTGCCTTTTCAGCCGTGCAGCTTTAGAATCGTCCGCCTCGCAGAACGATCCTCACCTGCCGACCGTGGAAGAGTTCAAATGGAGGGTGGACGTTGCCATTTCGACCAGGCAAGTCCTCCAGACGGCCCCTCGTTTCTGTCCTCGTGCCTTAATTTGCTTCGAGGAACCACGTTTGTCACTTCAAAGCACGACGAGTCGGCAAGATGTGAGAAAACTGATGAGTTGTGTTGTCTGTTTCCCTGCAGCTCTTTAGCGCGAGCCCTGCAGCCTTCAGTTCTCATGCAGATGAAACTGTCGGATGGGAACTTTCATCGTTTCGAGGTACCTAAAACACATTTTTTCTTCGATTATCTGTTTGGTTCAAGTTGAAGGCGTTTTATCGTTTGTCACACAAGTTCTGATGCATTCATTTGATTGGGGGGGGGGGGGGGACCAGAGTGCCTGGAGAAAACCCAGAGGAGGCTGAAGGAGAACATGTGACCTCCAGAGACAGAGAGACCCTGCTTGGTCTCAGGAGGTCTCGGGGTGTCTCCCTCCTTCGACCTTCTGCTGGTGTCTCCCTCTCTGCAGCCTCCACCTCCCCCTTCCAGTTCCAACGTCTGCTCCAGTATCTCAGCATCAGCTGCTGTCAGTCAGCGGGCTTCTTCAGTGAGCCGCTGTTCGCTTCCTTCCGGGCTTCCAGGAACTCCTGCAGAATTTCTACCTCTCAACGAAGCTCGTAGAACCCTCAGCTCATGTTCCTCCTGCTGTTGTCTCAGCAGAGGCTTCCTCACTGCTCTCCGTCAGCTGCTGTCTGACACACTCAGTTCACAGCATCTCCTCCTGAAGCTTCTTCTTCTGTGGTTTTTCAGAGCTTTTCGAAGCTCTTGCCTTCGGAGATGCGTCGGCTGGCATTCTGCGAATCGTTTTTCTGCTTTGTCGTCATTTTTTTCCAACTAGAACAGAATCCACAGTTAGGTCTGTTCCGATTTTGGCTGAAATTAATATGAGAACTTATTTTTGACTGATTAAGTTGAGAGCCTGCAAAGATTCTTCTCAGCACTCAAAAAAAGATGATTTAAAGCTTTTCTTTTTAATCACCGCACTAAAACTTAAATACCTGCTGCTGCTTCTTGGTAGGCTTAATGAGTTTCTCCCCAAAAACCCCTTTGATCTGCAATATTCCAGTTGGTATGATGAGATGGTGGTTGAAAACAGTGTAGGAATAAAACTAAACTGAACTGAAATCAGTTTCTAAGTCGATCCTTTACTCCACTACAGATTCCAGGAATCATCCTTCCCCCCCCATCTCCAGTATGAGCAGGATACTGTAGCTTATCGGCGTGTTTTGAACCAGCGAGTGAAACAAGTTGCTCACCAGCCAGCGGGCTGCTGCCGCTCTGTTTCCCTGGTGATGTAATCAGATTACAGTTTAATAACTGAAGTTCAGAAGCCGCACGACAACAAACGTCCTTGACCGAGTACCTCTGTTGTTCTGAAGCGACACCGCGTCCACAGCGGCAGTGGCTCGATACACGCCATATTTATTGACTGTTTTTATTGTTTATTGGCAGTCAACGACTTTGGCCTGCAGGTGTCAGGCCCAGGCTGCTGTTTGTGTAGAGAGGGTGCGTGATAAGCTCACGCTTGCAGCAGGATTTGTCTGAATCACTCAGTTTGTGTTACATTTCTTCAACTAATCATCAGCACATTAATTAGATATTTTGAAATGAAAATATTTTTGTTTGCACTTAATTATTTATTCATTTGTTCAATTAATTCCAATTTTATTCAGAACTTTTGACTCCTAATTTGCAGAAAAAGGCAAATTTCATTCATCATCTGATGTTTTAATCTGAAAGGGTGAAGACAGAACTTCTCTGGAACTCCTAAGTTGATAATTCACTGACCTCAGCAGGGGGCGCTATACTAGGCTCCTGTGTCCAAATTATAAAACGAAGATTTTTTCCATGAAACAACTCATTCACGGCTGCCTTCAGAGGAGGGCTACTACGCTTTACCTAGCGCGGCTGTTACGTAATCAGATTACTGTCGAATTAGAGGATTAGCAGCGACAACATCCGATGGACAGACTCTATTGATGGACGCACCTTATCTGCACCTGATAAAGTGATTCTCGGGAATTATCGCCCGCTCCGCCTGACAAAAACAAACACCACGCCTGTCCACGCCTCCCCTGCGTGCCCTCGCGTCCTCGGCTCCCAGCTGCACAGTGACTCACGCGCAGCTCGAACCCCTGACGCAGTGCCGAGAGGGACGGAAAATTAAAGGCGCTATAAATACGCGCTCGAGCGCGGCTCCAGAACCGACTCCGACAGGCTGCACCGAGACACGAACGAACGTTTTTTAATCTTTCCTTTGGTCCCGCTAGGTGCCGGTGTCCAAGTTCCAGGAGCTGCGCTACAACGTGGCCCTCCTCCTGAAAGAGATGAACGAGCTGGAGAAGAGGAGCATCCTCAGGATCCAGGACTGAGGCGCCGCCGCGCCTCCCCCACCTGTTTTTGTACTTTTTTTGCTACGAAACTCCAGCAATGATTGTGCCTGTCGTGATTTTGCGCTCTGATTGTGTTGGCATCCAACAAACTATGACTGAAGACAGAAAACCCGAGGAACTGTATATATCAGCATCTGTCCCATAAGTTTTTCAGACTACAGTGAAGCCTCTTGATCCATTCGACTCATCTTCGACTCATTTTTATTAATAGTTCAAATCAAAATCCAAAGTGGCTACAAGTTTTTAGCTCGTTGCTTGGTTTTGTAAGACAAGCAAAAGATGTGTTTTGTTCTTTGTGAGGTCAACATTTGATCATTGTGAGACCCTTTTCTGTAATAAAACATGGCCACAACGTTTACTTTTCACATCAAGTCTTCATTCCTCCTGGTGTGTCTCTCTGCCGGGGGCGGAGCTTCCACTGTGGCTCCTGGACCTGTGAAAGCTGTTGCTTCACAATTAATAAAAACAGAGTTTTGGTCCCAGTATTATTCTTCACATGTTTTTCCGTTGATTTTTGTGCACAAATGTTGCTTGTTTAAAACGGTTTTGAACATTTTGCAGGAATTCAGATTTGCCGTTGATGCACAGAGAGCTGAAATAATAAGAAACGGAGAAAAAAAAACGTGAGCTCAACATGAGTGTTTTAAATGTTCAGTATAATGTTGAGATATATTTACCAGATATCACACAGAGTCTCTCTGCCCTGGATTTGGATGTGAGAGCTGATTCTTTATTCATCACAGGGAGAAAAGGCTGTCTCCTTAAGTTAATTAGTGTTTCGCTGCAGCGGGAACAGCGGACACGAGTTGTGTCCCTGAAGTGAATTATACCATGGCAAAGGAACGATTAGCAGTGAAACAGGACGTACGATTCATACAATGGAAAGATCTGTGATCAGTACAAATGCTCGGAATAACTGCGCTGTGGTTCCAGGACAGTTACGCGGACCACCGCGCAGCCTCTCGCCACTCGACTGAAATCCTGAAATGTGTCGCGTAAGCTGCCGAAGTTTGGAGAGGAAGGCTTCTCTGCTTCGGAATGATGGAAACGAGTGTCTGTCTGTCGCTCCCTCCTTTGACACTCTGACCCGTGGGCAGCACGGTAAGCTGTGCTCACACTGAAGGACTCCTGAAGGAGTCTTTGAGCCGATGCAGTGATGTTGAGGAGACAAACGGGGCCAAATCTTGGATGCAGTGCTGCCAGCAAGTCATAAATAGGCATTAATAACAGACATCATATCTGAATTGAGCAAATAATTTATAAGAAATTGTAAAATACATTCCTGACTCAAAGATACGGTTGATCTGTCACCACCCCCCACACAAATGTCCATTTTTTTCTCTGCAGCCTCATCGAGCCTTGTATAACAGTGTGTTGGGGTGACTTTGGAATCAACTGATCCAGTGTAAACCGTCCAGACAGCCTGCACCGGACTGCCATGTTTGGCCCACTTAGAGAGTCGGAACCTCATTTCAAGGTGCGCGGGGGGGGGGGGGGCAGAGTGTGCGTGTGTTGAATGGGGGGCACCGCGTCTTTATAAGCGTTTACATAACACGCCCCCAAATGTCCTCATTTGCATATATGTCAGTCTGTCTGTTGGTGCATGTGTGTCAGTCTGTCTGTGTCTGTCCGTCAGCGTTTGCGTCTGTGCGCAGGATTGAGTTCACAGGCGAGACTGGCCGACCTATATTGTTGCCGCCCAGCGGCCGCTGCTACTCCAGGCGGCGGACGCTGATTGACTGACCAGCCTGTAATCCCCACACACGCGCGCTCGCACAGCACTCTAAACTCTCTTCAGACAACAGGCTTCATATCCAGACTCCTGACAGGCTTCAGGTGGGGCTAATAATACCCCGCAGGTTATAGTATCACAGCCGTTCGCGGGACAAGCCCTTAAACGCGGTCATTAAACTCTAATCTTAACCATAACCTACTTCTAATTCCAGCACGCTGGTTAACTTCAAGTGTCTCTTACTCAGCCAGCAGTTTCGGATCCAAGCGACTGCTTTGGAGACAAACAGTGGAGGATCTGAAACTGTCTCATTCAGCTGGGGGGGGGTGTCCTGACACTTCAACACAGACATGGTGGGCTTCAAACTACCAACCATTTGATCTATTGGATGGTCTGACTCCCACAACCGAGCCACAGTCACTCAATAAAGGGAACGTCAGGCTTCTAAGCAATGTTTTTGAGCAGTGTTAGCTGTTGGCATTGAAGTTCTTAAGCTAAATAAAACATGCTGCTGGGTTGTAAATGAGTGGCATGTCAATCACTAACAAGTGGCCTGTGAGAATGAGTTCACATACGCATTATGGGCTTTTGGGGGGGGGGGGCTCCCTCTGCGAACAAATTTTGTTGACTGACCAGCTTCGTATTTGAGTCCCTCGTTCATTGATTTGCAAGACAAATCACCCGTAAGTCGTTCCTCAGGACATCCTCAGACAGGCAAATTTAACGCACTAGCGTCTGTAAAACGGATTGACTGAGAGAAAAAAAACCCAACAAATGTTGTTGTCCCCACATACTTGCTGCTTCCCTGCGCACCCACTTGGAACAGGCACTGTGGATTCTCAATAAAATGATGCCGATGCAACGAGCAATCATTCAATCTTTCGCTCGTTTTTCGTGCAGGTTAGGACAATTTCAAAGCGCTGCACCGACTTGCAGGACAACAAACTGGGTCAACGATACCTTTAGCAAGATGACGGATGAATCTGTGTCCAAAGCTCTGATCTTAAATAGAACAGGATAGAACAGAATACAACCAAATCCAAGTAGAGCACTTTACAGTAGAACACCGGACCCCCTGCGTCCCCCCCTAAGTCCACTTTAACCAGAACTCAACCACATGCCCCCTGTTCATGTAAAACATTCAAATGATAAGTAATGAATTTCAGTCTGTACAGCGTTCACAAGAAAACCTCTGAGTACAAGGTGGACTGGTGCTTCCCCCCCCCCCCTCCCTTTCCCCTCCCCCAGATACTGTGTCTGGGCACACACAGTGAAACCAGTTGTGGGAGTCCAACCTCATTGATCCAGTCTTTCTTTGTTGGTTGGGTAAGTGTGAGTTTGTCATTATGCAAACACCTTTATGCAACGGTGACTGGCTGAACCAACTTGTGTGGCACTGCTACGCTTATCAAACCAAACTGGCCTCGATGGCTTGACCGCTTGATTATTTCACTGCCCACTCAATACGATCTGATGGAGAAGTGAAGATGTAAAAGACCCCTGGAAGGAAAAAGATGGAAAGCTTTGTCTTCACATGTGAAGTGTGTTACATCTGGTTACATCCTGTTAAACACACTAAGTATCTAAGTATCCTTTAGCATCACACAGAAAACTCACTGTTGCCTGTGATTTATTTGATGTTTTGATTATCCGCAGAGCTCACATGCTGCAGGTTTGATCATAACATGATGCTGCTGAGCCCTACAATAGAAGGGGTGGGGGTGGGGGGGGGTGAATCTGGACAAACTGAGCCTTGCACTCTTCTGTTTCCATTGAAATCAACATATTGATTGCTGGAGGTACATTGTCAGCTCCAAGAAACGATCCAGTTCCTCCATTGTTTGCGCAAAAGCAGCTGTACACATGCACATCGTCTGGAAAAAGTTTCCAAACTGCTTAAAGTGAACTATTATGTATGAAATACAATAGGTCACAATGATTTTTGCACAGCACTGTGTCCTGGTATTTCGAGTCTGTGGGACACGAGACAACCATGTTCATTTCATGACATTTGAGTTGTCAGTGGTGATCGTCATCGAACGCAAGTTGAAATGTTTTTGGAGTCTGAATGGTGAAAACAAAGTCAAAGGTTTGAGAATAAAACTGAAAGATTTACACACATTTTCGTGATTCGATGAGAAATTTCAAACAAACCCTCACTCAGCTGAAAGTTACATTAATGTGTAGTCAAATTGTGGTGACGTTCAGATCTACAATGAAAGGGCCACGGTTAGAGTTTTATTTTAATCATTAACTCAAACAATTAGGTCAAAAGTGGCACTTCACTGATTTACAACGAGGAGAGTAAAAATAATGGGAACAATGATGAGATGTGAAGAATTTTTGGAACAAAGATATTTCCGATTACAAACATGGAAACTGGGTCAAAAGTTCCAAAAAACAAAACAGAAATTCACTTTTCAAACGTAGTTATTATCTTTGTCCACGATGTACTACTTAGCTTCCTCCCGACACGCGTAATAAACCTTATATATTTGCGACGCTGACCTGACATACAAGTCTCCCAGCTGCACCGTGATCAGCCCACTTTCCAGCTATGCAGGTCACAGTCCAGACTGAGAGACACATGTTGGAGTGACTCACAATTTCATGTTTAATCCAGGTCTGATTTATATAAGTGTGTAATCAACAGATATCATCAGTTTGCTGGGACCCCCTCCGACCTGCTTGCCCTCCCCCCCCCCTCTGCCTTCCTTCCACCTGCTCGCCCCCCTGCTGGGGGGGGTCCAGCATGCAGGTCAGACAGACTTCTTGCCCCAACTTTCAAAGTGTTACATGGCAGATTGTTTTGTAACAGTTTCCCTACGCTCGTCCAATGAGAACAGCTGCTCGGCGTCACGTGACTCCACTTTTTACGTAACAGTTTTTTTTTTCCCCCTCCCTTGCTGCGCTCCGCTCCATTGAGAATAATATCAGCCGGTGCTTCCCGGACTGAGCCATGACCGCACAGCAGTGGCGTCGGGACTCGAGCCTGGACGGCAGCTGTGCTTCGGGGCGGACATGCACCACGTAAGATGAGGACGTAGACCGGGCTGCGGCGCTGCGCATGGAGACGGAGAGCGAGAGCATGCTGCACCTGGCAGCGGAGGCTTTCCAGGCGAAGAACTTCGACCTGGCGGCGGATATTTACGAGTGTCAGCTGGCGTGCGCCGGAGACCCCGAGACCCGGCGGGAGCTCATGGTGAAGCGCGCGGACGCGCTCGCCTTCGGGGGCAAGTGCACGGAGGCTTTCGACGTGTACCGGCGAGCCTCGGAGATAGAGAGACTGAGACCCCTCCACCTGGCCAACCTCGTAGAGTACCTGTCGGGCAGCTTACGGAGGCAGGACGCGAAGGCGGCGGCGGCGGAGGGTCAACGCGGTAGCCCCGGGAGGGGAGAGGGGGGCGTGCCGGCCGCCGCGTGCCCCGGCGCGAGAGCCACAGGTGGCGCGTGTCCGCAGCACCTGTTCTCGTGCCGGATATGTCTGGGTTTCCTCTTCGAGCCCGTGACCCTGCCGTGCGGCCACTGCTTCTGCAAGAAGTGTCTCGAGAGGGAGGTGAAGGAGAAGGAGCGGCCGGCGGTGTGCAGGGAGTGCCGGGCCAGCTCCAAGCTGGCCGACGTGCGGAGTTACCGGGTGAACGTGGTCCTCAGCAACCTGCTGGCCAAGTGGTTCCCCGGCCTGCACCGCGCCGGCCTGCTGAGGCGGGAGGGCAACGGACTGTACGCCGACAAGAGGATGGAGGCGGCGCTGGACAAATACAACCAAGCCATACAGATAGGTAGGACACCGGAGCGGCCGCTCGACCGCCACACTCCTCCTTATGTGAACCAAACACTGCTTTTGGGAACTTTTGCACTTTTCTGTTGTTCCGTCTGCCGGCACCGCGCGCGTTCTGCTTGAAATCACAGTGAAACAGTCAAAGTTTTCCGTAAGTGTGTCAACGTCTGACTCCCACAGCGGCTCCGCTCGCCATGTGTTGGGTAACAGCGTTATGTAGGCTGGGCCAGTGGACCAAACATTGCGTAAGCGCGTAACCCGCCCCCTCCGCTGCCTCATTGTGTAACGTCAGACAATGAAATCAAGCCGAATGTGGGTCAAGGGTACTATTGCAGGTCACCGCTAGGCTCGCTGTGCGGGCCGAGGAAACAAGGTGAACTGCGCCCTTCAGACAGAGATAATCAGCTGCGCAGTCAGAGAACTAATATACGGAATCAAACGAGCGGTTTTTGCCCCTTAGTTGTGATCAATCTCTGACATCCCACCTTGTAACACTGAGTGCCCCCTTAGAGCAGGCAGGTGGGCTGTATGCTGCATATCTGTCACTGTAATTGCCAGCTGTGTTTGGACGTGGTTTGTTGCGCCGACTCTTACACGTGCAACGATTTTCCACTGCAGATCGTTTAACGGCTGATAAATGTTCCTATTAGGGCTCAAATCCCTGCCATCCAGGGGGTCCCCATCAATCAGCGGGGGTATTTCGTTGGCTGCAGCAGTGGGGTACCTCCCATGATCACAGACTGGGATGCTATTAAGGGATTCTGCAAAGGCCTCCTCGTAAATCACAGTCATTGTGATTCATTTAGCTCTCAATTTGCTGAGAACATTCTTTTATGCTCTACGTTGAGTTCAGTCAAAGAAATGAGTGTGCTGCTGCATTTGTAGCATCTTCTGCCTGCGTCACTTGACTCCTCGCGGTTTCTGACCAGCTGACTCGTCATTTTTGGCGCTTTCCAGACAAAACTCGCCCTCATCCTGATATGTGATCACAGGACTCTGGTCCTCACAGGGTCGATGCCCGGTTCGATCAGGGTTAAGCGGCGAGCCAGGTGTCGGCGAGCTCTCGTACGAGCGGCG
This sequence comes from Malacoctenus gilli, assembly GCA_032164315.1. Classification (NCBI taxonomy): domain Eukaryota; kingdom Metazoa; phylum Chordata; class Actinopteri; order Blenniiformes; family Labrisomidae; genus Malacoctenus; species Malacoctenus gilli. Next base: position 480,775 of record JASSRZ010000049.1, read on the forward strand.
TGTTGGGACTTGCGAGCGGTGGAGCTGGAGGGAAGCCTCCAGGGGCCTGAGGAGGCATCAGCACAGTGGCCCCAGGGTCATGATCAGTACAGTTGTGTGTGTGTGCACCTGCAGTCTGCTTACAACACGATCCATATTTTCTTCTGTCCTTCCGTTCTGTTGCGTGAGCGTTTCTGTGGTTTCACTCTGAGACGACGCGGCTTAATCACCGATCGGCCCCTCGGGCGCTGCCCCCGCCCCTCTGGCCGTTCCTCCTCCCGCCGCTAATTTACAACCTGTGCTTGCACAG
>JASSRZ010000049.1:607572-618222 GCA_032164315.1 Malacoctenus gilli
GCCTTGAGTTTAGACTGCGCCCCCCCCGCAGCTGGCCAAAGGCGGCGTTGGCTGCCCTGCTGCAGAGGAGCAACCCACTCTCCGTCGTCGCCGCCGCGCTCACGCTGGCGCTGCTTGGTCGCCACCGTCTCGCGCAGTCCTATATCCCAGCATGAACCGCGCACTTGAAATTGGCGGCTGCTTACCGTAGTTGCGAGACCTGTCGTGGCTCAATATTGGTCCCTATATAAGGCGCACCGGACTATAAGGAGCACTGTCAGCTTTTCAGAAAATTGGAGGTTTCTAGATGCGCCTTATAGTGCGGAAAATACGGTAAGCAAAAAGTAACTTGGGAGTTACTTTAATGTAGATAAATTTTCCCCCCATACCACTTGTTAGAAGAAGACTTCAGCACTCAAGTGCAGAACTCGTCGTCCAACATGCAAGACACTTTCTGCACCGCTGATAAAGGATGACGTCTTAAACTGAGAATGAACTTGAAGGCTTAAATATAGTCCTCCCTCAGAATAGAGCAGAGTGACACTCAAGCTTTATTAGCGATAGTCTGTCCTATCTCCACGAAGCTCCTCTTCCCTTTCACAATAAGAGTCCGTTCCAGAGACAAGATAGTTGAGAACCTGTCTGGGTGTCCCGTGTTACACACCCGTCTGCGTTGGTGAGGTGCGGTGTGGCCATGTTACCTGTAGGGTGTCCTCCTGCGCTCTCGTCTTGGGGTCCCGGAGGTGGCGGGGTCTCGGCTCGCTCCACTGCATGTCGTCACCTGAGGCAGCACAGAGCACGTGTCAGTCAGCTGTAGAACGGCAGCGGTGATGCTTTTCGCAGACAGAGCAGTGGCAGCAAGAAGCTTCGTCAATGAGACTGTGGAGCAGTTTTTTGCAACATCACCATAAGAACAAGTCCTCTAGAATCTTATTATAAGAGCCATTTCCATATTTTAGGCTATTATTTGGTTAAGAAGACATTTGGAATCTGTAATCTAATCTCTACACAATCATTGCTCAACATAATCTGTCAAAACATTCAATGTAACTCATTTATCTTCCGAAGTGGCTGCCGGAGCCATAGCTGGAGCCGCCATGATCCAAACACAGAGCGAGAAGCCCAGATTGTTGCCCACTTTTATATCCTCCTCTTCCTCTCCCTCCTCGTCCCCGCAGCCCTCCGCCGCCGCCCCGCTTCCTCCCGTCTGTCCGCCGGGGCAGGGAGCCGCCGCCGCTCATCAGTTCTTCGGTGGGGGCCAGCGACCAGTCGCTGAGCTCGTCCCGGTGGTCCGACTCGGTCTCGGACGCGTTGGAGGCCTCCGAGTTGGTGCCTGCGGGGACCGAGCGCGCAGGTCACACCTCGTTTCACAACAGGAAGTCAGTTTTGCCTGGAGAGGGAGCTTTCTCTTTGGTACTCATAGCTATGTGTGTGTGTGTGTGTGTGTGTGTGTGTGTTATGGTCGTGAGGGGATTTGACGTGATCCCACCTGAGGCGAACGCCGCTCCCCCTCCTCTCCGCCCGCGTCCTCCTCTCCCTCCACCGCCGAGGTAGGGCTTCCCTCCTCCCCCGGCTCCGCGGCCCATGCCCAGCCCCATGCCGTTATCGAACACGTAGGTCTTGTCTTTCGGGTTTCGGGGCCCCGTCCCCCCTCCGCCGCCCCCGCCCCCGATCTGTCTCAGCTGCTCGTCGATCTGGAGACGCTCCAGGCGCAGCTGGTCCACTTCCTGCGCGCAGGGAACGTTTCACAGTGTCACAGGATGTTCGCGGTGCTTGTCAATTCCCAGCCTAAACCAGTTTCATCAATACCTGATGAAGGGAACATCATCCTCAACACAAACCGAGACCTGAGCAACTGCATTCATCTGGCTGCAGATAACAAGACGTTCACTTGATCCATGTTCTGTACCTGCTTTGCCTTGTGTCTTATGTCGTGCTCACATTTAGTGAATTATAAAGTAGCAGCGCCAAAAGCTAGATGTAGTTTTTAAGCCATGAGGCTGTTATTTTATTCTACATCAAAGGCCCAATTCCAATTCTCTTCCTTCATCCTCAACCCTCAATCTTGACCCTCAAAACCAAGTGATAACGGCTAGAAAAGGGACACTCCCTAAATGCAGCCACTTCCTCTGTCGATAGGGGGCAGCATTACGCCAAAGCGGCGTTAAGTCTATCAAGTAAGAAGAGAAGAACGTAGCCGTAGCAACACTAGCAACAGTACCGCTGCAGGCCACTATTGACAAAAGATGGTAAAATAAAAATAAAAGTTAAGCACCAATGAGGTAACTAATCCATGACATGGGCCTGAACTAAGAATACGACGTTTTTCGTAATATTTATCCCTCTATAAACAAAGAAAATACATATGGAGCTCGGCGTTTCACTTTAACTGTAAATAACGTAATGCATTATGGGTAAGCCTTACTTTGAAGGCAGGTGCCCGACAACATAACGGCTGTTTCGTTCCTTAAACTCGCTCCTCAACTAAACTTCCTAAGAATAGGGACAGCACATGCAAGAGTGCGCATGTTTGAGGAACGAGGGTGGAGGTTCAGAATTAAGGGAGGAATTGGAACGCACCCCGATTCTGTGGTTGTTTTGCACATCTGTTTAGTTGCTATTTGATGAGCATCAAACATTGTTGGCACACAAACCTTTAAGTAGTTGAGGTGATAGTCCAGCAGTACTGTTGCATTGGAGATGCTTTCTTTAGTCCCAACGAAAACAAACGGCACCATTCCCTGAGGAGGGTTTACAACGAGGAAGAATTAACATGTTGATGAAGGTAAAAACACTCAGAGAACGAATTTAGTGCGGTGCCTTTTCACCAATCCACGTTTCTTTTCCTCTCACCTCGTCCAATGCCGCCGACGCCACTGCTGAGGGCTTTTTGTCGTTCTCCGGCTCGATACGGACCCGCACAACGCCGGACTTATCGACCACTTCCTGGATCAGTTTACCGTTCTTTCCAATGACTTTTCCTGCAGAGGTAGAAAGAAAAGACCCGTCATCGTCTAGGTCTTCGTCTTGCTTGGAGTTTGATTCCAGCACTTTGAACGGATCTGAGGTGTTTCACGAGACAAAATCCTCCGAGGGGCGCGACTTCTCACCGACGAGGTTGCGAGGAACTTTGATGACATCTTCCGAGAACTCCAGGAAACTTCTGGCGATGCGGACAGCGTCTTGATCCTTGGAGAGAAGACAGAACCTTCCGTCAGGAGCAATGACGCTGCAATCCCAACCAACAATTCCCGACACTCGGGGGTATTTGCACGAGCGGGCCGGAGCCGACCCTTCCCTCACCTCCCCGTATATGTGGAACGTGCACGTCTCCTCGTCCAGGTCGATGTTGGTGACTCCGGGGACTTTGCGTGCTTGCTGGATGTTGGCGCCGTGCGTCCCGATGGCCAGGCCCATCAGATCGTCTCGCACCGCAAACTGCTCGTGAAACCGCGACGCCAGCTGTCTGGAACTCTGTGCACGGACAACGCACGGTGAGTCGGGGAACTCAGCCAGAACAAAACGGACGACCGTTTGTTCTACCTTTTAAAGCAGCCTATCGTCTTCCGCGACTCAAAACACAGAATAGGGACACAAGCTCTGGTTGCGTTTGTGGTCGTGTGCGGCGACAAACCTCCAGTTGTCTGCTGGCCTCTTCGTTCCTCTGCATGAGCGACAGTTTGGTGCGCAGGCTCCTGAAGTGCATGTCGCACATCATGTTGGCCCGCTTTGTCGTGACCTCGTTCACCGACTGCAGGAGAAGAAAGGAAGAGATTTTTTCAACTACAACACATACGGGGTGAAGACTAATGTTTACGCTGTAATCACTGCGGTTTAAGTGTTATCCTTTCAAACCAAATCGATGTGCCACAAACCAAAATGACGAGCTGCTTTTTCTCCGAGTCGTAGGTGATGCTAAACGCTCCGACGGCCTTCTTGAAGTCTTTGTGTGCAGATTCCTTTGAGCTCCTGCAAAACAAAAGACAAGACACAGCAAAATTCAGACTGTACGATTCGAGAGGCGCATCAGCAACTGATATTTTGAGTGCAACTTGTACAACGTTATTTGGCAAACAACATTCTGCCTTCATGAGAAATTTGTTGATGAAATAACCTGGAACACACACTTGCAGAGCTGTAAACACTCTTAAAGAATGTCTGGTTCTCCCTGTAAATTCCTCTCCCTCACTGACTTTTTCTGTTTGAGAAATGGCTGAGCAAAGATCACAAGACTGCCACCAAGTGGTGACAAGTGAGTGATGCAGTCATTCCTCTTGAAAAGAGGCAGCTGGTTTCCTACAGCTGTTCTCCATGTGCTTCTGTTCAATGATGGTGTTGGGATGTTTGAGGAAAAGTGTTAAAAACACCAAACAACAATGTTTGTTTTTTTTTACATGAGCACAAAAAAGAACAAAATAGCAGATTGTCAGACATTTTTTGCCTCGAGTTTGGAGTTGTTTGGTGGAACGGACGTTCGTCCTCAGGAAGTGAAACTCACATCTGCCGTAGATCTTCGGGAATGTCCAGTCTGATCTTGATGAAGGTGGTTTTGGTCGCTGGTTTGTTGGGGTTGACGGGCCGTAACCGCTCCAGTGTCACGATCTCGTTTAAAGTGGCGTCGCACGCCGCATACTCTATAACGTAAAACTGGAAAGACAAATCGAGGCGTCGTTATCTTGATCTGTAAAAAGTGCTTTATAAATAAACTTTAACCATTTATTTACCGTCTTCAACACTTCAATAGGACAAAAAATCAGAAGTTGTGGGGCTAACACTGCTTTGAAAACGTAAACTCTGCAGAAGAAGTGATGGCCGAGGAGGGAAAGAGACCGGGTCAGAGAAGTGAGACATGACTGACGAGTCATTGTCGCTTCACACATTCACTTCGCATCTCAGTCCAGATCACAGAGTCTGACCTTGTGGAGGGAGGAGCTCCCTCATGCTATCACCTGGCATCTGCATCAGTCAGCAGAGAAATGATGGCACACTTAGGCTGATTATCTGCACCGAGCTGGATAAAAAAAGGGACTTTTATGGCACTTTGACATTTTTATGGGTCGAGTGAGACGAAGGGGGCTAAATTCAGCATTAATGGAGCTAATTAAGAGTGACGTGACTGCATTTGAACGGAACGCGAGGCCAGACTGTGTTTGAGGGAGATTGAAGTCGCTTTAAGACGCTCTGCATTGGCTGCAGGTTTGACTGCAACACGGCCTGATCATCTTGTGATTTGCCTGATAGCCGATATCCAGCCCTGCGCTTGCACGCCGATAGTGTTACAGAGGCCTCACCTCTCCTTTTACCATGCGGACCTTGGCCAGCCACCATCCACATGGCTCCTTGTCGTTAGCCCTGGAGTACACCTGAAACACACATGCAAAATAAATACCACATGTCTCACTGTGCATTATACGAGACACACTTTTTTTTCATCAAATTTGTTTTGTTTTTGTCTACTTCCACTTTTATTTTCACCAAAAAGAGAAACAATTTTAGTTCTAACAACATTCTGCTTCTTGATTCCAACAACTGATAATTCAGCGTGTTGTGAACATCACACGTTCATGTTGTTTCAAGACAGCATTCAAGCTTGACGAATCAAACGCAAGGTCACAATAAAAGTTAGAGTTGGAGAAATTATTTCTCACTTTTGCCCTTCAGAGTAAAAGCCTGTAAAACACTGGGATGTGAGCCTCGAGATCAGCAGGTAAAGATATCTTTCACCTTGTGCAGGAAACGACTCCATACCAATCAGCTATTTATAAGGCGCACTTTGGTTCACATCCCTTGATTTTTAGCTGCGCTTTCCACATTGTGAGCTCACACAAAGCGGATATGACTCGAGGCATCTGGCACGAGGATGCTTGATTTGGATTTAACAGGTTTTCTGCAAAGACGAGCAGCTTCTTTATGCCATCTATTTATACGGAAATAAATAGCGTTTGTGGTTTCTGAAGCAAAGTGCATGTGTGGTTTAGGCCCAAATCAGCGAAGTTGCAGAGTCCACATGCCAAACATGATGTTAAGTTTCTGACATTCGGCCGAGTCCCACCTCGACCTCGTCGCTCTCGTTTATCTCCTTGCAGAAGCCCGTCGGAGGAGGAAAACGCACATCCTGGAAGGGAATCTGACGCTCCGGCTGCCAGCTGGAACAGAGGAGCATTTTTCTTGTTTTTTTTTTGTTTTTTTTAAAACATAGCCCATAGATGACATATTACATCATCTCAGATTTGGTTGTGTATGTACATTACTCACTTGTTTTCAAATGCCACAGTGACTGATCCCTCATGAACATCCTTCACAAAAGCCTAAGCAGGAGCACAGGAATGGATTAGGAATGGATTTGCTTTACGGTCAACACAGGAGTCAGAAAAAAAAGCAAACACAACTATACACCATAACAAACAACAACAAAGCCTGATGTTTTGTGGCTTTTTGGGGGGGGGAAAAAAGGCAGAGACGTGTTTTTTGGCTTCCTATTTTTGCAGTTTCGTTTTGGTGCTGAGGTCAGCTTGGGCTCCGTCACTCTCTGGTTGCGCACACAGTCTGCGTCCATGTATGTCAAATATTCTGCAAGTAGGACAAGCGATGCCTGCGAGGAAAAGACAGCGACACAGAGCCTCGCCTGTGGGTTGCATTAGACTGGCAATGCTCAGCGATGGATGACGTGAAGAAAAAAACCCCAAAAAAACGGAGGGCTCCCTGACGTAAAAAAAAAAAAAGCCCCTAAAAATTTCAAGGGAAGCTTTTCATCTATGCGAGGAGGACACCTTCAAACCTGTGAGCATGTCTGGGATTCACAAAGAGTTCAAAAGAAAACTTCAGAATTTATTCGGCGCATTCATCGAGCCAAAACCGGAATCGGGATGTCGAGCAGAACAAACTGCAGGTCAGCTACCGAGCTCGACATGCAACAGTCTTCTGTGCTGCCAGCGAGGTGCTAATAATATATTGTTGTTGCCATCACAATAGGAGAAGCCGTTTAGAAACAAGCTGGTAACGTTCTCTTTGAAAACCACTTATTCCGCTTTTCTTTGGAGTCTCGGCTGTGAGAGGACTTAAAATTGATTTACTGCAGAAATGAGGAGAAGCGTCTGTCATATTATGTCTGCAGCATCACTGTCACTTTGCAGATGAATGCAGTCAACGTATTTATTATGCTCATTAAAAAACGGCGCATTTCATCATCATCAGTGTGATGTCAGACATAAAGCCCTCATTTCCCAGCAAGACCCACAGTTTATTTATGTCAAAACGTATGAACAACCAAAACAATCAACTGCAGCATATCAAGCCGAAATGCAGCAAGTTCAGAGCTTTTTTCCTCAAACACATTCAAATTGTTTAGGAAATGTTTGTTTACGTCATGTGAAGAGGTCTGTTTGTCTAATTGTCTCTCCTGCAAACAGTTTTGGTTGTTTGGATTATTCAGGTGTTAGAGAGTCTTCATATAACAGCTTCAGGTCGACATCAGGCACAGTCCTGCTTTACTTTTAGCTTGTTCGGCAGTTTGTAGAGTAAACATCAACACATCTGAGGGCAACAAAACAACATTTAGACACTCAGGAGTTTAAAAGCTGATTGTATATGTGAACATTTTTTTTTCCATTATATGTTTGTGGATTTTCTGCTGTGTGAAAAACTTTTTTTCCCGCCTGCTTTAACCACTTCATGTTCACAAATGGGATCTCCCACTCTGATTTTACACAGGTTATTGGCTCATTACTGCAGGTCAATCTCAAGCAAAAAAATGTGTGCATTGCTTGTCCAATGCATCAATGTGCTGCTTTGATTGGCCAAAAGCAGAAGCGTGAAACCTCTTTCACTTCAGTGAAATTTCACCTTCTTTCCTTTGATTTGCTTCTGATCACGTGATCAAAAGTGAGCTTCGGTCGCACACATGAATCGATGTCCAGTCTCACCTTCGGGCACAAATGAACCAGCACCTCAGAAACAGTACACACATCAGTCTCCTGGAGACCAACAGACACGTACACACTGGATACTTTTACAATCCAGTTTGTCACTTGTTGGCTGGTGTTCAGAGTTTAAACCACTGGCTAAACTTCACTTAGCTGCCGGTATAAGTACAAAGTCTAAGACAGCTGCCACCAATATTTGTTAGTTCACAGTTTATTAGGCCCTCCTCAAATGTTTTTTCTTTTGATTTAGACAACATCTTCTCACAATACATCCACAGCTGATCTTGAGCAACTCTAATACTTAGACAGGCTTTATAATGAGGCATTGAACGCTGGACTCAGCACCAGACTTCAGTTTCTACTGGCAGCGTCTGAGAAGCGAGTCATAAACCAAAATAATGACACTAAAATCCACTTTTTCCTGGTATTATTCGTTAAATAATCATATCCCAGACTCCTTCGAACAAAGCCCATCTATGTGTCATAGCTGGAGATACAGTTTTTTCCCCACAGCAGGTAATAAGATACAAGCCTCGACATTGGATGTATCACTTGAAATACCACTTTGCATCAATCCAGGAACCCTTCACATGCAGTTGCTGGTACACAAGTCCTCCAACAGTACACAGCTCATGTTACTGACCAGTGGTCTTGTAGTATATCCTGACACTCTGATAAATATAGGTCATGCTACCCACAGCTTCCTCGGTGTGTGGTGCAGCGTGTGGTTTATCCTACTTGTTGACTCTACTCCACACATCAAATCGGCCGGATAGCTGGAGTCCAGATCAGAGCAGGTCCGCCTGCCTACACGGAAACATGTTCACACCGTAACACCGGGACCGGCTGCTCGGATCCTCAATGAAGTCACTTTAATACAAACTCCAGCAATGACCGACTCCTTCATGTGCATCCGAGACTGTCCACTGACCATCACACGACACAGCGGCGGCTTTTCACTGCGTCCGCATGCATGGAGCAGCCGCGATAGCAGCAATGGCACAACAGCGGTGATATTCGCAGTTCGTGGTCGTATTATCCGCTCGCAGGCTGCGCAGCGGTAGCTTTGTTTACAGGTCTTGGGCGCTCACGTCCCGGAGGAGGCTGGGCTGAAGCAGCGAGGCCCGCACACACCTCAGTGCTAGCCCCAGTGGCACGGTCTCCCCACCCCAACCCCCCCAACGCCCCGCACCCCCAGTCAGCCTCCCGTCCGTGCACACGGCGATAAATAAGCCGAGCGAAACTCGTGCACTCACCTTGTAAAAGGCCCCGCTCGTCCCCCTCACTTCCACGACCAGGTCCTCCATGACGCAAGTGACTGCAGCTCGCCAGCTAAGCTAACAACCGTTAGCGACGTTAGCAGCCAGCTAGCTCGCTGGCTAGCCTGACGCTAGCCAAGGCAGAGTTCGCTGTCGCTGAGTTTCGCTGGTTAGCCCGAATATCCTGCCAGCGGGATGCAGGAGGAGGCCACGGGATCTGTGTGTGAGCGTAATGCTGTTTCCCGCTTTGCACTGGCCCCCCGGCTCTGGCGTTGGCCCCCCTCGCAGACTCGCAAGTGCGTCTGAGCGCCGAATCAAAGGCGAGACGGGCAGCTGACCAGGTTAGCGTTTGGTAGCTGGTTATGTTAATGTGTGATTAGTGGTGGAGCAGCTACTGCTGGCTGCATCTCTTCCATGTGACGTATCCACTTTCTTCCTCTACTGAGGGCTGAGGCTGCATACTCTCAGCTGAGCCTATTGCTGCTCTCCACGGGCAACACACAGGAACACCCGTCTCACCCAGCAGGGCGTCCATCCCCCGGTTGAAGCGGCGTCGACAGTGTCCCGCGGGCTGCCCCGTGCTGCGAGCCAACTACAAAACAACACCTTTATGTTTTTGGGGGTTTTTTTGGAATAATATTCGAATAAAAACATCAGAATTTCATATTTCCACACACATTTTAACTGTTTTTTTTTTTGTTTGTTTGTTTTATTTTTGCTTTTTGCTCACTTTTTGCTGTGGGTTTCTTGTCTGAAATGAAATGTGATATGATGGGGGGGGGCTTTTTGTAAAGAATTCAGGTTTAGCCCCAGGAGTCGCCCCCGCTTGAACCTGTTTCTGCTGTTTAGTCACAGGGCTGATTTTTTTCCCCTCGCATTAAATTTAAACAGTATTTTTAGCGACTGATTACTGTGCTTTGCAGGAAGGGCATCTGCTTCCTCAAGCCCACCACCTCCCACTGTGGCTGACTCATGGCCGCCGCAGACCTCCACTGGGATTTCAGAACCGAGGACAGCGACCCTGTTGGGTTGGAGACCTTCTCCCGTTTGCCTCCCATCCGAGGAGCGACAGCGTGGAGACGACACGTTCTCCTTGTGCCCGCGCAGCGTTTCTCGAGGTACTTCGGCATCAAGTGATCAAGTACAATCCAAGGAAGTAGTTGATTACTCTGATCAGGAAATGTGCCGGCGGCTGTGTACGTGTGTGAGACACAGAAAATAGAGACAGCGGGACTTTAAATCTCCTGTTGAAATGTCAACAAACCACATTTCAGGTCACATTTTACCTTTTTTTTTTCTCTTCCCACCACTCACATACTTTTAGGGCACTGTAATATTTGTACAATATTTCTTGTGGTGCCCACTCATAAAAATCAGTTAGCCTCCAAACGGCCTTAACCAAACCTTATCCTTTTCCAAATCACCATAATACACCGAACTCTGATTTTATCTTTAAAAAAACGATCATCGAATTTGAGTTTTGGGACTTT
>JASSRZ010000049.1:631768-648495 GCA_032164315.1 Malacoctenus gilli
GAGCGACGGCGTCTCCGAGCTGCTCTGCTTCCATTTTGACCAAACCCAACAGAAGCAGCTCCAACACACACACACACACACACACACACACACACACACACACACACACACACACACACACTTATTCACACTCCTCGTCTGTTGATATCAGACTGAGACGCAGACAGAATTACCAAACACTTGAGTTGTTTTTCCCTCTCTGAAGTCAACAGAAAGTCACACAGGCGTGTCCCTCACTGGGTCCAACAATCCCTCACACACACCAACACAATCTCTTCCTCACAGATGTGCACACTCTCGCTCCCAAAGAGACACACATAAGCTTCTTTCCCGCGCACACACACATTCACACACACACGCACACACACACAGCAAACACACAGTGGCGGCGTTGAACAATCCCGGTGCTTCAGACAAAGCTCCCTTCATCCTCAGTAAAAAAGCCTGTTTGTGAGCGATCCAGTGAGACTGGCAAACACAAACCCACAGTAAAATATAGCATACATTTACATTCTCACACACACACACACACACACACACACACACACACACACACACACACACACACACACAGAGCGATGATTTTCCAATCACATTTGCAACATTACACACTGGCCCCTCATCAGCAGTGGGTTTGATTGCTGTCGGGCGAACACCCTCACTGATGTGAGGGCGTTCTGCCCTCCAGCACCACCCCCCCAAAGTTACTGCCATAGAAGTAGTGGAGGGGGGATAGTCCGGTTCAACGTTCAATGCCGTTGTAGCAATAATCAGGACACAATGTGGTCATTCTTTGGTCAGCTTTATGTGCCAAACCTTCAATACTTGCACTGCAATAGAAAGGTAATCCTGTTTTGTTCCCAATCAATCATTCGCTCATCCGTCGTCTTTGTCACACCTCCCTCTGAGGGAGGCAAGAGGCGAGGGGGGGGGGGGCTGATCCCAGCTGACACTGGACGAAGGCATAGTCGACTCTGTCCATCACAGGTTAAAGAAGGCAGCTGCTTGTCGCAGGTGAACGCTACGACCTGTTTAACCTAAACCGGTCACATTGGCCTCTTCTCTCATTAAACTAACCAATATTATGGTATACAAAACACGCGCTGGTAAAGTGATACTACAGAAAAACCGACTGTGGTCTTTTGGCCGTATATCATTTCCTCATTATAAAAAAAATATCTCTTACAACTATCTGTAAGCGGAAAAGGAGGAAACTGACAGGTTTAAAAAAGCAACACACGTTTGTGTTTATTTTTTACTTATAAATTACATACTGTTCTTTACACACGATTTTGCTTTACGTCCGTTATTTGATCACAACCTGTCTGAAATGGTTCCTTCTCTTCATAATACACGCGAATACATGAGATTGATACAAACAGTAATTCTATTGCTGATACATAAGGGCGCCGCAGGGGGTACGTGTGTCGTCATAGAAACGGGATGCAGTTTTTGCAATCATGGCAGTGTCGTTTCAGAGCAGTCTGTTACGAAGCTACAACATTGTTTTCATCTTTCAACGTTTAAAATTCACACTTGGTTTATTATTCGGTAGAAAAAAACCTTTTTCCTTTCACCGAGCATCAATGTGCTTGTTATAAAGTATTGAAAACGTAAAAGTACACCTATAAATGTCGTCTTTTTCTGCCAAAATGCAGAAACCAACATGCTGATATGTGGTGTATATTATTTGGTTATATCAATTCCATGACAGTCAAGGTTTTAAGTCTTTTTATGTGCCAAACATGGTGGTGGTGGTGGTGGGGGGGTGTTTCTGTAGCATTGAGCAGGAAGCTGCAGCTGCCTGTTGCATTGCTCGTTGAGGCAGCCTGCTTCAGAGCTGCTGTCCATGGTTCCCGGATGCAGCCACTGGTCAGTCGGGTCTGCGATCCAAAATGGAACCCCCCCCCCCCCGCCCCCCTTGCAGTCTCAGTTCTGCTGTAGGATTCTCCGATGAGCTCGTCCCCTCAAACCACTTGCAGGTACGTCGATTTGAAGTCCGTTCCGAGGGCGTTCTTCGCGTTGCATTTGTAAATGCCGGAGTTCATCAGCACGGGACTCTGTATGACCAGGCCGCCCTCCTCGGTCATATGAATCCCCCCCTGCACCGTGTACCGGTTGTGCGGCAGGAGCGTGGTGCGCCCGGGCAACGTCCACGAAATGTCCGGCTTGGGGATGCCGGTCGCGACGCAGTTCAACGTCACCGGCGAGCCCCGGCTGACCCTGGTGATGGACGTTAGCGTGGTGGTGATGCGAGGAGGGAACACCATCACTGTGACCGGGTAGGAGAGCGTCGACGAGCCGAAGAAGTTGGAGGCTTTGCACACGTACGTGCCCTTGTCGAACGGGGCGACCTGCCTGACCTGCAAGGTCCCGTTGGAGAGGAACGTTATTCGGCCGACGCTCTGGGGTTTGTCCAGAACGACGCCGTTGGGTAAAATCCATGCGACCGAAGCCTTGGGCCAGCCGTCCACGGTGCAAGGCAGGTTCAGGTTGAGGCCGTAAGTGATCTTCATCCCACCTAGACAAGGACAAATGCGACGAGTGAGAACAGTAGCGTTGAATGCATTTTGGCTGAGGCGTGAAGAAACTTCCCATTGATAGTTACCAATGACCCAATCCCATACAGATCTAACCATCTTCAATCAAGCCCACAGTTCAGACATGTCAACACAAGTATGGAACCAGGCAGTCGCTTTGACAAGGTTCCACATTTTCGCTTGAAAAGGTCACCTATAAGTACATACCTGTGGATCCTCTGATCACTGGCTTCCTGCCTTCCTCCAGGGAATACCGCTTTTCCGCCTGTCCGGCCACATTCTTGGCCAGACACCGGTAGACTCCTTTATCACTTCCGACTGGCCGTGAGATGCGCAAGGTTCCGTTACCGAAGTGATGAGTGAAGCGTTGGAGCCTAACGCCCGGCGACAGCATGGTCCCGTTGGGGAGCACCCACGAGAAGTCCGGGTTGGGCCTGCCGCGAGCGGGGCACTCCAGAACCAGCTCTCCGCCTCCCTGCTTGATCGGCAGGATCTCAATATTGGGGACAGCGAAGCTCGGCTTCTCCGCCACGGACGCCACTTCCAAGTCGACTGCGAGCGAGGATTCACCCAAACGGTTTTTGGCCATGCACGTGTACCTCCCTTCATCGGTTTTCCTCACACCCCTCAACTCCAAGCTCCCGTTTTGGTGGACTTGGAAGCGGCCCCCCAAGTAAGGTGTTGTGAGTGAGAGGCCGTAAGGAGTCACCCACCACACTCCCGGTTCTGGCTTTGCTTCCACCCTGCAGTCCAAAAGAGCCGTTTGGAAGGAGATGCCCAAAACTTTGGCGGCGCTCTTTCCTTTTTTACCGTTGATGAAAGGTTCCCGGGGTTCCACCTCGATTCTCAAGTTCTTCACATCATCACCGGCAGAGTTCCGAGCGACGCACGTGTACTTCCCCTCATCGGCCAGCGTCACCCTCTTCAGAAGGAGAGTCCCATCATCCGTGATCTCAAATCTGTCCGATGACGCGGGCATCACATCTTTTCGTGGCGAGACCCACATGATTCTTGGTGCAGGTTCGCCCGTTGCCTGGCAACCCAACTTCGCAGACTCCCCCAGTTTGACCATCAGCAGCGACTGCGACTTGTGTCCGATCTTCGGAGCGTTCGGGCCCACTTTGACGCTCACCTTTCTCTCGTCTTTGCCCAGTTTGTTCTTGGCGTAACAAGTGTAGTCGCCCTCGTCCTTTTTGCCCATCTGCTGGAGAAGTAAAGTCCCGTTGCCAAAGATAACGTAGCGGCGACTGCGAAGCCCGCTGTCGTCCGACTGGAGCGCGTTGTTGATGAAAGTTCCATCTGGGAGACTCCAGGAAACTTCTGGATCAGGAAGGCCAATTGCAACACAGTCCACCTGGGTGGAAAATACAGAGAAAAGCAATAAAACATTGATGTGTGCACATTTTTATAGTCTTAAAACTGATGAAAAAGTATTTAGGGCCCTTGTAATCAACCATTCTCAAGCTATTGTAATTAAGTAACTGAGGCAATTAAGTGGGCTGAGAAACATTCAAAAAAGTTACACAAAAAACAAAAAAGTTAAAATAAAAATCCTTCTGTTTCAAAGTGCAATAATTTCTCTCTAGAAATGATCATCTGGTATAACCATGTTTAAGTCCCAGAGCATGGAGGTCACCTCAACTTCAAAAATCCACCTCAACGTTACATATGTTTACCTGGAAATTTTCTCCAAAGGTGATCCTGGTCTGTGCCGTCCTCAAGTGTTCGATCCTGGGGGGGGTCATCAAAACCTCCAGCTGATAAAGCAGACGGAAGAATAACGGCGAAGTCAAAACTCAACGAGCGGCAAACTTCACACCGAATTCACAACTGAATGCCAGCCATATGCGGCTTTGTGTCGGCCGCAGACATCCAATCGCTCGGATGTCTGTGCAGCAATTCCCCAAATAGAAAGACGAGATCATGAAGCAACACGTTAGGAGGTTTCCAATGAAGTTGATTATGGCAGAAAGCATTGACACGTTTCAGAGTCTTTAAACTAACTTAAGTCAGCACAATCATGGCAACGATTAGTCAAATGCTGACAGCAGTTGGAAACCTTCTGGCAGACAAATGGACCTGCCTAATACTGTTACTGACGCTACCTGGAAGAGCTCCATGTCCTCTCCGTTGGGCCGCTGAAAAACACACAGATAGTTCCCACCATCCAGCTCTGTGAGCTGAAGAATCCTCAGAGTCCCGTTACGGAAAACCTTAATTGGTCTCTCCGGACTGCAGGCAGAGGAGGGGGAAAAAAAAGAGATGAGGTCGGGATTTAAAGCCGTGACTCAATTTGAGTCACAGCTCCGGCCCTTGAAGGTATTTATTCTTCCATCAGGACTGTGCTGATTTGTGTGCTGAGTCACATCAGGAACCTCAGCTACCTGTAACGATGCTCCATGATGGTTTTGGAGGGGAGCTGCCAGGTGGTCCCTCTCGTGGACTTGGTGGACTCCGGACAGTGGAGGTAGACAGCTGAGCCGTACATTGCCGAGATGCTGTGTTGACGGGAAGGAGCGGTGGCGTGGCGGTGAGTCGGGGGGATGGGAACAGGGGCGGGAGGAGGAGGAGGAGGCTGGTGGGGAGACGAGGAGGAATCTACCCTCACTTCCAGCTGGATTGTTCTTTTGGCGATTCCGACCGCATTGGTGGCCAGACACTCATACCTGCGGAGATTAATCGCAGCTCAGTGACTTTATCCAAACAGCCACCAGCCGCAGAAGGACACTTTAGACAGCCTGATAACTTTCACTTGAAATATAGATTTGTTTTGCCCAGAAGCTCATGGAATCAGTTGGGTTTTTTTGCTTATTAGACAGATGCACCTCAGTGCTCAGATGATTTAATTTACCCTTGACTGTCAATCCAACATAAGGTCTATATTGGTTTTATTGATCCTACAGATGTGGAGGACCCCTGCGTCTGATCTCTCAACCCATTTCAGTAAGGCCAAACACTCACACAGCCATATAGTCATCAACATACCAAAGTAGGAGCCTTCAAAATAAAAGAAATTAGTTTTTTGGAGCTTTTTTGTATTGTTTTTTTACACTGTCCTAATACATGTTTGTCTAATAATGTGCAATTCTACCTTCTAACTGACAACCACAGAGCAGCAAAAGCCTCTTTTCAATGTGATACCTGGGCAGAACCGCACAGTCGAGTTCTCCAGTAAACTAATTAGTTTAGTTTGAAAATGTTATGCATGTGGTAATGCTATGCATTCAAAGAACTTCAGCAAAATATTACAATATTTGCACATTTCTTACAATATTTCTGCTAACAAAGTGCATCACTTGCCAAAGAATTTCCAGTTTATCTTTGTCAGAATTCCAAACATAAATATCATTCAAAGGGAAGCTACTTCCAAAAATCAAATTGAAAGGAATTCCTGAAATTTCGTATTTATTCTCTGTACTTTAAACTTTGGACATGCATATAAAGTGACCAGAGCATGATACATTTGGATCTTGCCGTACTTACCTCCCACCATCAGATGGCAAGACATTATTCACAAAGAACGTCCCATTGGGGAAGACAAAGAGCCTGCGTCCCAAGAATTGGGAGGGTTTCACGTGGATGCCTCCCGGGAGCATCCATTTCATGGTGGGCACCGGCTCCCCCTTCACAGAGCAGTGGATGTACACACTCCTGCCTGGTGAGATGGGATCACAGGACAACGATTACGCTGCTGGGAGACGTTGATCATTTGAGTTGTTCCAATCTCTGAATCATACCTGGCGGAACAATCACAGTTTCCACAGCTCCTTCACTTATGCTTGGAGGCAGAGCAGCCACGTGGAGATGATAGGTGATCGTGTCGGCCCCTGCTGCATTGCTCGCAATGCATTTATAGTCCCCTTTGCTGGAGAAGTTGGCGTAATTGATTCGCAGTGTTCCGTTCGGAAGCAGATACATCGGAGAGAGCAGAGTGCGGATGGCTCCGGGTTCCCGGACGAACGTCCTGTCTGGGAGAATCCAAGAAATCTGGGCCGGTGGTTTTCCAGAGGCCAGGCAGTCCAGGGCCACAGCTTTCCCCACGTAGATCGCCACCTCTGTGGACTTGGGCGGTCGGATCTTGGGCGCCTCAGTCTGGACGGCTAAGGTGATGACCATCCGATCGGATCCGAAGCGGTTCTGGGCCGTGCAGAGGTACTGTCCTCGGTCCTGCAGCTGGATGTTTTTGATGAGAAAAGTTCCGTTTTTGAAGACCTCGAAGCGCAGACTGAGCTTGGTGTTGGATGGAATCGTGGCACCTAAGGATTAAAGAATGAATATAATAATTAGAGACAAATTAAAGCTTTTGTAGATGTCCTGACGACAATAGCAAAATGATGGATCAATCTTAAATGGAACTTGTGAAACAAAACTCTCCTTGTTCTTCTCTTCATCCTTACCGGTTGAGACTTTGGTCCATGCGATGCTGGGTTCAGGGTTTCCCGTCGCTTTGCAGGGGAGAAACACGTCGCTCTCCGCCAGCACCGACACACTTGCAGCGGTGACGGTGGTGATACGGGGTTTGGCCCCGCCACCTCCAGCCCCGACTGCCCAGCGGAACGGAGGCATGGCTGTTGGACGCCGCGAGCTGATTCGTCCCGCTACAACAGACACCGCAATTTATAACACGGTTCGACCAAAAATCCCCATCTATCATGATTTTGATTTTGTTTGTGTTATGTGATGCACTGACCTCCAACCGGCCACCAGCCTCCATACTTTGCCTCAGGGGTGGTGGGGTGGTGGCGGGGGAAAGGAGTCGGGTTGAACCCAGAGAAGGAGGACGAAGGTTTACCAGGGTATGGTGGATGTGCGGTGTAAGAGTAGGAAGCAGTGGGCGCGGGTGGTTTGGGGGTGTAGGGTCGATACAGGGAAGGGTTGGGTTTCGGTGTGATGAAGGGTAGAGGGTTGTGGTAACTAATACGGGGCTTGGGGGTCATCATCCGACCGAGCTGAGCAATGCGATCCAGCTGTGCCTGGAAAAGTTGATGAAACTCTTAGAAAACATTAAAAAATTGAAAGTATTCAGCTATTTGGTGTAGATCTTCACATAATTGCAAGGTTCTGCAATCAGTTTGTTGACCAGTTCCTCTTTGTGCTGTTCGAATTGTTTACAGAGACAGAGAAAACTTTGGCAACACTCACGAAAACCATCTTCGTACCTGTCTGTAACGGTTCCTCAGCTTTGAGAACAACAGCTGGTCTCTGGTGTGGGTCCTGGGGTCCACGTGATAGTTTTGCTGGTGGCGATTCTGCTGCGGGTGGTGGAGCGTTTTGGCGTTGGCATGTGGGAGCCACGACTTTCCTGCTCCCGCTGCGGTGGGTGTGGGCCTGGCGGTTTCAGCTGTGATCTCCGGTCGGTTGGTCACAAATGAGCCGTGACCCCACGGGTGTGGGAGAGGCCAGGGTCGATAGGTGACTGCGGAGTGGGACCCAGGACCTTCGGAGGAACGAATGCACCAGAGAGTGAATTGAGATGGCATGTAGCAATATTAGCTCTTCAAGTCATCACTTCTTTTCATTATTTATCTCCTTCATTTAAGGCCAACTGTTTAATTAAAACATATAGAGCGTAACAATTATAATTACCTTGCCGTGGATGAATGACTGTCTTTTGACCAGGCCAGTGTGGGTACAAGGGGTAGTAATGATGGGGATTATAGTGCGAAGGCCATCTGGGAGTTGGGGGGACTCTGGGAGGCTGAAAGTGCCTGCTTGGAACCGCTTCACTCTGTCTTCCTGTGTTCCTGTCTTGATGCTTGTTTGTGACTCGAGAGGTGGTCGCCTGTCCTCTTCCCTGGTTGGTGGGATGGAGCCAGGGATGAAGCGGTTCCATTATGGGGAAGTTATGGATCTCAGGCTTAACGGTTGGCTTTATTGGGGCTTTTTCTGCTTTTGATGTGACACCTTCTCTTGCTCGGCCACTTGTTGATGTGGATGACGTTCTTCCATGGATTGGCGGATTGCGTTCTTGTGAAGGTTGAGAGTTTGGCCTTGGTCTGTTTCGCGTTGTTGGCCGAATGCCCCCTTCAGCACTGTAGCTTTGTGTAACCCTCTCTGTTTTGTCATTTTTGCCACCACCTTGTATGTTCATTTTGTCGTTTCCCTCTTGTGTGACAACCCCACTCTCATATTTTCCTGTCGTCTTTTTCCCACTGTTCGCTCCTTCTTCAGCTTTTTTTCTTGCGTCCACCACCTTTATATCAATGTCCTTATTTTTGTCAACACCTTGGGATGTGGGATCTTCTAGCTTTGGAACAGCAACCGTCTGTGGATCAGGTAACGTATGTCTACCTGAAGAATTCTCTTCAGTATCCGTAGTTGGAGTAACAGCTACCTCAGGAGTTGTGTGAAGGGTTTCGCTCATCTTATCTTCCTTTGCATCCAAACTGTTGCCGTCTTTGTCCTCATATTCTTCATAATAATCGCCTTCATTGTCTTCCGTCTTATATTCAGCGGAGAGGTTTTCATGGTCTTCTCCTGTGGTTGAAACCACTGTTGTGGTGGTGGTAGTAGTAGTCGTGGTGGTGGTGGGGGTCGTCGTAGTTGGTGTGGTCGTCGTTGGAACGGTTGTTGAGGGGTTGTTTGATGAAGGTCGGACCGGGTTAAGGTGTGGACGCAACCTCCTGAGTGGGGGCTTTCTGCCTCTGTGATAGGGTCTTCTCCTGCTTGAGTGGCCAGGAACAAAGTTTCTTCTCCCTTCTCCGGAAGGCCGACTTTCAGACTGTTCGACCCTGCTCCGAGTTCCTGAACGTGGGGAGTCCGTGGGAACTTTCGCCGGTTCTTCCGTCTCACCGTCGTCCTTTCTGGTCGGAGTTGTGCTCCTGGGACTCGCGGGCTGTAAAAGCTGCTTGGTATCCAGAGTTTCAGAAACTACGTTGTCGTCCTTTTCTTCGGAATTGGCCTCTGTGTCTGTGTTTGTTTTGTCTATCACATTATCAGGAGTGGGAGTAATACGGTGGAAGCTGTTCGTCGTGGCGGTGGTTGCTGTAGGTTTGGGTGTAATTGTTTGGATGCTGATGGTACTGGGCTCTTCCAGTGACCGCTCTGTCGGCAGAGCGACACTTGGTTTAGCATTAGCTTTAGCCAAAATCTCTGCCCAGCGACTGGGATCCAATTCCTTCACTGATTTATTTGGTTTCCTCTTTAGGTCTTTTATCCGTATCCTCTTTGAAGTCCCGTTTGGATTTCTTTGCTGTGTTGCTACCTTCTCAGGCAGTTGTGTAGCATACGGACGTATGATTTCCTGATAGTCTCCACCTGATCCCTCCCCCTCGTTCACGGCAACTGGCAAGACCGGCTGCTTCTTTCTGGTCTCCCTTTGAGGAGGCTCTCCGCCTTTAACTTCCACCGCGTGCGACAGCATGTCCACTCCATACAAATTGGAGGTCAGGCAGCTATATTCCCCGGCGTCTTCCTGCGTCGGCTTCCTCACGATCAAAGTCCCGTTTTCCATCACCTCGGCTCTTCTGGTCTTCTGCGTGGGGATGAGCACTTGTTGTTTGGGCAGGTACCACATCGTTTGACTCGGCTGAACGGTGGACACTTCACAAGGCAGAGAGAACGAGCGTCCGTTTTCGACCACAACTTTCTGGCCATTGAAGGCAGTCGGACCGAGCGTGCGCTCTTTGACGGTGAGTCTCAGAGGCACCGAGTCGACGCCGGCTTTGGTTCGGATCATGCAGTGGTAGAGTCCCGAGTCGGCCAGTGTGGCGTTTAGAATTACAAGCTCCCCTTTCTCTGAGATTTCTACTTTCTCATTTGTTGCCTCGACAAGAGACAGATCGGGAAAGACCCACTCCACTTTCACCTCTGGATCCGACGTGATGACACTGCATCCCAGAACGACCTTGGTTCCCTCCAGCTCCGTCTTGACCCGTCCAGCTGAACCTCTGCTTATTAGTGCCCAAGAGGAGGAAAAGTCGTTGTCATCTTCCTGACCCCGGTGGCTGTTGAAGTCCTCGGTGATTAAGGCGGTGAAGTCCATCACCAGTTTCTTGGTGGTCGTCTGTTCCCTGTTGAGCTTCAGCGTGACTCTGGGTTGGAGCAGCCACGAAGGTTCTCCGACCAAATAACCTTTCAGCTCGGTGAAATACGGGGAGTTTTCGTTGACCGCTTGGACGTACTGATAGGTCATCCTGCTGTCGTTTCCTCTCTGCTGACCCCTCTCGAGGATTGCGGGGCTTTCATAGTAATACGCCACCAGCTGCCAGAGATTTTGCAGCATTTCCCGATCGATCTCGCACTCCAGGACCGTGACCAGGGAAACGTTCACCGATATCTCCCCGGGGGAGCGCGGATTCGCCGCCCACGCCATCGGGGAGCTCTCCTCGGGACGCCGCACGTCGCACGCCACGTGCGCGTTGTTCCCGTGGCTGTCGGAGAGCACGACGGTCAAGTGGCCCAGAGGCTTCTCGAAGTCCCGGGTGTAAGGGAAGTCCGGCTCCGCCTCCGACTCGGCCCACACCGGATTGTCCCACTGCTTGAGGGGGGATCGCAGGTCCGGCCGCTCGCAGGCGAGTTTGTCCGGCAGCAACTCGAGCAAGTCGGAGCTGTTGAGGTGTTGCGGAGAGGAACACTGAGGGCAGGTCTCACTGGAGCCACGTTCCTTCTTACATTTTATCACTCCTGAAAGAAAGCGGAGCAAGAGGACGAAAAATGAGATTCCTGCACTTCTAATATCCACAAACTCTGCAGAATAAAAGGAAGATCCGATGGAAGTTTGGCACTTGAAACAAGAATGGACTTTTCAGCAATATGTTCCGCAGAGGTTCACGCACCTGATTGTAAACGTCAGTCACAAATCTTTATTTATACGAGAGGATTAAAATATTGTCAGCCATGTTGCTGATGCAGACAACTGGCATATGGAGCCGGTTAAAGTTGTTTGGTAAAAACTGAAGCTAACTCGAGACAGATGGGGGGGAAAATGCATGTGTTGAGCAAAATGCAACAATAAAGGGAAGGGTTAGAAAAAGGTAACTTTTGGGTCGGTGTTTTTAAGTCGTGTAAATAGGAAATACTGTGAGACGATTTCATGTGGCGAGCAGATGCCTGACGCGAGAGGGGGGAAAACGTGCTGCTTCTCTTCAGTCCGCCTCTGGTTGAGATACTTAATTGAACCGCAGTAATACGAGGTTGATAAACAAAGATCGAGTTCCTCGATTTGTTATTCGTTTCACCGATGTTTGTTGCAGGGATTAGACTCTTCTCAACAGGAATCAGTCATCTGCACCTAACGTCAATCTGGCTTGAGTAAAACTCATCTTCCAACAGGATGCCACACGTAGTTCTTCTCATTGTTCTTCTGAAATTATATACTGAAGTGTTTATATCCAAAGATTAGAGAAGGACAAGATTAAGAAGATAGATCGTCCCTATTATTATTATTATTGATTTGCACAAGACAATCTTGTGTGTCAGTTTTTCTCAAATTTAGTATCCAGAAGATAATTGTCTGTATTTTGAAGGAAACAGTTTCAAGTCGACTCAATGGTGGAATAACAAACCAGATTTCTTCAGCTGACTGCTGCATATTTATATATGGAACCGAGTTTATATGGAGGACTTGATTGGCTGCAGTTCTTACTAAAGTCTTTTGTATATCTCGCACACATCTGAGCTCTTAGCCTTTCTTTTATCAAGGAGGTTTTCTCAAATCTGAATCCCTCCATCCATCAGGCTGAGCAAAGTGGTCTCCTCTGTGCATCATGTCTGCGGTCAGCTGTGTTTGCACATCTGATGCGGCAACGTACTTTAAAAAGTTGTGCATTTGCAGTGTCAAATCAGGTTGTTCTTTTTGCAACTGCATCCCTAAAAAACTAAAGAAAAGTATTCGAGCATTTCAAACCCATCGAAAACTTTCACCCGGTGATCCTTTGAAGCATTTTACTCGCTTGCTTTGAGAAACGATCCAGGAGGAGCTCTGTCCACAGTTGCTTTTCTCTCTCTGTGTCAACAGGAATGCAAAGGTGATGTAAGCCAGGCAACTATTGGCATAACAATGATTAGAGCCGCTCCCCCGAAGGCTGCAGCTTCAAAAGCCCCTCGCGCGGCCAACTTGGAGCTCCCCGAACCGCAAACATCTGTGGCTTCAGCAGCAAACCAACAAACAGTAATTTCGCCGAGAGTCGCGAGCGCTATAAAAGATATTCCTCTCTAAATATTTCTTTTGATCCGAGCAACACCAAGACACTCAACCAACAAGCTGCCGACTGTTTGGTCCGCGTCAGAGATAAACGACACATCTGACACAGGAAGCGGCTGAATCAAAGTGACCTCGGTGGAGTTTTTACGTTAAATCGAAGGACGCAGACCCGAAAGAGAACCCAATTCAACAAAAATGAGGGTGTTTATTTGTGTGTGTGACAAGAAACAGCTGCCCTCATGCTGGGAAAAAATGTCACTTTGGTGTTTTTAGTTTCGTCTCCCTAAAAAAAAGGTTCTGTAAAGTTTTGCGGTCTTTTGTTTCTACCTTCATGTGCGGAGCTCCATTTGACGAGCCACTGGAGCTGACAGTCGCAGGTCCAGGGGTTCCCGTGCAGCGAGAGGAGCTCCAGCCTGGGCGCCGTCTTCAGCGCCGCCGCGGGGAGCTGCTCCAGCAGGTTGTCGGACAGATGCAAGTGTCTGACGGAGGAACGCGACGTCTTTTTTTAAAAAATTTTTTTTGAATTTTCAGAGGGCAACGCGACGAACGAGGCTCGCTTTTTCTCACTTGAGCCCAGAGGTCCAAAAGCTCCCCAGCACCGACACCGTGATGAAGGTGTGAGGGTGGATCTCCTTGAGGAGGTTCCCCTCCAGCTGCAGCAGCTTCAGGGAGGTCAGGCCGGAGAAGGAGTACGGCTCGATGAACTCGACGAGGTTGTGGTCCAGGTGGAGTCGGATCAGGCCGACGAGGCCCTCGAACAGGCCCGGGCTCACCGCTTTCAGCTTGTTGTAGCTCAGCTTCAGGATCTGCGGCAAAGACGCGGGAGTTACGCACACGTTTACTCAATGTTAATACTGATTCAAGAGAAGATTTGATCAGATGTTCAAACTGCAAAACACACTAGGGTCATACATTGTCTTCTAAAGCTTCCTTAGCTTCGGAGTAATCAGAAAGTTATTAAAGTCCTCCAGTTAAATCCAGCGTCTTTTGTTTTTAATTCCAGTATCTTGGCCTGGATCTTTATTGTGTATAAAAAGCTGATTCGGGGTCTGATTGAAGCCATCTGGACCCAACAGGACTCGTGGCATCATTAACCCGGCAGCAAAAGTGGTGCTAATTACAGGCTCAAGCGCAGCTTAAATCAGTGGAGCTGGATCTGTTGGTCTTTGTGTATAAAGCGCAGGTCTTTCCTACCTGATGTCAGTGCTCAGCACCGACACTGATACGAATGAAAACCCCGCATACTTGGGGAGTGACACCCGTCTGACCTACAGCGTGTAATAAAGACCTGAACTTGGCAAAGAGTTTCAGTCTCAACATTTGGCCAAATCCACTTTTGCTTCTTTTCTTTTTCCTTCCAAATTGTTACAGCAAGTTCAGGAGAAAGCACCAGATGCAAACACTTTGGGGCCCCGAGAGAAATAAACGTGCCACATCCACGACTCAAAGTATTGAATCACTTTGCCTCCACTTTTATTGTTGTGATTTGCATTTATTGAAGCCGCTGGACCAGAGTGCAAAAGAATCCAACAGTTACTGCGAATTCAAGTCAATGAAGGCAACTTAAACTGTGGATTTGAACTCAGATTACTATTTGTGTGTCCGAAATTGGGATTAAACATTTTATTTCAGAGGCACTTTCACATGGCAAAGTATTGTCAAGTGTGTGTGTGTGTGTGCGCATGTGTGTGTGTGTGTGTGTGTGTGTGTGTGTGTGAGTGTGTGTGTGTGTGTACAAGTATTCATGTTTATGTGTGTAAAAGAGTGTGTGTTGTACTGACAACCTATTTCAACAAGAACTAATGCAAGTTAAATTCAGAAGCAAATGATGAGGTTTCAACATTCTTTAGCACACTGAGTCCCCCCGACTCACACACACACCCACCCACACACACACACACACACAGACACACGCACACACACAGACACACGCACACACACGCACACACACACACTCTCTCACACTGTACCTGGAGTGATCTCAGGCTGTAAAAGGCCCCGGGATGCACCGTGCTGATGTCGTTGCCGTGCAACATGAGCATTTCCAGTTGTCGCAGCGGCCTGAACTCGGACCCCTCCACCTCCGTCAGGCTGTTGTACCTGGGAGACGAAAGCGAACAAAGGGGGGGGGGACGTTTACAGAAGGTCAAAGGTCACGGGGAGGCCGGCGATATGGTTAAGCAGCACGATGCTTCGTCGCCGCGATTTGGCGCTTTTTTAGACTGGAGCAGACCTGGGAAACTGTGTTTGGCTTCACTGTGACAGGTGAGCAAGAGCAGGTGTTCTGAGGGCTAATTTGAAGAGGGGGGAGATAAAGAGCTGCTGGAACAGAGAAATGAAGGTGACCTCGGGCGACCTTTGACCCACAATCGTTTTCTCCTCCTCAAAACGTCGCAAAAAATCAAAGAAACACACAAATCGAAGATTTGCTTTTTCCCTTCGAGCTGGAACAGCTTGTGCAGAGAGCGCGTGGACAAAAGGTTCTTGTATTTCTGTCACTCTCTCGTCAAACTCGTCATAAAGATTTTCTGGAAAACATCTCCGAGAGCCTTCACATGACGACGTGTCTTCTCCCGAGGGTCCGCCCAGTTGCCAAGTACAGTAAAGACAAAGCGGCGTCCGAGCCAGAGATTATTCACGGCAGAAAACAGCCTGTAACAAATCACGCTTTTTGGCGAGGGCCCCAAGGATTGGGGCGTGCAGCGCACCTTGCCAGCAGCAGGATCCAGCGGGGGTGGTATCAAACAGAGTTCAGTGCTCTTCGGCGCCTCCCTGAGGGGGTTTAGACAAACATCGGGGCGACCGGAGGGCGGTCGGACCCAAACCCACGAGGGAGACCCTGGAGTTGCATCGTGTCCCCCCCCTTGCTGCCAGTAAAACAGCCAACGCGCCGTAGATCACCAGGCCAGTCACTTTCATCCAGAGTGTCTTCGAGTGCCCCCGGACGTAACTCGTTTTTTTTTTTTAGTATAGGTTTCCCCCCCTTTGGGAAGTGAACTTTGAACCCTGGCAGAGATGCCGCTTCGCTCCCGCACCGTAACGAAAGCCGGGGCATTCCTCAGAGAGAAGCGAGCAGCACGTCAAAGGGAGCCCACGCTCACCAACGTGGGGGCCAAATCATTGCGCCCCCGCAAGCAATTCTGAGGTTGAAACGCAAACCGCAGAGATTTCAGAGCACGTTTCATCCTGAGGAACTGGTTGCTGGTCGGTAAAGTTAAAAAAGTGTGATTATTCCGCCCTGCTTCTTGTCACAGTCTGAGGACGTGTCGGGTGACTTCAGGTAGACGGTAAATCCAAGCTTTCTGAGGGTGTCACAGAGTCTCTGTGAGGGATTTGCTGCTTTTCTTTAAACACAGTCGACTAACATCCAATTTAACCTTCTGATCTAAACTTGGATAAAAGTTGAAGAGGTGCAGCAAGAAGAAACTCGTTGAATTCCTGCTTTTACTCAAGATAAATGAATTGGAAAGCGTCTTTCTTAATAGATATATGGTTGAAGGCAGCGTGTTTTGCTTCAGTTGCATTAAAAGTGCACGATTCCAGATTTCGCCGCGTTTTCTTTGTTGTCCTTCTGTCCTGTAGATCCGGGAAGACGCCTCACTGTCCCGGCATCTCCTGCTCGACGACTGAAAGTCACTGGGGTCCGACCCGACGCCGTCAGACGTGGCCGTTCTGGCTCTCCTCGACAATTCCTCACCCAGAGCTGCGCCCTAATCGTTGTGCCAGTTTCCGTCACGCCCCCCCCCCCCCACACACACACACCATCGTAAACCCCTCCTGCGCTGCAGGGGGTTCAAGGTGCTCCAAGCCGTCTTTGCCGCACGTCTTCTTTGAGAGACAGTGGACATCTGCGTTCGTTCGGAGCCCCCCCACCCCGACCCATCTCAAACCGCCTCTCCTGAAAGGTAAGCCAAAGGCACACACGGGCTCCGGGCTGCAAGGCCGCGACCCTGACCGCGTCTGGTGCGAACCCGCGGCGAACGCTTCGCATTAGACACAGAGCGCTGCGCCGCGGGGGGGGGGGGGGGGGGGGCGGGGGGGGG